>WHYT01016975.1:34041-143021 GCA_009806455.1 Tetrax tetrax
CCACCACAACACGACAAATCACATCATCAAAGAACCCACTTCATTGATATTGAATTGGGAGGAGGAAACTCCCAAAATCCCTGTTCACACTGAAACCTCCTCCTGCAGTCGAGGACCCCCCTCCAACAGCTTTGCAAACCACAGCCTCTCTCAAGCCTGCCCCTGCCAGCTGGAGAAGCAGCATCTCCTCTGGCCCCGTGCGGACGACGCCGGCTGCGCCGCACCAGGAGGAACGCTGCTTCCGTAACCTGTTTGTGCCACCCAAGCAAGCACTCAGTTTTCCAGCGGTGCTTGTAAAATGCCCTGAGGTTCAAGAGCAGCTCGTGGCGAGTATGCAGATAATCCAAGGACACATTTGCAATTACAAGATAAGCCAAATCAAGGGCAAGAGTGCACTCTCCTTTTGAGAAGTCTCTGGCCCAACCGTGGTCTGCTTTTTCTCCCCAGAAAGCCCTGTTACCCATTGCCCCTCCACGGGTACCCTCTCCATACCCAACAAACTCTCAACCTCTGCGTTTCCCCACCTTGGCCTCTGAGTTCACACAGGGTGTCCAAATACTTTGTTCCACACATCCACCCTGTACGTATGAAAACAAATTATACTGCACAAGGCACTTCTGCTGTATCAGATAATACCACAAAAATTAAACTCACTCCACTACCTTCGAGCAATCTTACTCAACAGCAAAGTTTCTGAGAGTCCCTGTCCTGCTGAACACCTCACATCTAAAGAGGGAGATTTGCTGCTCATTGGATTATAACATAAGTGAAAATTCATGTGCATTAATGATAAAATCCCTTATTAGGGGTACAGATGAATGTATAGTCATGGGGCATATTAGTAACTAACTTTTAAATGGAGATTATTTCTCCGAATAAAAAGGCAGAAATAATCCTCTCTAAACCTGCTTCATTTTTAATACTTGCTGCCAACAGCTAGATCTGCTTGCTTCTGTTCCTGATATACTATAAAACCTTACAGCTTGTAATATGTCCTCTGTGTATGGGTCACATCACTTACTTAAAAAAAAAGAAAAAAAGACAAGACGATTAAAAAGAAAAAAAGAAGTGGGACCCCAGTAAACCCGAGGATGGGGCCCACCAGAAACCTAGCAGAGGCTCATAAGGAAAAGGGCCAGCTTCTGCCTGGGGGTGTGAACTTAACATCATGCAGTGACCAGTGGCCCCGCAGAGAAGGGCCAGAGGGCTACTGGGGACACCAAACTGTCTATGGGGCTTCCCTGTGCTGGTGGAGAGGAGGCAACCAGCTGCACACATCTACCTTTCCAACGGGAAGAAGGATCCCATCCCCGGATGCAGCAATGCTCCTTGAACCAGCATAAGTAATCCGCTCTGGCACTGGGGGCTCCCCTGGAACGGGAGTTTGAGCTGGGTGACCTCCGACGGGCCCCTCTGGTGGCACTTCTGTCATTCTGCAGCCAAAAACTACAGGTAAAGCCTTGAACAGCCTCGCTGCAAGCACTTATCTATCCTATGCTAGGACTTGCGCTCTCTATCACAGCGAGGCAACAGAAGGAATAAATTTGCCTTCTGTCAGGCAGAATCGAAGATATGAATAAAGCATTACAAGGCAATTTCAGCAACGCGGATCTTTGAACTGTGCTCTGCTTTCCCATCACTACCCCCCTAACCAGCACGGCAGAAGTAAAGATCCCTCTCCACCATGCTGGGACCTTCTTTTGATGTTGACTAGAGAGGGAAGAGAGCGTGCTCGGACCCGATGGATTATTGGTCACTATATAAACAAGCTGCTTATTAAAGATGAGTTCTTCCTGAAGACCCGCGCAGAGCGGTGCAGGATAAACAGCAGTGAGATTTACGGCGATGAGCCACCGTGTCCTTTGACATTGCACTGTCAAAGCAAAAACAAGTGAGATTCAGTGGCTCCCCGCCAGCCAGCTCCAGCTAAAGGCCACGCCACACCAGTCGCGTTATTACACTGATGAAGAGCTCATAAAAAAAAAAGGGAAAACTGTCCATCACTTACTTCAGTCTCTGTCCAAAACTATTTACTCCCGCTAGCCTTTGCTCTCTTTCTTCCTGGCATTTCCTTCTCGATGTCCTTTTTCTTTTAGCCACTATTTCCAGAAACAGTTACTGACTTGCCATCCTTAGGATGACACACATTAAAGAGGCTGAAGATTGCTTTCACCAACGGAAGTCACCCCAAATCAAATGCTACTTTTGAGCACATCAGTCTGACTCTTTCCTCCCTTTTAAAGCCTCATCCTGCAATAATATTTAAGTAAAGCTCCTACTCAATATTACAGGATCACTCACAGCAACAGCAGCCTCGGATAATGGTTTCTTAGCTAGACCAGGTTTTCTTTAAGGTCGCAGTCCTGAAAACACTCAAGTACGTGAGCAATGCCCTTGATTTCTGGGAGCTACTCACATGTTTAAAGATGCACAAATGCCCTGGAGCTGGCTGGAGCCAGGCGTGCACAGGCATAGAGCTAGCTTTTAAAAGTGGAGAAAAGTGTTCAGTTAATAAATTACTTGTTAACTGACCCTCCAGTTCCAAACAGAGCAACTCAAGTGAAAACACCACAAAAAAAAACATGCATTTGGGATCCAGCCCTGTTCAGATCCCCAGCACCCTCCCTTCCCAGCGACTTCCAAGAAGGCTGCAGGAGGCACCCAGCCCGACGCACGAGCAGGCGTTTCATGCCAAAGACGATCATCCTTTCATCTTCTCAATTACCTCAGTAACCAAAAGCACACGTCTAGAGATCTGCCGTATTTCTGACAGTAAATAATCCTTTTTCTGCAGTAAATTCATTTAGTTATTCTTCACAAAGGAATTTTTAAGGACATCCCACTGCATTTCTACATTGTATTTGTGAGAGGAAAATAACTTCCGTCCTGAAATTGTCCTCTGTGAAATATCTGTAGGTATACAAAAGGATATCTTTTCTAACATGAAAACATGTTTTTTCAGTGAATAGTTGCATTGCATTTTATATGTGACCTTGTTACGCTTTTAATTTGACCACATCAGCATCCAAAAATCATGGAATGGATATCCTCAGAAACATTTATGTTATACACAGGTATATATACACACACACACACACATATATACATAATTTTTTTAAGCTGTAGTTTTCTTTGGTTTGTTTAATACACTAAATGTTTACATTTTTCTGTTTCTCTCTGATTTTCTTTTTATCAAAGCTGAAATCCTCATAAATCACACAGTTCCTGGGGTTTGGGTTTTAGGAATGTAAAACATGACAACATTGATTTTAAGAGGAAATAAAACTCCAGCTGGACGTTAGGGGAATCTGCAGATACTCAGCATCTGCATATTAGACCTGATGCTTTGGGGTGACAAAGCAGCAGCCGACACAATAATTTCAGAGAGTGAAAAAAGAGCAGCTCACATGTAGTATCTTGGAAATAAATTTGAAATAAAAAAGCAGCCATTCTGATTCATGGTTGTTTCAAGTTACAGAAACTTTTATTATCACAGCATTCAAACCTTTCCTCAAGGAGTTAGGAGCTTTTCTGTCTGTGAAGTGACGATGTCAGCTCTGCTCCCGCGAGGGCAGGACCAAACACCGCCTTTCGTAGGAGTCAGGTTCCTGGGCACGCAGCGAAGCACCCCGACCATCTCTGGCAGTCAGTATTTCTCCCGATTTCCTTGCCTTTCATCAGCATCCTTACCAAAATTCTGCATTTCCAATGAGAGCTTTGCTCATCAATAACAGCTCAGAGGAAATTCACTTTTGTGGGAAATAGTCAGCCCTGGGTTTAACAGCAGTTTTGACAAGCTGAAAGGTTTTCCTGAGGGAAGGGAAGGGTGGGAAAAATGGTCCCCCCAGCACCCACTATCTAAAAATAAAAGCATACACCAGCCATTGGGGTAACGACAACAAAATGCTACTGAGATTAAAGCCATGAACTCTTTGGGATGCTGATTCCCTGCCAGAAACCCGCAAACGAGCACAGTGCGGCATTATTTGGCCGTCTGCTGGTCTTCCCAGCACGGAGGGCAGTGCTCAAGCAGCCGGCCCGCGGCAGAGCCCTCTATTATCCGCGAGTTTGTACTGCGTCAGAGCAAACAGCCCTTCACGTCCCACTCCTGCAAACAGCACGGACTCACCCCCTAGTTCTCAGCTAATGCTCGTCTCTCGTCTAACTAGATGGGTTGAACAGCCAAGACCCCGCACGGTCTGGTATTAGTAGCATCGTTCTGTGATGTCCTCTGTTTCTCAAGGGAGTGGGTTTAATGGAAAGCCCTTCTTATACTTTCCATTTCTTATCCCTCACCCCATCCCTGAGAGGTATTTTTAGGAAAAAGTATTGCAATATTTTCCAATAAAAACTCTACAATTTTCTCCCCAAAATATTGTGTTGCTTTTAGTAATTTACTTCTTATTTTTATAAAAATCTGAAAAATGCCTATTTGTGCATGAAATTCAGTTTTTGAAGAAAGCTAAAAGAAACAAAAGCAACTCTGCCACATGGCACGCAAGAAGCAGCATTAACCCTTCACACCACCACACCCACTGCCAAAGGGGGGCCCACGTTTCACCCATCCCACCGCAAAGGGATACGGCATCCGCAGCACTAACAGGGCAAGAGGCGCAGCTGCGAAATAACCTAATGAACATTTCATACTACAGGATCACATCTTAAGTTACCTTTGTCAGAAAGGACACGGTTTTCTGGCCATATTTTTTTTGTTCGCCACAGCACCTCCTCGGCAGGGTTGACTCCCAAACTCTTTGTCACCATCACCTGAAGGACCAGAACGTTGCTCCTATCATTCCTTCAATTAAATAAAATGCCACTTAAGGATAATAAAATATTACTGTAGCGCACAGACTCAGTGCCTGATTAGCAAGTATAAGACCATAACATTCAGCCTTAAATAGACAATCTGGGTTTCTAATAAGCATTGCCAACAACAACCAGAAAGTTAAGTTTAGATCTGAGCACAAGTATTCTTGGCAATCATTTGTGGTAATTGTGTCTCAAGCTGGTATGATTTCATAAACAAGGAGATCTCACGCAGAGCTAGGAATAACACTTTTGTTAATACCCCTCACGCAAACAGAGCGAAGAATTACAAACAATCTCTGCCAGCTAAACCTAGCAAAGATAATACAAAGATGCTGGAATGATAAAATACCTGCAATTAAACTGAACACCTTTTTTTGGGAGCTACACAAAGGGCTCCAGTAACAGACCCTAACCGCATAAGAGTTTTGTTTGCTGGGGGCTAGGGCTTCCGTAAGACCTCAGCAATGGCACAATTGCATAAACTTCTCAAAATATGTAAAAAAAAAAATTGTAGCCATAGAGACTGTGCAGGATACCTAACCTACCAGTGGTGTACTTGGTCCACCCATACATTTGAAGGTTGAAATCACAGGGAGAGCCTAAGGACCATAGGGCAGCAGCATGGAAGTCTCCTCGCTTCTCACGTAGCCCCGTTCTGTGTCCTTGAGCCTGTGTTTTAGCTTATCTACTGAAGTTAAGGCACAGCATCCAGCAAGTTTCCTATGCCATCTCCTGACGGCTAGAAGAGCTGGGACATCTTGTCCTGCGGTCTTAGAGCCCCTGGCAAGGCAGGATACAGCATCCTGAGGGTTGCACTGACTCACTTGGCAACAGGGCTAGCAGCTAGCGGATCTGCCTTGCCACCACTGTCACAGGACCTGGCGTGGCCAAAAGATCATCCAAGGTAACTGCTGTGGGGAGAAGAATAAGGATTGTTGCCCCTCCCACTCCAACACAGACAAATGCAACCTACTTTGTACAGACCGATGCTATACAACCTAACGAGCTTTCCTGCTCTCCTTCAACACCTATTTTCCATTTAGGTCCTTCATAAAAATAAAGGAGGTGGCATTGCACACAAAGTCCTTTAGCTGCTTACCAAGTCCCCAAAGGAGCTGGTATTTTTCCACGCATCTTTAAAGTAATGCTAATTACATTATACACAGTGGCAAATACACACAGGGGACAACAGTGTATTTTTAATTAAGTATTACTCTTGCTTCCACTGTCTCTTATCCTCATTCACATCAGAGGAAGAGTAAGCAAGGTACCCTCACAGCTTGTCAAGCCCATCTTCCTGCTGTGCTACAGCAGACGAGCCTCTGGGTCCGAGCCCCTCCAGCGACCTGCCCCTACCTAACGGTGGGCACCAATCCCTACACTGTTATTTTAAAGGGGTTATTCTCCAACACTAAAACAACAAAAACAAAACACACACCCATATCCCTCTCCTCTCCGCTGAGCTCACCAGTTCTCATTCAGCTGATGGTGCCTTTAAATCATAAGCATATTTACTTATCCGGCATTAAGTTGTAAGCACAACTTAAAGGATGTTCAACACAGTTAATAACTAAATACTATAAATCCCACAGTGAACATATGCAGTCATATATAAATTATACATTATCATGAAAATGTATTTATACATGCACATATGCAAACCAATTTTTCAGGGATTACTCTTGTAATTCCCCTTATAAAACTGTAAAGTATCCTTTCTCTGTCATTGTTTCTTTAAATTTGTTAAATCAAATGTCTGTGAGAGATCATAAGGATGGGTTATAAAACCAAATGGAGGTAAATCTTACTAAGAAAATAAATAAAATCAGAATACTTCCCCAGTTTCAACGTAATTTCTGAGCTTTCGCAGTAGGGCCCAGTCCTGTTCTAGGGGAAGAGAGGAAGACACGAGTCCTGCTGCGTTCCAGTGCTCAAGATAGCGGAGCGGGGCTGGATCCTGGTCACAGGGTGCCAGCAGCAGCAAGCCACTGGGTAGGCACGTGCTGGCATGTAGAAAGATCCCTCTGTCCCACGGCATTTATAGCTGATACACTGGAAAACACAGCCAAGGGGAAAGCACTCCTCCACAGAGACCTCAGGCAGGGAGATCCCAGGGGCTCCTCCATCCTCCCGGGGCACGTGGGAGCAACCAGGCAGCTCTGTGAGGAGACAGTGACACTGTGGCTTGGGAAGTTCAGGTGAGACTCGGGTGCAGATAGCAGTAGACAGACATCTTGCCTGGCCCCCGCCAGTCACTGAACTGGGGGTCCGGTATCACATTTAGCAGGACTCAGCAAGCGTCTGTGCCACCTTAAGGTGTCTAGTAGGTAAGAGAAGCTTGTTTTAGCATTTTAGGATTTCTTTCCACACCCAAAAATAATATTTTCCCAGGGATGGTCCAAATCTCTGCAACTACCCTACACCAGCTGTGGGGAGCGGGGAAAGGGCTGTTAAAACACAGCACACTGCTCGCGTGGGGTCAGGCCACTCCTCAACTCCACTGCAACTTCTCCCCTCCGCATGCTGCACTCATGACACAGCACTACAAGAGCATTCCTCGATGATTTAGCTCTTCAACACTGAAGAGCTTGAAAAATTGTTCTCCATGCTATTTATTTGAAACCATTTTAGTCTGGACTACAGACATAACGGAGTGGTGCATTCAAGTTAACCATCCTATTAAAACAAAACAAAAGCCCCACAAAAAAAAAAAAAAAAAAAAAAAAAAAAAAAAAAAAAAAACAAAAAAAAAAAAAAAAAAACACCAAACAAGTTTCTCCTAAGCCAGCCTACGCTCACAGAACAGGCTCTGCTTGGGTGGAAGAGTGCATGCACAATGGATAATTTAACTTGGGGTTAGCAGGCTCAAATAGAGCGTGTTTCTGCATAGCAGAGAAATTGGTCAGACCGGTTTTGTCACAGCACACTGTTCCTCAACCACTGGGAATACACAGAAAGCATGCAGAGTGCATTATCGCTCAATTTTTAGTGCAAGTACTAAAACAAATTAATATCAGTAGAAGTCAATTTACATTTCGTTATTTCAAAAGAAAACACTACCTAATTTATCTTCCTACTAGTACAAAGGGAATCAAGCCTGCACAGAACTTGGTTACTGTCTCTAGCTCTGCACGACAAACCCTAAGGTAGTCCACACCGCACGCTCCGTCGGATCTAATTGATAGAAATGAGAGAGGCAACGCGCGAGGTGCTGTAAGCCGAGCCGGTGCTCCAACTTTTCTCCTCACTTGCAATATGCACGCGTAGTTTGGGGGCAGTAGAGCCGTTACTGCAAGACAAATTCAGAGCTAAAAGGATATGGCAGCCCTCCACACTGTAGTCTGATTGCATTAGACTGAGCACAGCGTAAAAAATAAATATTTAGACAGGGTAGATGGCACCCTGAACACATCGCGGTGTCAGTTCTGATCTCTGACAAGTGAAAAGCACCCTCTTCTTCCTGCGCTCACGTGAAGCTCGCCACCTCTCGCTGTCTCATCCAGATGGTGTGCGGGCAGCGCTCTCTGCTTTGTTCCTAGACAGCTAGAAACCCCAGCCAATGTGCCACGCTATTTCTGTCTCTCTGCGCTGCCTCATCTGTCACTGCCAGTGCATCGACTGCAGTACACGCTCCTTCTCTGTTGCTGTTTACAATTTTAAAGAAAAAAAAAAAATCTGAGTCCTAAATTACAATGAGCTTCAGCTGCACAGTAGGTAATTAAGAAATCTGGGAGCTTGCAACTTCCCAGGAGGCAGTGGACTTAATTAAAATTAAAGCATTTCATTTGAAGTGGGTGGTGTGACCCTCTTTCTGCCAGGCTTCGGGCCCATGGAAACCCCTCACTGGTAGCTATGTAAGCTCTGGGTATTAGGATAAATGTTTTCATATGTAAATTGAGCAAGCATTCCTCAGTGCCCTGCCTACAGAGCTCCTTTATTGCTTCTCCCATACAGTGGTGCCCAGCAAACAACAAAAGGCAACCTGTGTTTATAGGGCACTGGCTTGACATTCAAGCAATCCGCGCTCCAAATACTCAGCTGTGCCAAATGTCAGCAATGTGATGTGGGCAGGTCAAACACTGCTCTGTCTCACAGTTCCCCCACCAGGAAAAATGGAAACAATTTGTACTTCTCTCCCACTTAACCTATCTAAAACCATAAACTTTTCAGAGCAGGGATGGACTCTAATTATACAGAAGCACAGTAGCAAAGGACACAGGTGCTCTCTCATCTGTCAGACAATGGAAAGAGCAAATAAAACACACTGGACCAGGTGCTCCATCCTTTCCCCCCTGCTTCTTGGGTTGTCATATCCCAATTCACGTTGGGTACCTCACGTCCCAGCCCACAGCGTGTTGGATGGCAGCGCGGGAGCTTTGCCGAGAGGGATGCAGGGAACAGACCCACCCCTGCTACAGCCTTTGACCCAATTACAGCTCCCACAGCAGAGCAAGGGAAGAAAAGTTAAGCTGCAATTTGCGACAGCATAGCTTCTCCTGGATTCAGACTAATTGCCCACCATTACCTGTAATTGGTGCACATTCTCCACTGCAAGCAGAGCCTGTATTTGTTTTAAAAGGAGAAGCAACCATAGCTACAAGAGGTGAAAGCAGACACAAGCGCATTCCTCACAGTAACATCAGCCACGGCAAGAGTGGGGTCCTCAAGGATGCTACACCAGCACCAGCCACGCTTCCTCCTCCACTCACCCCATGGAGGACTTCATCGTCCACAGGAGAAGATGAAGCAGAAAGCTGTACCTCCTAAAAATATCAACTGTGACAGGGAACTAAACAGGTAAAGAGCTAAACGCTGTCCAGCAATGCAGGGGCAGCCCAGAGCACTTTAAGGTAGTGGATTGCCTAAGAAAGCATCACAGAAAGATGGCCAAGTGACCAGATGACGTCCCATGCTACAGGATGTATTAAGAAAATGTGATAAAAAAATCCAACCCAAAAAACACCCACAGTCCGTAATGGAGGTTAACAAGGCACGTGGGCAAGGATTTTCACAAGGCATCCTGCCTACTTGAACATGACACAGTCCAAAATAGAAACTGACAGCACGAAGTGAGGAAAAATGATCACAGTGACACAACCTGAGGTTGTGGCTGCTGAGCTCCTGTTCTGACATCTGAAAAAGCACTGGCCCACAACAGTGAACCCAGACAACTTAATTGCTGTTTCAAGATAATTACTATGGGTTGGCTGTACTTCCTTCAATACACATTAGCCCATCTGAGCTGTTTATACTCCCATTTGCAGTCTCCCAGGCTCTCTAGCACGGCCCCACTGCAGCTCAGCTGGAACACGGTCATCTCAAAAACCAGGGCAAAACAAGAGGAACAGCCAGCGCTGAGAACAGCAGAACGGAACACCCAGCATCCGTAACAATTTCTTCTATGCAGCTTTTGACCACCACTCAACTTTCCTGGCTACTGTTCAAGTGTTCTCACAGCTCAGCTTGCTATGCAAGAGGCTGAGGCTCTGTACTGGAAAGCAGAAAAGATGACAGTTTTTGGAAAAGAGAATTATCAAATTTAGCTTAAGTGCTGTAACCACCAAGAAATAAAAAATCTTTAAAAACTCCACAAAACAAACAAACAAACAAAACCACAACAAAATCACCAACCAAACAAAACAAACAAAAAAAAAACAAAACCCACCACCAAGATGACTTGGAAATGCGAAGGAAAACTATAATGGAAAGCATGGCCTTCTCCTAAATTAACAGCATTGGCTTCCTGCATCTTGTAGCGCAGGCTGCAGAAACCCACCAGTTCACGTCCACTCCCAGCAGCAGCATGACGCTGCCAGCAGAGTATCTGCGCTTCAGGAAAATACCACTGTTCTGGGGAGCCTAATATAGTCAGCCCTCCAGGACACGAGGTGCTTGCTTCCCTGGTCCATATACCCTCTTTAAAGTATTTCAGAAACACGAAGACAGGCTAGATGGATTCTTTGTTTTGACCAGCTCCAGCTGTTCTTACTCCACACGGCTGAAGCACAGCCAACTGGCACCACCAGCGCACGCTGAGTGACGAGGACTCTCCCGACAGTCATCGCTTCTGAGGGGTGCAGCTTCCCCAGCTTCCGTGTGCCACTGCAGAAATCGTAAGCCAAGTTCTCACGAGGAAAATGGGAAAGTTGCCTTCTTTTTGACAATATATTACAACTAATTGCTCAATTTGCCAGGTACAGAGATAGATTCTATATATCAACTTTAAATATCTTAAATACGCAAGAACGTATAGGAGGTTGCGTGTAAACTGGTAACACAAGAGTGGAAGAAACTGAAAGAAAAAAGTCTAATTTATACTAATAAAATCATTCCAACTAAGCAGGTAGCTGCCAGTTGCTCTGTTTAAAAAGCCTCTATTACATGCAGCAATTTTTTGTTTGAAGTGTTTTGATTGTGACTATGGGCACTGGCACCTGAATTTCTGCAAAGAGGAAACCGTTGATTTTGCCAGTGTCTGTGTGCACAAAAGAAAATGGAAAAACCTTACGTTTCCTTTCTTTCAGTTTATTCCTACTCAACCAAGCACTTCACAAGTGTTTCAGAGCACTGAAGTCCTCTTCAGTCTTAATTAGGCCATTTATTCCGTGAAGTTCCCAAGATTTTGATGAGAACACTTTTCCTGCATCGCGTTCTGCTTTCGAAGGGTTGCACACCACAGATAATGCTTCCAGTGGCCCCGCGAGCCACAGGCTACGAAGCGGGGACGGTTCGATCCCACATTTTCAGGCACTAAACTCAAGTACGATGTTTTCATGCTGTTTTCCCTTACCAACCGAGGCTGGAACAAGCCCAAGTCACAAAGCAAGTTGTCTGACAAGGCCACGTCTTCCATTTCAGTCTCAAAGCCATTCATATAAAGCAAATTTGACAAAATTACAATGGGAAATCTGATACTCATCCCCCAGGTACGTCACAGATTCAGGGAACATTCAAGGACGAATTTGACAAAACAGTGCAGCTCTGCCTGGTGCTTGGCTGTAGATTTCAATAGTTTCCAGCAGAACTGCTGCGGGGCTGCTGGAGCAAGAGATTTTGAAGCTACCACGCCAGAGTGACGCCTGGATGAGTACCTGAACAGAGGGCAAGGATTTATTTCTTGCCTAAGGCCCACTTGAGCCCTCCAGCTCCAGCTGCCTTGCTTGTCCAGCTATTTGCCTCCTCTGAGGCACTGGCATCCCTGTGTGTCCCCGCGGGGCTACAAGCGTATTAAAGAGCAAAAGACAAACTACTAAGCAGCGTTAATCCTCCTTACCTGCTTACAATTAGGAGAGTTTGCTTTAGAGAGACAAAAAGAGTTACTCTAGGCACAGCTATGACTGAGACCTGGTGCCTCAGACTCCCTAAAATGTAAGGACAGGCTGGTGAGACAGCAATGCAAAACCTAGTCAGGGGCTTATTTACAAGGATGCTTACTTCAAATCACCACTGGCCCCAATTAGCCCGCAGGCTAAGGAAATGTCTTCGGAGAACAGATTTTTTTTTTTTTTATCACGGTCTCCAAAAGAGCACGATTAAAAAAATTCAAGGTATTTTTGCCACAGTGGGAACATCAAGTCAAATGTGAAATAAGCATGGAAGGCAAGCGGATCACTTATTTTCCCCAAGAGAATAACAATACACTCTGACAAGCTAATAAAACTACTAAAATGTGATCCTACTAGCCACATGGCAGGGCCAAACCAATCCGATAAAAAGCTCTTCAGCATTTCGCACAGCTGTACAATACACAAAGTAAGGTCAGGCAAGGATTAAGTGAAGAAATAAACCCTCCGACACCACAGAGCTGAACGCCATAACATTTTGGAAGTCTTTGAAACATACTTCCTCACCCAGGTCTTTAAAGTGGAAAATCTGTCCCCAAGAAATAAGCTCTAAAATACCACACATGAATTCACAGACTGGAGAAAATCACTACGGATGAGGAGGCTGCCGTAAAACGCTACAGACAGACACAGGTCTGCAGAGGGAGATGTTTAATTGACCGGACTGGGCCTTCCCACGGTATGACCCTCATGGTGATGAACACAGGAGCACATCAGTAGAGGTCTTCATGGCCCACTTGAATGGAGCCCGCCTTCCTTGGTCATCTGCAGAATATTCCTGCCCTGGTTCAGATTTTTATATTTACCGAGTGGCTTAGAAGGAGGTTGCCCACCTCTACCAACCACACTCAGTATCTGTGTGCCCTGTTAAGGCACTTGGGTTTGGTCTCACCCTTACCACTGGCTGACACAGGAGCTGGGCCACGGGCCCCGTTCGGACCACGCTGCAGGTCTGAACCACCTCAGCCAGTGGACACACGCCCAAGGCAAAGGTGACTGTGCTGAAAGCCACGGTAGCAGCCTGCCTCACATGCACTGAGAGACATCACCATGCTGCCTCCCCACCCACCCAGGAGGTGCCAGCACAGACGGCACATTTCGTACCTCGATTTTGCTGCTCAGCAAGCGCAGGTGATAATTTTCGGCAGCCCCCTTCATCTAAACCTCACCATACGGAGCTTGTTCCCGTGTCGTTGCTCTCCCAACTTTCCTGCTTTACCATCAGCTCATTAACTGCTTTCAGAAAACCAACAGC
Source organism: Tetrax tetrax (assembly GCA_009806455.1). Taxonomy (NCBI): domain Eukaryota; kingdom Metazoa; phylum Chordata; class Aves; order Otidiformes; family Otididae; genus Tetrax; species Tetrax tetrax. The sequence goes on from WHYT01016975.1 coordinate 47,452, forward strand.
AGCATTTCACAGATGCCAGCACTGGATATTCAGCAGAAAAAGTTTGCTCCATGCTCTTTCTGCAAGACTCAGGAGCCATGAGGTCTTCCCATTTTGGGCTGCTGCTAACCACAGTGAGGGAGGGAGCACCGGTTTGGCACGTGTCTCGGGGACACTGAACCCCTGAGCCATGCACGCGGGGTGGACAGGGCAGGGCAGGACAGTCCATGGGATGCCAGCAACCTCTGCAGAAACAGCCCTGTCCCCTCAGCACACTTACGAGGCACCGCCCGTTGTGTGAGCGTGTGCAAGGTATTCAGGATCCAAAAACTCCACCCGTGCATCAGGCACCCAAATACTGAAGGCAAATTTTGCCTGTCATGTTAGGCAAACTGCCTGGACTCTGGGCCTCTGTTTTTTGGTTCACCTTCTGACTAGTCTGCAATGTGTTTGGGATGGAGACCCTTCTCCTCCTGCACAAAGAGCTCACATCTCAGTAAGGGCACTTGTGTGCTGTTTTTAAAACAGGCAATAAATCATACCTCAAATTCTGAGCGTTTATCTTACCAGATTCCCAAAACCCACCTTGATTTGCTAAGCCAGCAGGCATGCGAACGCTACAGACAGGCAGCAGCCGTCGCTCTCGACCATCATTACCCATTTGCAGGGCTTGGATCTGCAAAGAACAACCCAGCCACGAGCTCTCAGACTGCAGCTCTGTGAGGAGCAGCAAGTATTTATTTAGTTTCTAGCGCAGACCCCTGAAGCAAGCACATCTTGTCAGAAAGAAACCCTTGCAAAGGAAGGCACACGCTTCCTCTGTTTAAGTCTGTGCTGCGAACGTGACACACGCTCCGTTTTCAAGGAACGAAACTGGCTGTGAAGGCTGAAAGCCAGAGCCTGCAGCTCAGCAGGAAGGGCTGGAGCCCTGGGATGCAGAAGCCCATATGCATCCCAGGTTTCCTCGGGCTACTCTAATTTTTCATAGCCAGACTGCTGGGCAAACTGGACACTGCCGCCTTCTGCGCAGGCTGCCAGGGGAGGCTGTGTACTTGGCCAGCTCCTCAGCACATGCAAAATGGCACCAGCCAGGCGAGAATCAGAGAAGCACAATTTAAAATGGATTTTTCCTTTCGCTGCCCTCAGTGCCCCTAGCAGCCATGCCCACCCCATCCCCACATTCACCAGCACGGTAGGCTCACACCTCTCCCTCTCGGCTGGCCTTGCTAAGAGTTATGAACAGGAGCATCCTCCTCCTTTTGGGCAGACACAAAGCTGCACGACAAGGCAGAAAAAACAAACCTCCCCTGAGCCCTTTATAGCAGGTCCCACAGAGTCCTCCCCTCTTTACCTCATCCCCCTAAAAATCCAGACAGCCTCTTAATCCACATGCCCAATGCTGTGTGACAGCACAGCACATAATTAATAATAAAAAAAAGGTTTCAATTAACTTTTTATGACTTCTTGAAAACCATCCGTGTAATTTTGCAGCATTTTCTTTTAATCCCACTGACAGAATTATGTTCATCTGCCTGAAACACCACATTTGTTGTGACTACCACAAGACCTCATTTGGTGGACGTCACGGCCCATTACCTGTTTTTAATAGCAGACCAACGTCTCTCCAAGCTTCTGTGTGCTGCAGCAGACCCTGCTCTCCTGCGAGTGTCACGAGTGGCCCCAGCCCCATGGCTGTCCCATGGCCCCTGCTTGGCAGCACTGAGCAGCAAAGAATAAGGAGGTTTTGCTGGGTACAGTTGTTTTTGAGCTATGTAACTGGCTCTCCATTGCTTTCTTCCTTTGAACAGCTGTTTATGCCCATGCAAAGGGAGTTTTCAGCATTTTACATCCACTTTTAACAAATGCTGAGGATTGCACCGGGACCACGGCAGCCTGGCACGTATCTGAATACACGTGGAGCCCACTAAGCCTTGCCAGCATCCCGTGGGACAGGGCAGGACCCCAGGAGAGGGTTGCAAGCAGGGAGCCTGCAAGCTCACGGCCACTAGCAGGACAGCCCACTTGGCCCTTTCCCACGAGTGCCAGCACCGGCTCTCATCATCCCCATAACTGCTGCCATGCTCCGGGGAGCCAGGGCATCCCCTCTCCCCGGCTCTGCCTTTCCCTTTTGCTTTCCAAGCACTCCAAGGCTGTATTTGCGCAGCCATCGGTACTTCATGTCCCTGCAGCGTGAGTAATTTCATCATGAAAAGCTGGAGAAGGGGGCTGCCTCCACTCCCTCCAGCTCTCCTACTAAAAAGGCTTCACCTCCTGATTTAGCAGAACTATCTTTAAGCGGCTGCTTTTAATTTTACAGTCTTCTATTGGGTTTTTAGTCTTTACAAGAGACTAAGTGCAAGGTGATAGTTTTGAAACCATATTAAAATTGGGCAATTGCACAGAATCAGTCCACCTGCTACTCCAGAAGGCAATTTTGAGCATCGTTCAATAACGGGGATGGCAAAAGCACCACAGCTAAAGCTCCAGCCATCAGCTGACAGAAAGAGTTAAGAGACTGATGTGGGCTTCAGCAGTTTATTGCTGTCCCCAGGCTCCCAGGCGGCTGGTCCAAGTGTGCCTGACACCCTCTGATCGGCCTCACATCTCTCTGTCTGTCAGTTAATATTCAGTTGATGTGTTCAAGTGTCCATCTCCCCCGCTTACAGAATCACGCAGGGGCTTACCCATCAACAGTTAGGTAGCAGTTGTTGCAGTGTGCAAACCTTTGAAATGGAGATTTCTTGGGAAAGTGAGGGGTTGTGGTTTTTTTTTTTTTTTCTCCCTTTCTACAAATCCAAATGCTGTCGGAATGGCATGTCATAAAAATCAGTGATAAAAAATTTATAACAACCCCTCCAGGCTAGAAGAGCGGCTGCTTATTGTATTTACTAAGCCACTGTCTGGGAGCCTGAAGCCTGATTTCACACCAATCCACTCATTAAACATCTAGATCAACATTGTACAGATTAGGGGGAAATGCAAACAGCAACACTGGATCTGCCTGCAGAGATCAGGGCAGAAGCAAACAAAAGCCCTGTGTGCTCTTTTCTTAAAAACCCCCCTTTCAGCAATACCAGTGAGGATCTTGCTCCTCCTTGCTGTGTTGCCACCTGCTCTGCTCTGCCGGGTTTTGCTGGCTTGGTCCCCTCCGCCGAAGGATCAGCAGCCCGAACCGAAGCCTGCAGGTGCCAGCACGGGAGCCAGCCGAGGACACTGCTGTGCGGCACGTGACACTGATTTTTCACAAATCCACAATCTTAATTTTTCTGTGGTGCTCTAGCAGGAGACACCACAGCGTGCTCTTCCCTGTTGTTTAAGCAGCTTCTCTCGCCTAAAAGGAAGGACTCCTCACTGAAAGATGACTGTGGGGTTTCCTCTGTGTATATTTTCTCCATTTTAATAAGCTTACACAGGAAAGACTGAAGCTAATATCAGAGATACAAATTGTTCAAAATCATCATCTGATAGGGAGAGATTATCACCTAAAATGGCTCATTTAAAAGGAGGCAGCTAATAGCTATGCTTAAACTCTGGAAATCCTTTCAGAAGATATCCTATCCCTACACTGACAATGTGCTGATTTGTTTTTGGGTTTTTTTTTTTTTTTTTTTAAGCCTCAGTTTGAGGTAGGAAGGATGTCAGTGCTTTGACTTCTATGTTCACAGTTCTGTGTTTTTAAAGTATAATTTCCCCACACCCCCCCATCATGTTGCTGGTTGGACGATCACAAAAAGCACAAGGAAAACTAGCTTGGCCAAATTTCTTACACAGAAAAGAGTGAAGCTTCCTACACCGAAGGATCTCCAGGACTCTGCTGTCCAGCTTTGCACAAAGAGAAGACTCTGAAAACAGCAACCAGTACAATGACAGAAATGGAGCCCAAACGCAAAAAAAATTGGAAATGGTGAATAAAATTATTTATCAAGAGCCTCTTTTCTCATAGAGTCACATAAAGAGTGTTTGTTTGGTAACCTACGGAGTATTTTCAGGGTGATGAAACATCCACAACAAACGGATCTCTGAACTGCCCGCATTTCCAGGATGTCTAGCAGCTGCAACACCAGCCAGTCTGCGGCCAACTTTGTGCGGGATTTACCCACCTCTGTTCCCACAGCAGCTCAGCAGCCCAGGCCTTAAAGCACTGCCATCCCCTCCGGCACAGTACAGGGCTGCTTGCTCTCCTTCGAGTAACGAAGGCCCAGAAAAGCTTTGCAGCTTTCCCGAAGTACCAGATCTGTCCCTCTGGCTGGCCAGCAAAAACCACCGGAATGCTGTGAACAGGTGCCAGGGCCAGTGCTCAGCCACTCGCAACCAGCAGCGCTCTCTTGGTCCACTGCAAACGGAGCGTTTCATCATGTCAAAGATGGGACACTTGGTGCCCAAGCTGCAAGTTCAGGCCCTGCTAAAAGGAGAAAAGGAGCTGTTGTTTCCATTGCAGTAATAGCTACACAATGGATGTCAGAACACGACTCTTTTCTGTCAGGTTCGAACACACATACACACACATAAAGTCCTTCCTTAAAGAGCTTTAAGTCTAACTATGGGACTAACGGGCTGCGAGCAAGACCTTCGATTAGTTGCTTGAACAAAAATCTGCCGCATCATGCGCTACCACTGGAACCTACAATACAGCCCGACAGAGAAAACGCAACAGAAGTCTCCTGTCACAAAAATAAATGGATCAATGAACGCTTCAAAGAGCGCAGTAAAAGCGGAATGATAATCCAGGTTTCCTAGAAACCCACCTCGGAGCCGGGCGCTGGCAGAAGCATTTCACACAGTCGCATGGGAGCCCTGCTTTAAGTGCCCTCCCAAAGGGGGCACCTCTGAGGAGCCAAATCCCCCCTGCCTCTCCAGGGAGAGGGGCTGGCAGCTCTGACTGGCTCTCTGCAAAGCCTCGTCCTCCCAGCTCCTGTCCTGTAAGCTCCTGCTGCAGCTTTGCAAAGAGAAAAAGAGAGCACGTACCATGAGCAAACAAGGGCTTTGTTCCAGCCCTTCTTGCCACTCTCTCCAACAAAATTTCTCTGAAAACCAGTAACATCAGCTGTCCTCTGGAAACGCTCATCAGCAATCTGTCTGATTTCATAAAAAAAAAAAAAAAACCTCAAGCCTTTTGGTTTGCAGCACTTCCTGGGTATAGGCTAAAATATTTTATGCAGAAGAGTTTTTCTTTTTCAGACTTCCAAAATGCTCTAAGCATAAAAAACCCCCAAAAGACAGTGCCCAAATTGCTTTAAATTGCACAATTGAGGCTGTAACTGGAAAAGGAAAAAGCCTCCACGACTCAATACCCATCTTGGGCATCACCCAGCTTTTGTAAAGAACAGATCTACCCGTCCCACACATTTCACACCCTTCGGGCTAGCGATGGACATATGGCATTGTCTGAAAGAGCAGAAAAAGGACAAGATGCATCTCCTCCTTGGTAGCAAGGACATCAGCTGCTTGCTAGGTATTAAAATGAAAGACCTCCATGTACTAGCAGAGGTAAAAACCCCTATTTATCTGTTGGAGACTTCAGCCTCCAGATCCTCCACCTTCTCTAATGGTATTTGTTTCCACATTTGCGCTTGTCTGCAGAGGTGTGAAACAGAACTCATTATCAAGATAAATGACCTAAAAAACAAGCCTACACAACTGACAAAAGCAAAAGCTGCACAGCACTGTACAGATACAGAGACTCCAGTGCACAAATCCTGGTTTATCTACCACATAAGAGAACTTGGTGGCAGAGTCCCAAGTCATTACATCTTTGGTGCAGAAGAAAACTGGACATGGGATCTTGCAAGCCACCTCACGAGAAGTAACCCCATATCATTTACAACAATCCCATTCCATACCATGACTGGGCTGGATAAAAGCAGACAAAACTTCTGCTGAGGTTGATATCCACCACGCTCAGGTTCAGTGGCGGCAGCATTTAGCCATCCCGGCCCCAGGCTGTCTAATTAACTGTGACCACGTGCTGCTCCAAGTCCCTGCTGGGCAGCTCCAGGAAACGCAGGACTGCCTGGCTTTTGAACATCTCACTTCTTAAAAAAAAAAAAATCAAACTGCTCATACTTTTAGGAGAGAGAGATGCTATTGATTCGGCAACCCAGGATTTTGGGAGCCACTGCTGAGGTTTGCTTTTATTTGCCCTGAGAAAGAAAAAATTACATACAGTGACACCACCAGAAGGAAAGAAGCCAAGTTCTCCCACTTCCACAGTGAGGAAAACATCAAGTAGAGTACAACATAAAGCTTTTTCAAAGTATCTGCAGTTTTTCCCCCCATGTCACTGCCCCTACAATATATTTCAAGTCTGGAGCAAACTCCCATTTCCCCCTTGAGCCATCCCAACCCACGCTTTTTGGTGCAGGTTAAAACCTCCTACTGCACAGGCTTGGCCCCCCGCTGTGTTTAAAGGAGGATATTTTCCTGAAACACAGCAAAGGTTTGGCTTGCCTTCAAGCTTTGGGTAAAGATCATAGTTGGGTTCAGGTAGTTCATTTCCCCTACAGTGGCTCACCATCCCTTGGTCATGGGAGGAATGAAATAAACTCAAATCACCATTTTATCTTACAAGTCAATGGAGCTCTAAATTGCCTTTAAATCTGAGGTCTAGTCTACCCTCCGCACAGCAAACAGCCTTCTCGCAGCCTCTGCAGGGGCTGGAGAGAAACCGCACTCCTGCTTGCTTCTGAGGTCAGGCTACTGGTATCGACAGCCGAATAACAGCTCAGCCCCGCTTCAAGGGTGCCTGTTACCTCCGGCTCCCTACACGAGAGCTCAGACATCTCCTCACTGGTTGCTCTTCCTGGGGCCCCCAGGCCCAGCTGCAGTAGAAAGACTGAATAACTACTGCTGCTGCAGCCCTTTGTTGCCAAAGCACGAACCTTTGTGCTGAGGTCTCCCAGAGTGTATTTTGACAGAGCGGAGAGGAAGGTTGGTTGTGCCTTGCACCGGGGCTGTAGCACGGTCAGCCTTGAAAATCAGGCACCTTCGACCTTCTTCCTTCCAGCAGCCTCCTCCCAGCGACAGGGATATGGATGTCGGAGGCTCTCCGACAAGTGACACATCACTTCCTAAATCCTCTACCCACACATAAAACAGGACACAACTGATCCATGGGTTTTACTCCAAGGAAGCCACCCTTTGCTTGCACCCCCAGGAGCAGAGGCAGCGGCCCACCCTGGGATGGGGAGGACTGCTGTTCCCCTACGTTAAACCGCAGCAGACAGAGGGTGTGGTTTGCCCATCTTGACTAACTTCTGCTTATTAAAAACGAGCGCAAGCTCAGAGTGAGCAATTCAAAGCCCTGATCTACAAATACCAGTTCAACTGGATGCCACTGGGTGTGGTGGATGCAAGAGGGAAACACGTGCTTACCTGTAGTTTGGGCTATGCAGTGGGAGGAAGGGGATTTAGGCTAAACACCAGGTTCTGGGGAGTATCCACGAGGATCCAGAGCTGATCCCTGTCTGCAACAGGACACTGGGCTGGCTGGACTCAGCACAGAAAACTGAAATCTGTAGAAGGTAGTCTCTAAATAATGAAAAAAAAAAAAAATTCTAGACATAACCCATCCTTCTGCCCCCCCTCCTCGTACGTGCCTTTATTTGGCCCGAACACAATGACATTCACTTCTTAAGTCCTGAAAGAATCAGGTAAATGTAAATCTTTTGGTTCACTGGTTGTTCTATTGGGTTGAAGCACTGATTATCCCTGCTGGAACTCCATGCATTTCCCTGCCAGATCTAGTTATTAAATAAATTTTAGACATTTGATGAAGGATTTCCCCCCCTCCCCAGAAGAGATGAAATCCTCTTTGCAGCTCATGGCGTTTACATGTCTAATCCGTTCAGTTCTGCCCATCAGCTCTGCCCAGCACATCCATTACAGCTGAAACTCCTGGTCAGCACAGCCAGACTAAAAACATCATTTATGATTTGGAAAATTCATATTTCAGACCTATGGCTTTCCTTGAGACTGTTTTTCTTGTTTGGAGACGCGGTAAGACACACAGCTTCAGTTTATATTTTGCTGCTTGCCATTTATGTTTTTGTTGCAAGTTTAAAGAAAAACAAGGCAGTAAGAATAGTGTTCAGTCCTCTTACCTCACATGTGACTACATACTGGCTAGAATGTAGTGCTAGGATGTGATTTTATATCTGATTTTTTTTTAATGAAATGGTACTGAACGGATTACTGAAGGTAATCCATGATGTGTTTTGTTATTTCATTTTGCCTTACACATTGTGAAAAATGCTCGTCATGGCAAAGTGACACGCAAAAACACCATAAAAACCAGCTCGCAGGTAACCTGATCAAGTTCTCCCGATAACACTCAGGACATACCTCTAGTATGGGCTCGGTGAAGGCTTAAAAATTATTATTTCAAAGTATTTGATGGGAAAGAGAAAGACAGCGTGTGCATAAACAGCATGTCTAAACAAATGAGGAACCACAACCCTTCTAGCAGTGTTCTCCACCACACACCCTAAGTGGGCTGTGCGTCACCAGGATGTTTCTGTACCTGTTTAAGCAGACGTAGGCATACACTGAGGTCTAGTCAATGGGCTTGCAATAACTTTAAATGTCTTGCGGAATCAGAGCCTCAGGAGAGAAGAATCATGCAGTTGAAGATCACCTCACATTGCATTTGAAAAAAGGCAAAATTAAAGCTTTATGGTCAATGCAGTTCCTCAAATATTTTCCAAATGCTCACCACCCCAACCTTAATGCTCTTTTAATAAGGTTTGTGGAGTGTATTTGTTCTATTGCATATCCTACATCTGCTCAATAAACAGAATAATGCAAAAAACTGTCCAGGTGTGATTTATTGATTCATTGTCCCTGCTTCAAAGTGCTCAGTGAGTGCTACAGGACCAACCATACTAAAACATCCTAAGTAGGGCTGTCCCCAGGAGGGCAGTATGTCCACACGAAGAGCAAGGGGGCCAGGGCAGCACCCTACAGCCAAGTGCTTTTATCCCTGCAGCACCTCTTGGAGCACAGGACAGTAAAGGCAGGTGAGATATGCACAGGTCTCAACTGGCAATTGCCTTGAAGCACCTCCCACACTCCACATCCAAACTCTCATTTACTTCAACAACAAAGCTCCTCATCCTGTCCCAAGGCAAGGATGGTGGTACCAGTTTTCAGCTGCACGCAAAGCTCTCTCCTTCAAACCTCTGGACCAGAAGTTCGCAGAAGAATACATTATTTTTTCCAGCTCTGTCACACAAAAACACCAAGTTATTCTGGAAGGTAATTGCAAAGGTTGTATCTTTAGGAATAGTACTGCCTTCCAGAAATAAAGCAAAAAATTCTGGTTATAGACTGACCGCTGCTGGCTTAAACCACCAAAAGAGTGAGTCATCCATTCTGGTCCTGTCCCGAGGGAGGCTGCAACAACAATTATCGGCATTTTACTGGAACACTATGTTCCAAATATGACAGCAGCACCAAGGAGTATTGGAGCCCTTTAATAAAATTTCAATATTGTTTGTTTTCAGAAATTGTGACTCAGCCAAATATCTTGGAAGTTATTAAAATTTCTTAAGCCCTGGAGCTTTTTATGTAGTATTGCCATAATTTCATTACTTCATTAGTTTTATTAATAATTAGCTATTTTACTAAGAAGCAGAAGTGACAGAAAAGAACACCCAAAAACTCAAAACTGCAGTTCTTTCTACAAGCATAGCTGCGGTGAGGAACATAACCAGGCTGAATTACAGAATATTGTGGTGTGCCCTTCAGAAACAGCAACAAAACTTCCCCTGAAATCCCGCAGCACATCAGTGCTTCCCACCGCCCTCCTGCAGAACTCGCTAACGCCAGCCGCCTGACAGATCTCATGTTCCAACAGCGTCGGCTTTTCCGTGGTTGAGCGGAGGACCCGGCGTGCGTGCGAGCACGGTGCCCCGGGGCGGGGGGAGCTGCTGCTGCTGCTGAACCCCGCTTCTGGCTCCGGGAGAAGCCCAGCTCAGCACCCACTGAGGAACACACACCTTTTCTTCTTCTTTTCTTTTTAATAAAAACAAACAGAAATAAAGCACCTGACTCACACACACAGGCTGACTCCCCTCATCCCCATAAAGAGCCCGACGTTTTCCACACATCAAAACCAACTTGGTAGCTACAGGGCTCACACCGTGTCCCATCACACACAACTGAGAAATGCTGCAGCTTTTAAGCTGCTTCCACTCCCTCATCGTATTAAAAATAAACACTGAAAAATCAGCTTGCTCAGTAGATAATTTTCTTTAACGACCACACCGAGGTCTATAAAACACAGAATCACAACAAAAAGATCAATAGGTCCAGTGAGGTTGGGGAGGAGTGGAAGGAGGACTTCTCCCAACATATTATCAATATTCAGACAAATTAGCATCGCACGTTTCAGTAGGAATAGCTCTATATCCAAGAAGCAGAGTGTGACCCACTGATTTTGAAGCTCCTGGCCCAGCACAAGGGAGGTCATGTCCACTTCTGGATACATCTCCTCTCTGCAGAGTGCAATGCCTTCTGAACGCAACAGGCAGATAAAAGCACATACTGGTGCAATTAAATCAATTACAGCATCTGTGGAGCAGTATCATTACTTGTTCTGGAAGGCTTGCAAAGGACTAAATGTCCAAAACATCTCTGCTAGGAAATTAATATTCAAACAAGTATTAGAGCACATATTAGCTGTATACAATAACTCCCTCTGCACTTAGCAGCAGCATTAATCACGAGGCAGGGATGAGAAAAACTTCCCTGCAAATAAAGCAGAGCAAGCCGGCGCCGCTCATGATCCGATTTGTTTTGACACAACTGCATTGTTGCACGTTTGCCATTGTGCTTTTGTACGATGAGGCATTTCTCACCCGTGGGCTCATGTACCCCCCGCTTTCTCTCCCTTACATTACGCTGCTGTTCAACGGCAAGCGAGCGCTCTGAGCAAAATGTTTAATTTGCAGGCACATGCGATTCCCTTTTTGATTATCCATCTCCCCACACAATAAAATCCAGCTGATGCAGAACTCTACAAGTGCTGCCAAGTCAAACTGCAGGCAAAGGTTCATTTAGTAGCACAGCAACACCTCTGAAATTCTCATTTATTGGATTCTGCTGCCAATCACGTTAATTCCAACACAAATGTCAAAATAAGATTAAAAAAAGTTGCCTGATTAAAAGAGTGAGCAACAAGGAAAGCTCTTTACATATAGTTTAAAACAAAAGGTCCGTTTAAATTAAGTAACTGCCTTCCCTTTTCTGCATCTGCAGGCAAATGCAAACTCTTGAAAACAAGAGGCAATTATTTAGCCTGGATAAACTGGCAAAACCTCAGCTCCGAGCTCAGCTACTTTTGGTACCGCTAGACCCAGACAAGAACTTTGCTGCAGTTTTTCATTCAGCCTTACCAAAAACCAAAAGGAAACAAACGTCTGTTCCCAAGCAGATACCCACCTCACACATCCTCCACACCCCAAGCCCACCACAACAACATCTTAAGCCAGAGCTGTACTGACACACGCATGGCCAATCGAGCACAAGCCGCCGACTCTGCCGAATAAGCAGCACGTGGACACGTTAGCTCGCTGGAACAGGTACCCACCACGTAGCCCACTAAAACGGGAGAGGAAGGAAATGGAAAGGCGATGAGTCTCTCTTGCTGGCAATTTACCCGTTTCAGCATGCTCCAGACATCATTTTACTTATACCATCCTTTTACCCTGTACAGGTTTGTGTTATTTTTAACCTATATTGAGTCACTGTCTTTGTGACCTGGGAAATGCAAGAAAATCCGTTCCTGAGCTGAGACTGCTTGCCTCTATGCCAGTAAAATCTGCAAGAGACAGCCCATCAGCATAGCCCACCATGCATACACCGAGTGTAAATAAGCAGAAGCTTTTTCCAGATACATAAACATATGTAATTATTACATAAATGTATGTAATTATTCACATCTTTGTTTTTATGCATGTGTTAATAGATATTCCCTACTGAGAAAGACATTTTACTAAGGTCAAGCCAGGAAGCACTACAATTAAGCGAGCTCATCCAGCCACGATCTCTTCCTCTTCTGCACATCTGTCCTGCTGCCCTCTCTGCTAATAATATCAAACTCATTTATAGGATTCATTTTCTTTTTCTGCAAGCAGGCTTTGCCCTAACCCAGGGCTGCTCGGGGAAAGTTCCTCAGCTGCTCAGTTTTCTCAGACGTACATGACCTCGCTGCACACGCATAAGTTCCCTTTTCATCTGCCAGCCTGCAGACAAAAGCAAGAGAACACAAATCTCTCTGGCATACAGAGTGCCTAACCAAGCACTTCTCCTGACGTGACATCTCTTGGAGGCTCTGCGGGCCATTGATTGCACGTCATGTCCAAGATTTGGCCCCTGTTCCTTGCTGCACCTGCTCAGCTCTTCTGTGCTTGCATCTCAGCTCAGGGATGTGAGAAGACAATGGAGGAGAAGAGGCTTGTCAGGCCATCTGAAAAAGCTGGACCTTGGGTAACTTGTACCAAGAATAACTTGCATTTCCATGAATAACTCACACAAAATCAAAAACAACCTTCCCAGCTCTGAATAGTTGGCTCTAATAGGACTGAAGGCCCTTGAGCCTTCTGGGCAAGTTCCCGGCGGGACGGATCATCAGGCGGCACAATCTGTCTCACGCAGAAACCTGCCAGGACTCTCCTTCCCAGTGCTCCTAATGGAACCATCCCACAGCTTCGCTTTCTAGCCAATTAAAAGCCCAGCCTAAACTGAATCACAAGTACTTTAAAGTGGATTTTTCTTCTCATAGGTGTTTCTTCTACAGCTCTTGCTTTATGATCACAAGTGAAATCTTCTTTAGTAACACAAATCTGATGACAAACTGCTCACAGAAAATCCACAAACTAAGCTTCTATTTGGGTGCAAAATTCCCACCCAAGTCAAAGCTATGCTTGAGGTAGCTCTAAGACAACCACTGCTCTTCAAAAAAAAAAAATCAGATGCCAGAAGTGCAATTCTGATCTCCTCAAAGAAGTTAACAGCAATACTCTGGCCCTAATTCAGGATCATCAAGTTGTTCATGGGCTGAGGGCTATCCCTATCCGTACCCGTAACAGATGCAGCATCTTGCATCCATATCTAGAACCCTGCTGCCTCTGCTCCTCTCCAGCCTGTTCGAAATTAACCCCCTTCCCTCCCTGCACAGCAAGGATCAAAGCAGGCCATCATCCAGGCAGTTTTGACTAAATACATTTTATCCAGGGAACATAAAGCTTCTGGTGTCACAGCTGTACAAAGATGCCTCATGAAGCTAGAGTAATTCAACAAAAAAAAAACCAACCCTCTGCATTAAACTGTCTGACTGATCAATTGCTGTCTTTGCCAATTAAGTAAAACCAGAGCTCCTCTATCTTTTAATATAATGATAACTGTGAACCACAGGAGCTTGAGCAACTCTTAACTGCTCTCACCTTCATTTCCCATCTTACAGTAACCACTGAAGCAGCATTTACTATATAGGACACAAGAGCCATTGTGCCAATCGGTCCCTGCAGACCTTCTGGAGCACTTTGCTGCAAAAGCAATTCTCATTTTTAACTCCAACACCCTCTAAGTGAACAATGCATTTTCAAAATAATCTCACAGCTCAAAAGACTCAGAGCTGGCGGCCTTTCCACTTTCTTTTTTCCCTGCCTTGTCCTTTAAGTGCTTAAGCTTGGCTCATCTTTCCATTCAAGAGCCAAAAAAGGCACTGTGGACCACGGTAAGCAATTCAATGGCTTCATCACTGACATCTTCTTCCAGTCTCCATTTTAAAATAAAGATGCAGCACCAGAGAAGAGGCTGACTTTATCACCGGGGGGTTTGGGTTGCAGGGAGAGAAGTTCCCATTTGTAAGGGCACAGAGCTCAGAAAGACCCAGTCAACACATGGCAGTGGGCAAAGAAAAGAGCCAGATCCACCCACTTTGCTCACAAACTTTTTGACACAAAGATAAAATTTTAGTTTAAATGAAGCAATTTTCTTCTTTTAAACATGTAAATACTGCACTCAATCAAAGCAGTAAATTAGCTGGGTAAACAGAACAGGGGTGACTGAAAATTATCCCCGCAAGACTGAAAATTTTCAATGAAAAATAATAGTGTTTTAAACCACATCGGTCCACACTGCATTTGTATTTTATTTTTAAACATTCCAGCTTCTACCAAAACAAGGCACTGCAGGATTTCCCTTTCATTTTACAGGTACTTTCCCTAGCTTTTTTCCTGCCCCCACCCTTTCACTTCTGAGAAATGCGGGTGGCTCAGTGAAATCAATGTTTTTACTTCAATCTTCCTCCAAAGGCCATCAGGATGAATGTTCACGTGCTTATTAGTAGTCCTTACAGTACAGGCAAGAGTTATGACAAGAACAATATATCCAGCCCAAATTTCTGGTACTTGGGCACAGGGGTCTGGCTTCTGTGGGAACGCTTACCAGAACGTGGTCATCTAAACTTGTCCCCTAAGTGTTTTTGCAATAATGCTACTCACAGAATCAAGAAAGTGTCTTTTCTCGTTGTCTAGCAGACAAGGGAAACGAAGTTTAAATTCAAGCTGTGTAGGAGAATATTAATTTCACCTTAATAAATCACTTGTTAAAATAAATCTTTTCCTGGCAAGACAAGCTGATATCACAAGACCTTCCATGCTCTGAAACGTGCCATCAAGGCTGGATTTGTCATAGCCACGTTTATCTCACAGACATTTTAGAGGAAGTCATAGATGTGCTTCCCACTGTGGTGACAGGAGCTATTTTCACTGTAATGCTGTGATAATGCAACAGCACAGATCATTACCAGATACCACATTTCCAGCTATCATGTCCGGGAGCAACTAGTCAACTACTGCAGACAGGAGCTTTCACTGGAATTATGCTGGCAGGAGACTGAACCTGAACAGAGGTGATAAAATTATTTTCAGAACACTTTCAATTAAGCTGCACTGCAGTTGAATTTAAAACTATATTAAGGGTTAAAAAAATAAATGTTCCTTGGACAGGCAACGATCGGCTAAACAAAACTTTCAAAATTTATCTTTAAGTTAATAATATTACAGCAGTAATTCCCATGTTACTGGTAATTGCTATCATCGCATGCCTACCTCATTGACCTGACACCTGGACACCAAAGTGACAGATACCCGATCTGTGCCTTGGAGCCATCGATAGTTGATGGGGCAACAGGTAAGTGATTCACAGCCTACCTGGAAAAGTCTTCAGCAATTTTAGTTTCAGACATAACAGAGGAGCTTTAGTATATTTTGAAAAACTAATGTTTTGCACTTAATTTTTAAAAGGTCATAGGAAAGGTCAGTGAACAACCATTCTATGATTCTATGAAAATACCTCATTACATGTGCCATTTGTGTTAATTACTAACAGCAGGGAAACTGAGGCAGGGAGCTCTAGGCCCTGGCAAGCCCTGTGATGCCTGTAGGTACGACAACAGCAGGGGTAGCTCGGGCAACCCCGTCGGAGAAGACTGTTTGTACAGGACCACCTTCTCACAGCGGAAGCATCGACGGGGAGAAGCCCCCATTAGCACACCATGCTTCCGTACTCTCTTCCATTCGAACCTCAGCCACAGACTCTCTCTTCTTCACGGAGGGTTTTGGCCAGCACCACAAGCACATGGGTGCCACAAGTCAGCAGCTCTGTGTACGGCACTGGAAAAAATTCAATTATTTTCACTACCTCTTCATCGAGTCCTTTGTCTTTGCTAAGTGGGCTTGGAGAGAGCGGGCCCTGTGTGTTATTCAGAGCATGACTGTTCTGCTCTGTTCAGCTTTCTGTGCCTCACATAATGCCCTTCTTGATAAAAAATACTTTTTATTTTCTTTCCAAAACATTCTTACAAGTACTAAGAAGCGGAGGGAGCGCAAACCCCTAGTTTAGCCCAGACTGCAGAAATTGTTTAAACCTGACCGGTACTCTGCGCATCCAACCACCAGATAAAACTGATCTCATCTGCAATCCTCCCGTTACTGCTGAGATACTGCTGGAGGAAGCAAGAGTGAGCCATCCTAGCACATTTCATGTAGCTGCTACCCAACTGTACCAGATACTTGGTTTCTCTTTTCTCACGCAAAGCTTGAGACTCCCTCACTCCCAGCACAGCCGACAAGCCCAACTACTCCGCCACAAGTCTTATTCAGTCCCTTTGGAGGCATTTATTTTCATCAGTACACAGAAAGTGAAATTGGTGCATCAATTAGTCCTATCTGATTATCTTGAAATTCTCCCTGGAAAGCCAGCAGAGGATGATCAGACAAGAAACAATAGTGTCTGTCAATGGGGCCATAAAGCACAAAATAAACAACAGAAATAAATTTTAAAAATCAAGGTCAACATTTTCCAAGCTGCTAAACTGAGCCTGTGGATGGAAAGAAACAAACATACAAGAAATATTTCTCATAATCTCCTAGATGTAGGAGGGAACAGTTCCGTGCCTCAGCGGGAGCTTTACCTTGGCAGGACGTAAAGCTACCACTGGCACGTGGCCGTGGGACTCTGCTGTCCTCTCTCCCCTTCCCAGAGCCAAGAGAAGAAACATCCAAGGTTGGTTTGAGCCTCGGGGAACTCAAGGGAGCCCCCTGTCAACAGAATCCCCAGACACTGACACTGCAGTAGAGGATTTTTAACATCCAAAGGAAAAATAAAAGCTCTCTCGACTCTCCCCTTCTACCGCCATTGCCAGGCAGGCTCCCTTTTCTGCTTAATTTTTTGTTTTTACTATTTATTTAATTTAATTTCTTAGAAAAGCTAGGTCATAAGCCATCTGATGACTTTGTAAATGCAAAGGGCCAATGTTGTGGAACAGACAATCTAATGACATAGTGTTTAGTGTTCCCTAAAGCGGGAGACAGATGAAGGGAAACAGTGAACCGGCAACCTTAGCATAATTAAGACAAGCCTGAGTGCTTGCTGTAGTGCCATTGCATTAATCTCACATCGGTGGCACCTGGCTAAAATTTATGAGAGATGTAAAAAGGGCCCTTTGGACTGACCTTGATAAGACAGTGTTATTTATCACGTGAGGGAGCAGGCGAGGCTGCTAGGTAGGAGGGGGCAAACAAAAAATGAGCTAGGAGAGAGAAGAGAAGCCCTGGACTAAAATCTGCTTACACCTGAAATTTTAAACAAAAGTGTGCCTGTACAGTAGTTCCATCTGGCAACTATAATCAATCAATACGATTTTGTATTACTAGAACACCACAGAAGATAAGAGTGGAGCAACCCAGGCACTCGGCACAGTGCAGCCTTGTGAAGTCAAGACTCAAAGCCTGCAGATTTTTCAAACTGGCAGATTTTTACATCCAAGAACGTATTCTTACTTTTGAAAATTCTCCCACCATGAAATAAAATGGAACTTGTACATAAGAGTGATTTCACATTGGAAAAATATATCTGCACTAAAATTATATCATGTATATAACAGCATAAAATAAAAAAAAAATGATTATTTGATGCATTTCATGACATCCTAAATATACAAAAAATTGAAGAGGATGAAACTTTAGGATAAATA
The DNA here is from genome assembly GCA_009806455.1 of Tetrax tetrax. Classification (NCBI taxonomy): domain Eukaryota; kingdom Metazoa; phylum Chordata; class Aves; order Otidiformes; family Otididae; genus Tetrax; species Tetrax tetrax. The sequence goes on from WHYT01016975.1 coordinate 64,970, forward strand.
TTTACTTCCCACAGAATCAACATAAAATCTCAAAGTATTGTAAAAAAAAAAAAACAAAACCACACACCTTGAGAGTCTCCAGTCGCCTGCGACAGCCAGTGACTGTGGCCCAGACACCAACTGTATGCAAAGCTGGGCCCAAGACCTCAAAGCACCTCCCTGCCAAAGCAATACCCACCTTTCCATCTCACAGAACAAACTGAACCAGAGATGACTTCAGCCCTGAAGGGAGCCCGTCCACAGCAGGAGGAAGATTAGACGTTATGTTTTCAGAGAAAACAATCCTTAAAACAACTGAAGGGGTCTAAGGCCAAGCCTTTTCCTACCCAGTTAGATAGCTGGGTAGGTTCTGAAGCTGAAATCTACAAACATCACCATTCTTTATTTTGGCTGGTGCATCTCCAGATTTCAGAGAGAGCTGTTTAAGTAAATGCTTTCAGAGAAGACACTCAAACAGCAGCACATGTTAAGAATCTGAAGTGCAAAAAGCAAAGTAATAAAGCATGCTAAGGCTCCTGCCAAACCTACACTGCATCACTAGTGTCGTCCACTTTTATAATCTATTACTGCAAAAGATCCACCAGATTCACCACATCACACGTTTCTTACCTATGGATTATTTGTTCCCTGCCATTCGACCGTGGGCATCCTTCCCCACAGAGAGTTTCTTCAGAGAATATTGCTCAAGGACTTGGAAAAAGTGAGCGCATGACCATTATAACCCAAAAACCTCCTCTCCCCACCAGTATCTTCCCTTTGGTCACCAGATTGGCACCCAGCTGCTCTCTACTGAAAACCCAGGCCCATCAAAGCCTCTCTGAAACACAGAAGCTTGCCTTTCTCTTTCCATTAGAGACCGGGTCAGAAACATCCTTGTGCTTTTATTGTAGGTGCCAAAACGCAGACCTTTCATTTTTAAGCTGCGATCAAATGAACATTAAAGTCAATACTTTCCCACAGACCTTTTGAAACACAGGGATGCTACTCTGATGCAGTAAAGGCAAAGAAACTGCCTGTGACACATACCTGTTAGAACATTTAGCTGCAAAAAGAAGGTAATCTGTGTCTAATGGGTAACTACCACATCCAGGCCAGGTTACTTTCCCTGGGGAATGCCTTTTGCACAGATGAAATTAGAAAGAGGAAAAAAAAAAAAAACCAACCCACACACGAAAAAAAAACCCCAAACCACCAGACAACCAAAACACACCAGAATTTTCAGATTTTTGAGCCTCATAACACTAGTAACACTAGTAATACTGCTGTATTACTCCAGGGAAAGGAGAAGGTTGTAACATTTTGCATATCTTGAACCTCTAAGCAGCATGGATTTTCAGCATCACAACAAAACCACTAACTTACTTAAAAAAAAAAAAAGAAAACCAAACAAAATAACAAACAACAAAACCACCTCCTATAGACCAGTTCATTATAAGGCACGTGTAATATTCCAGTTTATATTCTTACCAATGCAAAGGTGGAATTGAGATGTGGGGAGCAGGGGGGATAAGAAAAATCAACTACCTAGACCCTACAAAGCTAGGGTTCTGCTCCAGATCATCTTCTGGGGAAACCTGCTCTTCCCACTGACTACAAAGGATGCTGAGGCACACCACTGCCCAAACAAATATCTTCTTCCCACAGTCTTTCACCCTTCAGTTTTATTTTGCATCAAAACAAAAGGTGTTTTGAAATCTTCGGAGAGGAAGAGCATGATATGTACATTCATCCTTACTAGGAAATCATACCTCTGACAGCTGAGGGCCTAGGCTGGCATCTAGAAGACACCGAAGCATCTACTTCAAATCAGCAAAGATTTGGTAGCTGGCTGAGAGTTTGGCTCCTCTGGGACCAATGTGTGTTGTCCTCTGCTTTCCTCCTGCCTATTGTAAGGGCAAAGGGAGGAAACTAGGAGGATTTGCTGGAGTGGCCCTGTAGGGATGATCTGCTGGAGTGGCCCTGTAGGGATGATCTGCACTGAGCTCACTCCAGGCAACAGCAGGAAGCCCCAGCGTGAACCGGGTTTGCAGCTGGAGAGCAGTCTTCCCTATTCCACAGCTCCAGGACCCAGCACAGGCTCCAGCCTCCTGGCACAAACCCAGCTGTCTTCCATCAAATAACTCCCCGGGGGATAAAATAATACTATCTACCAGAGTCAGCATCTCTAGTCAAACAAGACAAGACTCTTCGGCGTATTTCTGTTGAAACTAGAGTTATGTTGTCAGACACTTCACACACTCAGAGAACCCTGCTCCTATCTCATCCGGCTTTCAGAGTAAGCAGATTCTATTTCAGACAGAAATTTGTGCTCAAATTTCAGGGAAAAGCCCTGAGACGCAGCATTACCTTTCTCCTGCTTCACCAATGGCCTCCTAACGAGGCTTTAGGGCTCCGTCTGAAAAATGACACTTCTTGTCAGATAAACCAGCACAGCTTCTGGTCCCAACTCTTACACAGTTATAAACCCAGCTCTGCTGTCAGAAGGGAGAGGATAATTCTCCCATTTTAAACAAAACCCCAAAAGAACAAGGGTTTTCCTGACCCTCTCCAAGTACAAACACCATTGTGCAACACCCAACAGCTAAATTCAGCAAGGCCCATTTATTTCCAGCGCAAAGAAATAAAAACAACAAAACCAAAGTCAAATCGGGATTTGCCAAAGATGGTAACTGAAATGCTGTGACCTGCCCTGAACTATCCTGTTATAAATGTGAAATTTAAAGCCAAGTTACCACGTTATTTCTTATCCAGAGGGATAATTTCTTCAGCTCAGTTTGAAGAAAGAAGCTAAGAAGACTAAACAGCAATTACTGAAATACCTCAGCAACAGACTTGTTAATGTTTTTGTATGTTTCCTAATAATAAATCGATTTTAATCTAACCTCAGTCCCACTGAATTTAGGGGACTGGTCTTTGTGACCTAAGTACATGGGCGTTTTCATTTAACCAGACACTGCTTCCTTCACCTGACAACAGGAGCCTGCAGAAGGCAGCGGCTGTGCCAAGCGCAGCACTAACGGCAGAGACACCAGAGCCAGTCGCATGGCAGGCAGAGAGGATCTTTGACGTGCCAGGTTTATCCGGTCTGCCCCGTGCTGACCGTATCATTTTCACCTGATGGCTCTCCACAGGGGTGCCTTCCCCCCATGCACGCACGCCTGTGGGGAACAGGAAAGACCGAAACCACCTTGTGGTGCCATTCTCTAGACTCCCTCCTGCTGCTGGAAATATTTCAGCCAAAGTCTGTTTTTAAACTGGTGTCCGAGAGAAAGCCTGAACAGCAAATGGAAACATTATACTGTGATGAAAAAGTGTATCAGAGGAAGATACCATGAATAGCAAAAAGCAACAAAGAGGAACTATTTACACATAAAAGGCGTTTATCAAAGTTGCCATTCAACTTGTGTTAATCAACAGGTTCAAGATAAGACTAAGTCCTTCTCCTGGGATAGGCTCCATCAGACCTTTCAATTTAAATAACTTTGTTTATAACTCCTTTTCATCCCCACACAAAGACTCCATTTTCTCTCTTTCTTGCTCTCCTCTCTTTGTTGGTGCTGTTTACTCCCAGGTCTGTCTCTGAACTCTCTGTCTAATTAGCTCTTGATAGATCTGCTGCCCTGTTTCCACAAACATTTAATTCTGCCGTCAGTCCCATTTACATTACAGCATGTTGCATTGTCTTTTACCAACCTAATTTTGTTTGAGTGAATGTAAATCCCATTAAGCAGTCACTGTGTACCTATTAGACTGTGGCATATAAACTCAGAAACCCTCCTTATTTACAAGAGCGAACATAAGGCCCGATTCATAAAGGATTTCTAGGACACTGCAATTTGTGCTTTCTCTCAAACTACAGAAAATTCTTAAAGGCTGCAAAACTCTTTTCTTCAAGGTAGTATTGTTGAACTGCCCAAAACTCGACATGTTCCAACCACTGCATAACCGACAATAATAATGCTTTTATAATTCTAATGAGTCCCCAGGGAGTGCTCACTAATTAGAGCAGTGATTTAAAGTTGTCATTACGAGTTGCTCTACATCTACTCTGGATTTTACTTCATTTTTTTGTGTAAGAAGAATACTTGGGTAAGCCATCCAACTGTAACAAAACAAACCCTGACACATCACTCTTTTTCCTAAGCTAATTACCGTAGCATGAGGAAAGAAAAGTCTGTATGAAACTCATGGAGGTGATCAATACAGTTCTGAAGTTTCACCTGGAGTGAACTTTCATTCAAAACAATCTCCCTTTTGCCAAAAATCTTAACAGTTCAGCTGGAGTCAAACTCTTGCCTGAGTTTTTCCTCAGGAAGGAAAATGTTCCCTGCTCTATTAACACAGGGCAACCCAGGATACTCCCAGAGTGCCAAACCCAAGCCGGTTATGAGCATTTCCTTTGTCAGAGGCCAAAACAGCAGCAGTACTTTGCAATATGCCAGAGCCCACAGCCTGTACAACCTCAGGCTGCCCTGTCACTCCTCACCGTGATGGCCCTGGGCGGAAAGGTGACACAGAGTCCCACTGTGGAGGGTGCCAAGGTCCTTCCAGCGAAGCCCTCTGCAGGGACGGGGCAGTGTAATTTAATGGAACTACACCATTTATATAAAAGTCTTGCTCAGCAAGTGCAAAGTCCAAACAGCAATAATATTCCTGCCAGAGTAATCTGGGAGAACTGGTTTCATCAATCGACACTTCTCACACTGTAACAAAGTCTCCAAATCAAAACTCAGAAGCAGCTAGAGGTAAAAATATTCAGACAGATTATTACAAGTTCTAGGAACTAAGAAATTAAGTTCGTTCCCAAACACAGCACAGAATTTTTCTTCTGCAATTTCGTCCCATTTCAAAAAACAAACAAAAAACCACCCACAAAAAAAACCCACAAAAACCAACAAAACCTAGTTAATGCTAGTTAATTAAAATTGCAAAGTTAAATTTGAAAAGTTTTAGTATGGCCACCAAAATATACAAATTTCCAATGAGCTGCCCAAAATTAGCTGAAAAGCACAACTTCAAGTTGAATTAATTGAATAGCTTTCCGGGGGGGAGGGGTGGTGGAAATGAAGGAATTGCACAGTTGTCAATATTTTTCATATAAATTATTTTCAGTTTTCTAAATACTGAAGCTTTATGGTATTTTTAAACTAATTGTTGGTTTGTTGGGTTTTTTGGTGTTTTTGTTAGTTTTTCATTTAGAAGCTGCCATTTTCTGGCATCAGAAAATGACCCTCTCAAAATTAAGTAAACTTTTCCTTGGACACTGAATGGAAATTCCATTACTCACTTAACTTGTGCTCAGAAAGCCAGGATGGAGAGTATTTAAGATACAGGTATTTTTAAGTATGTCACCCCGATGCATGGTTCTTACCAACCTTCGTTAAGGGTAAGAAGCACAACCCCTTTCTGAATAAAAGATTAAGACACGTGCTTTCATAATACCTGCCATCACTTAAATGAGCTGAAAGGATGATGGTATGAGCTGAAACAATATCTACCATGCCAGCAGGGATACAGGAGAAGCGTACTGATTCGCTAACGATTTTGCCTATGGCTCACAGGCAATCAGAAGTACTGTTATGTAATTAAACCAAATGGAACTTACAGTTTTCAATGTAGATAAAATACTTCATTTCAGCATCAGAAATAAGCAAACGAGCTCAAAGAGATGTTTCGCACCCATTCCCACGTTTATTTCGGAGTACCCCTCACCTTGTTTTGAAGCAGAGAATACAAAAGGCAGACAACACCGCCAGGTGTACAGTACGAACCTGCGTCTCCATGGCAGACTGCTAATTTCTTTGCCACATGTGCTTTAATTTTGGATAACGGCTTGACTTGAAATCACAGCTCACATTTGATAGATCTAGCTGATCAGCACTTTCCCACTGTTTATAAACTGGGGGAAGCAGGCGGGAGCAAAATGGAAAAAACACAACGGGGAGGGAAGGACATTTCACCTGCAGCGCTGCCAGGTGACCCAAACACACGCCTCCTCCCAGCTAGCTCCCCTGCCCACCTTGGGAACAACTGAGCATTTATTAATTCCTACCCATGGGAGACAACTCTCCTGGCTCTTCCCAGCCTACAGCAGATTCTCACACTCTCCTGCGTGAAGGTCCTCAATTGCTCAACAAAATACCAATACTCAGCAGCACACCACTGTCAATCCTGACACTAATTGATCGTTAATGTCCAAACAGGCTGTTGATTGGCACTAATTTGTTAGCTATGGATTACCAAATCCTTTGGGAAGCTAAATCAGTGTGATGTATTTCACTATGCTATAACAGCACAAAGTCTTTGAAAGGTTACCTAACCCTGACACAGGCTTCAAAAATGTTATTGTTAAGAGACAGTTGGTCAGTCAAGTAATAAACACGAGGGATGCATACTGGAAATCTTACAAAGAAATATACATCAGTGCCTCTAAAAACAGATTTAAAAGCTGTTTTTAGATCCTATCTCAGCTCCCTGCAAGTGACTCAAACACAAACAAAATTTGATGCCACCATCAAACCCATCTCTACACACTGAAATATCCAAGAATCCATAAAAATTAAAGCCTGCAACTTCTACAGCAGTACAATAGAGGCACACAACATAACTCAGAGATGTCCTAAACCTGCAGCCCTCCCCTGTAGACAGGAACTTTAAAGCTGATTTCATTTAAAATGGAGTTGAACTACTACTATCTGCTTCCAAGTCATGTCACGTGAAGAACTTCACAGTATATTCAGGCAGAAGTCTTGTCCACTAAAGACTTATCCAACCCAACGAGATTCTCATCTTCGGCGGTAAACCCTCATAAAAACAGCACATAATATTGAAGGAAACGTCCAAATCCAAGTCTCTATCTATAGTTTCTAACTGGAAAATAATCTGACCTTGAATAGCTCTTCAGTCTCCCTTTCGTTACCACTGACCTCAAAAATGGCACACAATTTTTAAAAGTAACACTTAAGTAGTTTGGAGCTCCAGTTAACTGAAATCCTGCTACATGGGACTGGGATCAAGACACCTTCCTCTGTCAACCCATGACTATCGTGTTGCACACAGACGTCCATGTGTTCCCTGCTCCACGACAAGGCAAGCTGCTCTCCAGACGCAGACGGTGAAGCTTTGCTCACAGAAGAGATCAGGGACAGGGCAAGTAGGTGTCTTCCCAACGCTCCCCTGGTAGGGTGATGTTTCCCCCCCCCCAATACACACACATCCCCTGGCTGGTTACCTCTCAACAATCCAAGAGCATTATTCTACAAGAAACTTTCGTCTACCTTATTTAAATTATGACTTTAAACACAAACACAGAACTCCAGTTTTTCTGGTCCAGTTCCCTGGCATCAATAAAAGCCAGTCCTAATCCCATCACCACTTCTTCGACTCTGTATCTGATGTCATAAAACAAACTACATTTTAAAGGCTTTCTGCACAGCAGTTTGTTTGCAGCGAAGTCAGTGAAGCTCTGATAGAACAGTAAGAAATTATGGACCTCATATTTCCTATGCCTTGGAAAAAATAAAACTGCTCTATTTTTATTGGGATCATACCTTGAAATACTAAGTTTCTGATGTGAAAAATGTGTTTCATCTACCAACAAACATAGCTTTTAGCTTTCCACCTCAGACCTTTCCTGCCTGATTGCGTTCCAGAAAACAGTTGGGTTTTTTTTTTTCCTTTCCAAAAGCATTTGAAGTTCTGCTTCATCCTCTGTTCTTTTATCCTTGCCACCATCTACGTATAATTTACACTGCCACTATATATTGTCTCTCTACTATGTATTCTTGAACTTTTTTCTGTTAAGTATTACAGATAAACCTTTCAAAATAGACACGTTTCAGTGATCCCTACTCATTCTCCAGCTTTAAATAAATGCATGCTACGTAGGTGTGCTTTGCCTATTGCCTTTTTTTTTTTTTTTAAGTCCACGTTTGTACAGATGCAAAGTAGAGGACACTACAAGGAGAGAACCACAGGCTGCAGCCTGCACATGTGCACATGGCACTACTAGGAAGAAACTCTTTGGTTACACTCACGCAGCTAAAAGAGAGAGGTTAGCAAGTGAACAGCCAGAAGGGCATAGTAGGGTGCTAAGTCTTGGAAACCTCCTAGAGACAGTCTTTTAGCAGATTGATTTTCATGTGCCTCCAGGCTGACACAACGCCACGCGTGAGAACCCCTCTCAGTTACCCAGTGAACTGGGTCGTGTGTGACAGTATTAGTTAGATGGTCCTAGGATGTGACAGCAGAGAGGGAACCAGCTGTCCAAGGCTAATGTGCCATCTGTGCCTAAAATATTCTGCCAATTGTGTTGGCAGAAGATAAAAAGTGTGTCCCTTTACTGGGCTATAAATCACAAGCAGGTCTTGCACACTGTCAATTAAATGCTGATATACTGAGTGGCCCGGATGCTTCACTGACTTCCAGTCTTTTGAGTGTGACATTTGGTGGCATGACCACTACAGAGGTCATTAGCTACAAACCTAAAGCACCAAAGCAGCCTGAACAGCTCCCCAGGTGACAGGTCCATGGTTTACTGCTGTCCAGGAAAGCATTCAACAGTCCCATTTGGTAATGGGTTTAACTACTTGGGTCAAAGAAAGAAGCATACATAGCAGAACAAATATTATAGATTTTGTTATGCTATTTTCCTTACTCCTGAGTATTTTTCTGTCTTTCTAGTTACAATCACAGGCAGACACCCATCTCATCTTCTCACAAATGGTGTTTTGGTGGAACAGCTGTCAATTCTGCAATCAGTGCCTGGAGCCTGAGCTGGCTGGACTCAGCTCCTGGATGACTGTAAAGCTCAGGTGAGCAGAGTTTCACACACTCAATCATATTCTTCCACCAAAGCCTTACCAGTACTTTGTTCATGCAGGTCAACGTGCATATTAGAAAACCCTGTGGTACGGCTGAGAAGTAGTGACAGCAGAGGGCAAGCACCACTACCGCTTACCGAAATTATCCTTACACAGCAGCCTCTGTACCGGGTCAGAAGAAAGGGCCTGCTAGCCTTTGCCTGGACTCTAGCCACAGCTGAAGCAGATGCCTACAGAGGACTAAGAGCACAGCAAGCAGAAACAGCTCTTCCTTCACAGCAGCCTCCCAACAAATCCCAGCCTCTGGAGCCAGACATGGGTTTGCACACATCTTTCACTGCCATGTTACAGTGTGTGATCACCACCTTCCAACCCAACTCCTGGCACGTAACTGGCATAATCAGTAATATGGTGCACAGATCTTTCAGAACAGAGAAATGCTGTACCTATGTGAGTTGCCAGTGCAAAAAAAAAAAAAAAAAAAAAAAAAAAGGAGGGAAGACCGAAAACTGAAATTCATTTCTACAAGACAGCCTCCTAATAAACAGCTACTGACTGGGGCAAAGAAACACAAGGCTGGTACCTTTTGAGTTGCCAAACGTGGTACGTTAGATAGGTAATCAAACAACATAGACACCCCGATGGAACCACATTTTATGGCACTGGCCTTGCAATTGACTATGCCATGACATACAGGATCAAAATCACTGATTCTTAACTTGGAAGTACTGAATATCTGACCAGTTGACTCTCTTTTTCTGGGGAAGAACTCTGGAGGGGCAACTTTCACAGTGAAATCTCAATTTGTTACCACAAATCCATAAATCTACTTCCTATCATTTTCATTAGAAGAAAAAAGACAAAAGGAAGAATCCTTCAAAGCCCTCTTCCAGCTCAATTGCATCTGCCCTCACCTGGGTATTAAATGCACAGCAAGTCTGAACAGAGATTTTTCCCTGGGAATTATTACACCAACACTAGTGAGCATTTTTGAGTACTTGTATTGCAAGACATGAAAACAAAAAACAATATTACACTTAACTGGGGCTTAACGTACAATTAATTTAAAGAAGTAAGCATCATTTTCCAAATATTCATTGCATTTGAAATTCACTTTTGACCTCCACTGTCTATTTGTGACCAAAACAGCACTTGAAAGTCCATGTGAAACTCTCCTCCCCAAAATAAGTTATTTTTAAGGGAGCTACTTTTCCTGATGATTTTTTAAATAGTCATTTCTAAATTGCACTGCCACAGGTAGGAAATTCAGTAAACATCCAGCCTATTTTCTTATCAGATGGGAAGATCGAGGGAAATTCACTGTGAGAGACACGAGAAGAACAAAATAAAAATCTATTAACTATTGATGGAAGGGTCATAGCATTTTTCTTTAATTTTATTCCGTCTGTGTTTGATCTATTCGCATCAGAATCACAACAGGCTGCTGGACTTGGTAGCCAACTACTGTGCGTGTGCTTTCAATTCATCTTTCTATCTTCCTCTGTGCCGCTTCTGCCAGCTTCCTGTTTTTCTCACAGATTTAATTCCTAGTTCTCTGCCAGGCAATATTAAAGTTGCTAAAATGAAGACAATCAGAAGAACAGGATTAGGGATGAGTTTACAAAACATAGTAGCTGTACGGGCTTACAACACCTACTGCCAAAAATCACTGCGAAGAACTAAGGTTACTGTGCTGCCTGGTATTCCCTCGGCTAACAGCAAGGAAATCCGCAGTAACGTCATCTGCTGGCAAACAGAAAAACCACAACGTTTTTAATGGAGAATTAAATGTCACTGAATACTCCAGAGGTTGCTGAGAAATCACCTTTATCTTCTGTGTGCCAGGAGGTGGAAGAAACCGGGTTCGGCCTGAAGCAGAAAATTTTTCTAAGGCTCACTCACGTGAGGTTAACGTGTGCTTTCTGATTTTTCCTGTGTAACTCAGCTAGGAGCAGCAAGAGGAGGGTGTTAATATTTGGCTTTTATAACACCAAAGCAGAAGCTGTAGTGCTTAACTCTGAGTAGCTTTGTTCCACTTTGGAAGGAAATAAACACACATATAATTTTTATATAAAAAATACATTTAACAATGGAAAACAGAAGTACTACTGTTACTAGTTATACTGATTAAAATCATTAACTGCATCACTGAAAGAGCTGAGCAAGAGATACTGGAAGTCATTCAAGCAGATGTGTTTTTCTGAAAGAGGAGATCATTTCAAGTTAGCAGGCCTCACTGGAGGACAGTCAATAATCCCAGGGAGGTGTCTGCATTACTATCAATGGTACCTCTTGGCTTTATAACCAGTAGGCACAGTGGTTTCTAACAAAACACTGTGTTGAAGGGCTGAGTTATGTATCTCCATCAGGAGACTCAAGCGCATCAGGTAACACTATATACCGATTTTAGTCATCACTGTCCAACTCCAGTATTTAAGGAAACCAAAACTATATGCACAAGTCATTTTGCAAGGATTTATTAAGAGAACAAACTGGACTGCTCCTTCAAAGGAACTTTAGGTCGACCAGGTGAAAGAAAAAGATTCATTTACTTTTACGCACCGTTTCTGTGGAAAGACTTCTTTCAAAAGAAGAGACAAATGGCAGCTGGCCACCAAGCTCCCACTGATGCTCAAGCCTAATTCTCAGCAGGGCATATGGAAATCTCCCGTATGACTTTTTACGCTGGACTGCCACCTACTCCTTTCAAGTTAATTTTCAGATAAGCACATGGTGGTTCTTGCATTCGTTACTAACAAAACTCCCACAACATGAAAAAAAGAGGCCATTTACAAACAGTTCACAATCAGAGTTGGCTAGAAATGCTATAGGGTGCACCTCTGCTTTGCTCAAGCACGAATAACCTATAGCATCTGCTAAAACATGCTATATGGTCACTTATTAGTTGCACGCCCTTCGCAAGATATGAAGTGATTTCTCCAAAGAGCTCAAATTGCAGCTCATTATTGCCAGCTACGTGAAACGGTGTCTGAGACACGGCAGTAACGACATGGCATTATTCAGAGATAACATCCCCAACAATATCTGTGCCCCATCACCCCGGTAAGCCATGAGGATGAACTGTGGGCTGCAGAAATCCCACACCCCAGGCACAAATGAGCAGGGATAGCTGGCAGACATTTCTGTTGTGTGCAGAGATCACGCAGTATTTGCAGTAATTCTTTTTCTTCCCCCAGGAAGCATGCCGCTCTTCCAGTTGAGCTCACTTTATTTACAGTAGTTTCTTTCTACGCAGTATTACACGCTTGTTTTTAGCCTCACAATTTAACTACAGTAGGTCCTAGATTAGATCAGCCTGGTTGCTACTCGCATTTGATTTACAGATAACAGCTTTTCTCCCATGCACGCGCAGACTCTGCATCTTTTGCCTCGGCTGCTGGAGCAAGCTGGGGGATGTCTTTACATCAGCAAATTGTTTCACCTAAGCAGCAGCCTCAAAAAGCAGGTTAATTTGCACTGTTCAAATATAATCACTTTAAAAAAGGAAAGGACTCATTACTTTAGTGATGTTTCCTGGTCCATTGCACCATTGTTGGAAACACTGTCAGTAAACAAATTACATCTAACACTGTGCCCTTCCACTAAACAGATCTCCTGAGAATATCTTGTTATGCATAATGCTTTCTTTCACGCCTCTGTATCTGGCAGAACAACACAAGTACCTCTCTACAAATGCTGGATACTTTCCTCCCATATTTTCCATCTAAAAATAAATAAAGTGGATAATAACTAGAGCTCACTACTGAAACTTTCCTTTCAAGTGGCAATATCAAAAAAAAATTTTTTCCCTATACTAGCAGTCACTTTTCGTACTTTAACCCACACAGAGAAAAAGGACCAATCTCCAGAAAGGGCTGAGGATCCTCTGCCTAAAAAAAAATAAAGCAGATACTTTGTAGATGTCTCCACAGTAGGGTGTTGCAGTATTTGGGAGTATTTGCACATTTCGGAACCACTAACTAGATAAAACTACCAGGTTCATCTGAGGAGGAAGCTAAACCCAAACATTATGGGCAATTTTCCTGTTAACTGACAGCCAGGACCATGGAAATAGATATCTTTCTGGGAAGTCACTCCTGCAGCACTGTACTATTATAGCTTGAAAACTGTATTAACGGATAGACGGAACGTGCAAAACATGCTGACAGCTTTGCTGGCAAAACAACAATTCTTGTGAATTAAATTCATCACCAAGTTGAAGGCTTCCCTGCCCCCAGTAAGCTCTCCTCTCACCTGGAGGTTTCTTCAACAATTACTCAATTTGTATACTTCTTGCTGTATCAAAACTACAGCAGTTAGTGAGAATTATAAGGGATAAATTGAATCTCTTTTTTACTGCAGTGGACTTAAACCACCACTGCAGTTACGGCTATTTAAACAGACTATCCCATGTAGAGTTTCACATCAAATCAATCATCTCCCCAAACATCACTGGACAGATGTTACACCAAGAGGTTTACCTGCCCCTTAACCAAGGTACAACCAGCAAGCCCTGATGATCCTCCTGCCCAGTACAGCAGGGGCCATCCCCAGTGACCACTGTTGTTCCAAGAGGAGCTGTGGGATGCCAAGTGCTTTTGGACATTCAGTCTAAACAACCACCTGCTAATCACAAACCACTTTAAACCGTGAACCCGAAGAGTTTGTAAAACAACTGCATGACAGTAACACTTCCCAAGACAACCCTTTTTTTTTCAAAGCCAAGTGTATTGGAAAACTCACCTCCCATTGCCTTTGCACAGGGCACACTTTGCACACTTTGATTTCATGTAAATAGTATTTGCCTGCAGCCAGTGGTGGCATCACACAAAATACAAAACCAGAGTGTATGCAAGCCAGGGAAGCAGGGAAAGGAGAAATCTCACGAGGAAGGACATAACACACTGGAAAACAAAATTATTCATGCAGGACCAGGGTAAGAAAGAACAAACCTAAGAAAAATTACCAAACTACAAAATTATCACTATATAACAGCAAAATACTCCCATTATTTTGCTCCCCCATCCTTTAATTTTGATTGCCTGTACAGCAGGAAACTATGTGGTACTACAGAAATCTTTAAGACCTGCAAGAAACACGTTGTGGTTTTCTTTAGTGAGGGGGGGCCTAAAGTGGCAGCTTCTGTAGGAAACTGCTGGAAGTCGCTCCCCTTTGTTCAGTGGACTCGGCTGGGCCTAGGGCGGACCCACTGATGGCCAAGGCCGAGCCGATTGGGAGCAGAATGTCCCGTGATAGCGCCTCTGCAGTAACGTATTTAAGAAGGGGAAAACAGAAAAAAAAAGAGAAGAGAAGATGTGACGAAGCTGAGCAAGGGCAGAGGCCCAGAGGGGGAGGCGCAGGCCTCACCCTCTGGCCTCTCGCCAGGCGGCCGACTGGGCCCAACTCAGCCCGGCCCGGCTGTGAGAGGTGGAGAGGAGATGGGATGTGAACAGAACCTGAGAGGCGTCTGCCAGCCTGTTGTGAAGAACTTTTCTTGTGAGAGGAACGGCTGCAGATGCCAACGTCTGAAGAAGGAGGGGGAGCAGTAATGCAGCTCCTGGCCAAGATTCCCCTGCAGCCCGAGGTGCAGCCCAAGGTGAGGCCGGCTGTGCCCCATGGAGGCCCACGGAGGAGCAGAGATCCCCCCGCAGCCCATGGAGGACCCCACGCCGGGGCAGGTGGAGGCCCCACTGGGGCAGCCGTTCTGGAGGGACTGCACCCCGTGGAAGAGATGACCCACGCCGGAGCAGTTTCATGAAGGACTGTGGCCCGTGGGAGGGACCCCACACTGGAGCAGGGGAGGGATGTGAGGAGTTCTTCCCCCGACAACGAAGCATAAAACAACGTGTGATGAACTGACCATAACCCCCATTCCCTCTTCCCCCCTGTGCTGCTCAGGTGGGGAAGGCAGTAGAGATCATGTTAAGCCCGGGAAGAGGGAGGGGTGGGGGGAGGTTATCTTGTTCTCTGTCTCATTCTCCTGCTGGTTTTAGTAATAAATGAATAGTTTTCCCCAACTTTAGTCTGTTTTGCCTATGGCTTTCTCCCTGTCCTTATCTCAAACCTCAAGCCGTTTTTCTTATATCATCTCCCCCTGTTCTCTCGGAGGGTGGGGGGAGCGGGAGAGAGACTGCGTAGTCTCGTCCCGATTGGGGCTGAACTACAACAAAACAGGAAGGAATCTGGAAACACTACAGGCAATTCTGGCCAGAATATCATTGGCAAGGAAAACTTTAATTTCATCTGAAGCCCTGCTTTGAGGGTTCAAGTGAGACTCAACAGCAGGCCTGGTATATGCAGGAGAACTCTGCCCACATCTGCAGACTACAGCACAGTTAGCTGTCTGCATTAGTGGCAAAGGAAGATTTCAAGAGAAGAATCAGTCATTGGGGGAGGGGAAAAAAAAAAAAAAAAGTCAAATATTTGTAAAGGAGAACCAGCAAAGGAAGGGAAGAACAGCCAAGGGCTGGTTGTGGTGCAGAAAAGCTGCTTTGCCACACTTGGCAAGTAGAACACCACTAGAGGAAGCATATAAAGAACAATGAGCACACCACTCAGCATCAAAATGCTCCTACATAAAAAACCAAGAGGGACAAAATAAAACTTCAGCACAGGCAGAAGAGCCTGATCAAAAAGAGCTGCTCATATATATTACTGTAAGTCATCAAGGAAGTCAGTAAAACATCAGCAGGTCTTCGTAGTTACTGTTTGTTTTTTTTATAACCCTAAGCTGAAGCTGCCAGCTAGCAAAGCATTCTGAGTGACCCTTTAGTCTGATGAAATCTCAGGGAGAGCTTGTATTCCAGCTACCCTTCAATGCAGAAAGGGCAGCCCATGGTAGACCTCCCCAACACCTGCACCAATTCTTACAACTCCACTGGACTCAAACTGGAAAAATCAGCACCAGAGAGGCAGGAACTGCCAAGACCCTCCGGCTCTGAGGCCAGCACAGAGCTGCTGAAATGTAAAGTGATGCTCACAAATCAGTGTGCAATTGTCTGAGCACAATTTGCGAGGCAAGCCCGAGGCTTGGGAGAAAGTGAGCTGCTAAACATTATTATTACACTCATGTATATTTTATAATAATCTGTTGTAGAGCTTAGGAAAGAAAAGATATCAGATAGGACTGAAACAGTAAAGAAGGATGGAATTATATCCCAAACGACCTTTTCACACACAGTGTTCCACCTCTAACTTCTGAAAATGAGCGTTTACTTAATTAACAACTTTTACAGCAAAACCCACTCATGCAAAATGAGGAAGGGGCTTCCCACCCACACGGGTTGGTTACAGCATCAGAAGCTACTCTCTAAAGCCTGCCAGGACTCGGTCCAGAACCTGGAAGCGTTGGACTGACCTCCCCTTCTGTCTGCTCCAGTTGGATAAACTGTTGGGAAAGATCTCTTACCAGACATTGAAAAAGGACAAAGAACAAAAAATGGGGAACTGCAGCAAATGAACATTTTGTGGTGTCAGCCAAGATAACACAGGAAATGAATGCAGCATCATGCAAGTGTGCCCTTGTGGGTTCTTACATCATAAGATCATAATCAACTTTGTTCTAGCTACAAATCTGTGTTTTGGAGATGGCTATTTCAAGGCAGGCATCAATCATTTTTAATTGAGTCAAGCTTATTTACTGATTTCGTACTTTATGTTTTCCTTGGACAAGTACATTACTCGAAACAAGAAAAATTGAAAAATGCTGCCTTCCTGATATGGTGGGTAATACTGCACATATTCATAATGTATCCATCCAATTTTCCTGACGAGACACATTGACGTAACAGTATTCAAGACATACAACCATGTTCCTTAACCTCTCTGACACCGGTCCTCAGTTACATTTCAATATGTTGGGAGCTGAAAGTGATGAACGCCAGAACTATGAATGCTGAACAGGATAACTAACACTAGTAGCGAAAAGCAAAACACATCTGAATATGAATTGGTATTCTCAAATTAAATAGCTCTGATTTTGATAGCTAGTAAACATATTTATAATCATTCAGATGCTAAAATATGTGCTTGTAGTCCTTCGATGAATAAATATGAAAGCTGTGCCTGTTGATAAGTACTTACACATTAATTTCTTTAGTTGGAATACAAATCACACAACTTTTTTTTTTTTTTTTTTTTTTTTTTTATTAAATGGGCTAGGACTCTTTCAGCAAGTCTATGTGGTAACACCACCACTGACCATGGATGATACACAAAGCCATTATATACCATTCCACTGGTGTTCTGACAAAAGCCTTTCACACAGAGTAAAACTCCAGTGCATTTGCTGCTTGGATTGATCAACAGTCTGGTTAATTTCTTTTTATTTTTTTTTAAATGAAGATGCATTCTTAATTCAGCATTTTGTTTATGTATAAATATCGTATTTTTATTATATCCACAGTGAATAATACCAGTTAGTATGGTTAGAAGTTGGGGAGGGGAGGAAATACACCCCAAAATAATCAGACAAAAAAAATAAAGAGCTAGCTCAGTGTAATTTTAAGGACATGTTTTCAACAGTTCAGTGGCAGAGCAGGAAAAAGGAAGAGGGCATGCAGCTCCTTAAACCTACAAACAGTTAGAAGAAAGATCACTTGGCATGAAACTGCCTTCCTCTGAGTCTAAGCAGGCTGAATTTTACCTCCTGTGAGTTTTGGAAGCAACAGCTGACAAAGAAGGGAAAAAGTAGCAATCTAAAGTACATATTTGGACACAATAATTTATCTAGGGAATAGGGCATAAAAACACAAAAGCTTTTACAACTACTCCAAGATCTTAAATGAAGGCAAGCAGAGGAATTAAGATCTCCCCACGTGGACACTCACCTAACAAAGCTGATGGGTGCTGAATTCCCAGATCTTTGGAAGAAGTGCACAAGTTGCTTCGAATTATGCAATAATTACAATACTGCCTAGAGGTTTCTAAAGTCAGTTTTACAAATACACCCAGTACAGAAACCAGGAGTCAAGCTGTTCAAAAATAAACAAACCCATCAAACTGACCCTAAAACGATGAGATGGAGTGGGGGAGAGGGGGAGAGAAAAAACACACTGAAAATTTTAGTTTAGTCCTTTCATAATTTTTTTCTTTGCCATGTGGTTTTGGAGCCTTTTTCACTTCTATTACATTTTCTCCTTGAATGTGAAGTCCAGAAATCACTTTCAAGAAATTAAAAATAAAAAAAAAAAAAAAGGCAGCAGTGAAGATTGCCACATAGATAAACAAATCCAAGAGCAAAGATTCTCAAAGAAAAGTAAGTATGATGAGATGTATGAGAAACAGAATGGTGAATAGTAACAATACCCAGGATTAATATTTAGTTGTAGTGATGCTAGCATGACACTCATTTCTCAAGGATGCTTAAATGGTAATCAACTCTTCCTCCATCCCCAAGCCTTAAACCAACAGTAAATTTATCTTTAATGTTCCTGCAGAACACAGGACTCCACTGCTGCTTGTTTTCCAGGTATTTTACTTGACCTGTTCATGCACGTGTTCGCATTCAAAAATTACATTAACACATACCGCTCAGAGGGATAAGCGTTTCACAAATTTAAACTGACTCTGGTCTTCAGAAAACTGCCTCTCACTCCCAGTCCGCGCGCACCAACAACGCATCCCTCTGTCAGGAAAACTCACACCAGATTTGGCCCTGACAGAGTTTCTTCCCTTAAACAAGAGACTCAATCAGAACCACAGCCTACATAGAGACAAGGATGCTTTGCAGACTTGTTCTTCTTTCTTCAAATGGCATAATTAATATGAACACAAATGCAAAACTTCACAATCTAAATTAAAATTCAAGAGGAAGAGGGAAAATGTGACACCTTGTATTTTAATGCGTAATGTTATGCAGAGACTGGACCACTTTTAGCAACCAAGCAAGACATGACATGAAGTTTAATAAATATTCAACAAGAAAAAAAAAAAAAAAAAAAAAAGGAAGAAATATGAATTTGATGAAGTTTGCAGGCAATTAGAGCAATTTATTTCACTATTAACATGACAGACTAAATGGAAATCAGCTATGGGTGAAAATGCAGTTTTACTGGCCGGTATTCAGACCGCTGTGTAATTAAATAACGAAACGGGTGAGAGGCATCCACGACTGACTTCTCTAGCGAGGCAACCATCCATCACAGCCTTGCCTCCTGCCAGCGCAGTCCTGAGACAGTGTTTGTGGGGATGTGTGTGCGCGCCTGCGTGTAACACTACAGGTGGGATTTCTTTATGCTATGCAAAGAACATTTCCCACACAGCTAGCTTACCTCTGCGTCTGCTGCACTGAAAATGACAGCTACAGCTACGGGGTACCAAGTTTTGTTTATTGCTTGCTTGCTTTATACAAAAAAAAAAAAAAAAAAAAAATTAGACATTAAGCAAGTCAACATTTCATCTGATTCCAGACTGAAACTGAAGAGCTATGCCATTCCTTTTCCCCCCATGGACACTCCTTAGGAAGCCATGACTCTCTCATCAGATCCTGTAGAAATAAGCAAAAATATTCTGCTTAATTCACCATATGTGGCTCTTCAAGCTTCTAGGAGATTCAAGGCATGAGGGGCACAGATATATCAAAACACAATGACTGCTGCCATTCTAGATTTGAGCATGTGTACTCCAGTATTTCAAGATAAATTTCACTGCTTATGTATGTTAAATTAATACCTGGATATTTTCTTATAGCAAGCACTGCTCTGAACAGAGCCAGCAAGCTGGTCTCAGTCATTGAGCTGCTGTTCCTGACAGACTCTTCAGCAACTGAGTTAAGTCAGTTGTGTTTGACAGGTTGTTCAAGGTTAATAAAATGCTCCCTTTCTGAAATAGCTTTCTTTGTCTGGCAGTGCATACAGTGATAGATGTGCAAAACACTTGGTCTAAATAATTCCTCATTTTGACTAAACTTCACTCAAACACTGCCTTTTTGCAAGAGGATTAAAAAAAAACCAAAACAAAACCCAAATAACTTCAAATAGGTCTGCTTGCAAGCTTACATCATGTATGAAAACTAAAATAGGCAAGTTTGGAAAGTCCAATTTTTAAGAAGCTTTTAAGGTATTTCTTTCCAGGAAATCTGCACAGTATCTAGGATCCTGCAAATAAAATCTCCTTACAATGATGCCAGCTGGTCACCCAAAAACTGCAGATACATTTAAAAATCTATTACTAAACGACTCTATCTTGCAGCATATAACATACAACTCAGCTATTGCTACTTACAACTTCAGAGCTGGTCCATCCACTAATAGCCATCACCATGGGAACAAGGAAACAAGCACCACTGAAAGGGAAAATAATTTCTTCATCCCTGAAAATCTACAAAGATGTGTGCCTACCTTCCCTCGGTTGCATTTCATCAACTTACTGCTGAAGCAACTGGGACTCTGCAACTCAAAAATCAATGGTATTCCATCCAAAATTAAGAACATTTTTATGGATCAGAATTTCAGTTTGAATAAAGGTACCCATCTTTGTTCCAATGATAGGAAACATGCTTTACAGATCAATTTTAGACTCCGTTTCAAAAGGAAAAAAGAGGACCTCAAAAGCTTTGATCTGGCAGACCTTGAGAAAAGCGTATTCTGTACTGTCAATATTCCATTTATTTCATCATAGGACTACAGATTTTCAGGAAAGAAACTAAGAAAAGGAAGGAAAAAAGAAAGCTACCTCAATTCAATCTACTCCAATGAGCTTAATTTCAGCTATGCATGGAAGAAATTCACCTACATAGCAAATGCTACAGCCAAGTCAATGCAGCATCAGTTCACCATTAGAGCAGACACACTGCTGTATCATTGATTTACAAGATACAACATGGTTGACTTAATATGCATATTGGTATACAAAGTGGCAAAGAACATGCACATGATCAAAAAGCACACGTGCATTTTAACAGCAATGAGCTAGCATACCAGCTTGTACCAACAGGTTAGATAACATCCTGGCCCTACTCAAATCAATGGAAAGCTTGCAACAGTCTGCAGCATGGCCAGAATTACAGCCCAGCATGTTCCGCAGAGGCCAGCACAGTGCAAAAACCTCCATCATCTCCTGAAATTAGACAGGCACCTTAGAAGGTCTGCTTTAATTAAACCCACTAAAGGAGCAAGAAAGTGATTTGATGTACAAACCAACAACTCGTGAAGGATCCATGGCACTGCTATTAGATATAAAGTTGTATTCCAGTTTTAAAAGCACGTGTGGCACTGACATGCTAATTAAAGTAAAAAGAGAGTGAGACGGCCAGCCATCTTCCACATCAAGAGGAATACCTTGATCCCATCTCGCAGCTCCACTGCCTGCTAGCTGGTATGTTGTTCCCTTGTCAGGGCATCAGAAGGCTGCCTCAGTAACGAGGAGCCTGTAGCTATTAATTTTTCATAGGGAGTACGTATCACCACAGCATTGTGAAGAGTTATTGATAAGGAGAAATGAGAAATCAAAAAGAAAGTACAGTATCTTTAATCATCATTCCCCCCCCATGTTGAAAACACAGAGCACCTCATTAGGACAGAGGTGACAGGGCACAGGCACCGCTGCGGGGGGGTTCCCCCGCCAGCACCCAGCAAACTCCACAAGCACGGCGGGAATGGTGGCATTACGGACAACACACACAGCCCAGCACAACACCACCAGCCACTATTAGGGAGGGTAACAAAACGGTCTGCCTGTGGCAAAACAACAGGCAGCTGCTCTCCACAGTCTAAACAAATCCTTCATCTGGTTACCAAATATTTTAAAAGGACTGCAAGGGAGCAGCACAGCAAAGCTACCCACACCACTCCTTTTCATAGCAACTGTGTATCAGCATAACTCATTAGAAATCTCAGGAGTCACCACCCCCCTGCTATTAACAACATTATTTTAATACTTTTTCAATTTGTATTTGCATTTATCCAAATGCCATCGTGTTAAGTAGCATTAATTACATGGTTTTGTCTGGGACATCACATTTACAATAGCATCTGTTGAGCTACTGACATGCGAGACCTGCAACATTGGAATTTTTTCTGACAACCATCAAGCTAAATAGCTGGTGATGCTTCGTTAGAGCTTCCCTGAAGTTTCAGAGATGCTGTGGCTTCTGCTCTGCATGCCCTCCATATTTCCTGGAGCCACAGAAGAACTAAGTGGAAACACAGTCTCTTTTCTCCAAATCGCTTGGGGTTTTACTTTTTTTTTTTTTTTAAATTTGTTACCTATAAGCTCTCCAGGATAGATTAAACAAGTCTCTTTCCCCAGTGGTTTTGTTACTGGGCTCAGTTCTGCCTGTTGTAACCTCAGTCCCCTAGAGCTCTCCCAGCTCAGGGCCTGCCCGCAGCCGCCCCGTTTTCCTCAGCACCAGGCCCTCAGGGAAGAAACACCTCAAAAAAAAAAAAAAAGCCCCAGGGTCCTTTTGGTAACACTGACACCCAGCCACAGATACTCCCCCCCCAGGAGGAGCGGGCAGCAGGGCGACATTTTGTGTGGCCCATCCCCTCAGAGCAGCCTGTCCCTGAGGCAGTGAGGAAGCCAGCTGGAGCATGGCCGCCATTTTCTCACTGGGACCTCATCTTCCTGAGCAACCCTTTCACAGGAAAAGAAACAGGAAAAAAACGGACCAGAAGACATACCTGAAAGAGATACGGAAACCTCCAGAAATGCTCCCAAAGCCGGGGGAGGGTCCTGGCCTGTCCTGATTGTGTGTAAATATTTTGGTGGTTCCTGCTGAGGCAGCACCAAGCGCCTGTGGGGACTGCCCAGCCGCTTGCCAGAAAACACCAACGTTACCTGTGAGCCAGGTACCACCGGAGGATTCAGTGCTCTCCCTCACCATTTTGAGCTACAAGTGCTTCTTGAGAACTGGATGCCATCTCCGAGGCAGCTCACCTCCTTGGTGAGGGGAGTGCCTTGTCACTCATCGCTGGCCCTCACGACAGCCCGGTCCCTGCTATCACTCCCAGAAGTGCCGGGGCATCTTTGCAGCAGGAATATCGGAAAAGGCAGGTCTAGCCAAAACAAGTTAGCAGGCAGCACGAGACCAGAGAGCAGCAGAGGTGCTTCAGTGTGGAAAATGCAGACGAGAGGGCCAAGGCGTGCGACCTTGGCACCAGCGGCTGCTGTGCCAGACGATGGCGGCTGGACAGAGTGAGGCCCTGCCCCAAAACGGCCCCAGAGCGAGCCCCGGGGGCTGGAGACTACCGAGTCCAGTTTCCAACCGTGCTAAGATGGTGACGTTTATGATGAAGAATAAAATACCTAGTCACACAAATAAGTAAGATCTTGTTGGGAAAGAACTAGCACACCTTTTATAAAGGGAAATCCTGCCTTGGTAACCTGGAGTCGTATGAGGTGGTCAGTTGGCACATCGAATGAAAGGTATTTTCAAAATAACTGGATTTTCAAAAAGCCTTTGATAAAGCCTTACACAAAAGATTATTAAAGAAACTAAGCCGTCATGAGCCTGAAGGAAAGTCTCTTTTATGGACCAAAAGCTGGTTAGGAAGCAAAAGGTTTTGGGCTGATGAAAAGCTAGCACGGGGTCCTCCAGGGATGCACATTTGTGAGAATTTCATTCAATACCTTCATAATAGACCTGCAAAAGGGAGAAACCATAAAATCTCAGAGCCTGCAGATGAAACTAAACCACTTGGGGTAGTCAAATGGCACAGCAATGGTGAAGAATACGAGCAGAAAGTCAAAAAGCCGAGTGAATGGGCAAGGAGGAGGCAGCTGAGCCTCACTAGATAAGCCTAAAGGTAACACATGTAGGGATAATAACCTAAACCATGCCTACGTGCTGCTGAGCTCATGGGAGTCACAGCTTCAAGATCCTGGAGTTCATCACTGACAGTTATCTGAAATCATCAGCTCATTGTGCAGCGGCCTCCAAAAAAGAGTCAACAAAACGCTGTGAATCATCTGGAGGGATACTGTGAAAGGGACAGGTGTTGCTTTGCCACTTCACAAACTCTTGGCATGTCCCCATCCTGTCTGCAGTCCTGGTCTTGGGAAGGCTACAGCAATTTGGCAAGGGCAACTGATACGGTAAGAGGGGTGGAGCCACTGGGAGATTGCCCAGCTTGGGGAAGAGAAAACTGAAGAGGGATTGCTGTTTTAAGGCAGATGCAGGGGATAAGCTTAAGGGGTGCAAATTGCCAAGTGCTGTAGAACGAGTAGTAGGGAGACTGATTTAGAAGAGAGGAAAAAATAATAATTTCTTTGCACAAGAATTGGTGAACACCTGGGACTTGCTGCCCCACAAGGCTTGGCAGACAGGCAGTGCCAGGGGACTCAAAAGGGGCCAGACAAACTCATAGACAATAGGTTCAGAAACAGATATTGGGATGGTAGACAGGGACTTCACACCCCCAAAACAACTGTGGCTGGTGGGGGTACTGTGGGAGAGGCCAGGCTACCTCCTCTCTCTAAACACTAGCCCCTTCTGCCATGCAGAGAGGCAGACTGGGTGGTCTGGACCACCATTTTCTGACACAGCGGGCACGGTGACAGAAATGCAGAGTGCTGTAGAGAAGGACCTCATAAGGTCTTTCAAAATGCTAAATAAATAAATAAATACATTTCCATTTGAAAGACTTCTCTTCTAACCAAATCTCTGCAAAGCCCTGGAATATTTTCCAGTGTTGATGTGCAAATGGTACATTAGTGTGTAAGGGCACTTTAAAAATCAGGGTCACCAGGTGGCAGGGAGTAGACGAAAGGCAAAAAGGAGAAGAAAGAAGAACAATGTCCAAATCTGCCCAACTCATTAGATCGTTCCAAATGTTCAGTTGAAATCTCTGGCCAGGTCTTCCGTGCCCTGAGTGCTTTCCCCATCCTTGCTGTGTCAGTATAAATTATTGTCAACATTAATTCTTTTGTTTCTTCTCCTTCCTAACAGATGTAGTAATCACAAATTTGGACACTGGCAATATTTCTAATTGTATAATAGGGGAAGAGATAAAATTAATTAATGACCCAAGTTAGATACAAAATCTGAATAAGTTTCTTGTAGGTTTTTGTGTGGTTACTTATGGCTAGAGATGTTGTTGAGGGCTTCCAGCTTTGTCACAGGACCCAGCCACGCATGCGAATGAGAAAACAGGCATTTTGGAAAGAGAATAGGCCGGATATTGAAGGACCCACCACCACAAAAACTATTTTCTTAGTGGCAACAGGCCTCAGATAGTAGCTGGAGTCAATGCAAAGCAGTACTGCCAGAAATTAAATTTCCCTGCTGGGAGCACGGTACAGTGACTCTAGATGAGTGTTTCTTCATTTTCCCCCTCCACACACACTGTTTTTTCCTTGTCTGCTCACCTATCTGATTGCTTCCTCCATATAAAAAGACAGCTGCTTTCCACCAAGAACACCACCACGAACAAATCATACGTGCACAAAACCACAGAATATTTCAAGGACAATGAAAATTATCAAGGCCACCCCAGTCCTCAGGCAACTTTAAGTGTACCACTAACTGGGAGAGATGAGCTCTGGATCCGACGCAGATCGGCTGCCCTGGGTCTGTGCGAGATGAGCATATAGCACACAATAAGATGAGCATATAGCACACAATATACACCGTGCCGGCAGGGAGCCAGTCACGGAACACCGAGCTAATCTATAGGAGCACACTGCATTCACAGGCAGCCACTCGCTGGAGGTATTGTAAACTGTCACAAAAGAGTCTGACACAAAGGAAAGGGAAGGAGCTGAACAAATAGGAATAAAGCCCGTTTGCAGTCAGGATCGCAACACTTGTTCTTCTTCTAGAAGTTTTAAAAGTTGTTAAATTAATCTACTATAAATTATATCTATATAGGTTAAAGGTGTAGTAAAAATGGAACTATTCAGTTAATAATGAAGTCTTAGATGGAGTGGTTAAGAGGCAATAATTCTCAATGAGATGATTATGTTTCACAGCTTTTAAGATCAATAACAAGACTTACATTTTCAATGTCTAGTCATTTTGGGTGGCTTCAGCTTGGGATATGAAAACTTACCCAAGAGACAGATGCTTTTCTGAAAAAGGCTGTGTCCCATCTCCGAACTCCCAGTTTCTAGTGTTCAAATTCACTACCAATTTTTTTTTTTTTTAAATGCGTCCTGCTATATTTTTGTGTGTGTTTGCAAAAACACATACCTAAGCCCTTTAGAAGAGGAAGACACATGCATGCATAAAAACCTGCAGTGCAAATGACTTTATATCCATTATGAAGCTGATTTGGCATAAAAAGAAAAGACTCCATCGTCAGCACTGGAATGATAATTATTCATCAGTCAAGAGCACTTAAACAGATATTGGGGCAGCATAAGACCAACCTAACTGCCATTTCACCACGTGACCAACACAAGAAGGGCCTATCCATAGCACCCAGTGCTTGCAGAGCCCACGCTTGCAAGGTACAACCTTCATACAAATAAGAGACAATTCCAATGCTTCTCCAACCTGCAGCCAGCACTAGAGCCGGGAGCTGCTGGCTAAGCTGATCCCAACTCCACATCCTGGAGCTGAATTGAGCTCAGGTCTGTACTTAGCCCCAGCACTGGGAAATAGCATTTAACTCTGCTAATGTAGCAGCAATCATGTACGCTTAGTCAGCCACAAACTGAATCAACTCTAAACATGCACTTAACAGCTGGACTCAGCTTCTACAAAAGATGCAAGGTCCCCTGAGGCCTCTATGTATATTTTATTATGCAATTTCTCTAGTCCTTGAATTCCTATTTTTACTGTCATGATAATTTTTTAAACAAGCAAAAGTTGTTGACAAACACTGTGCTCACAGCCTTGCTCAGCAAACTATTGCACTTAAATGACTCTCACCACTCCTCAACCTTTCAGGAAAACTCAACTCTCCTGATGGAATTCAGCTGGCTGGCCTTTTGCTATGACAAACATCCAGGCTCCCCAAAGTTACCCTTTCATCAGATTCAATGACTGCACATTTGCAGCAAACAAATACTTACTCCAATTCCCACTTTTCACTCTTTCTTTTATCATTAAATTTCTCCTACTCAGTGTACACAAGCTGAACAGTAACTCACTCACGCTGAAACACGCTTTCAGGTGAATTTACCTTGGAGTCCTCAGTGATGGTGAGCAAGTTTCCCACCACTCTCTCTCAGAATTGCACCCACACTGCCCCTGGTATTTGGATAAAAATGGCTTGTCAATAAAGTGCTGAAAGAAATTGCCTGTTTAGAGGATGTACTGTCAGCTAACAGGAACTGAACAACTAGCTTACCTTTACAAAAACAGGATAATTTTTAAGTGTCAGGAAAGAATTTCAGGCCTAGTTGCTTTATTTCTTAAAATACTCTCAAAAAAAAAAAAATTATCATTTTTCATTCAGCATTGCAGCTTGGCCTCTAACGAAGAACAGGATATTTTTCTTTTTGTTTTGAAAGCGGATGTTGATGTTTAACAGGCTCTATAGCTCCGGGCATTATTATTTTTCAAGCTACTTAACAGCTTGAATATGCCTTTTCTTTAATGGCGGCATTCCAGAAATTCCTAGCTCTAACCTTATATACTGAGACAAAAGCCTTGTGTCTTTGCATTAACTCCGAGGGGTGTTATAAATGAAGGTCACCATGTCATCTGGCCACAAGTCTAGCTAGGGACAGCTTATGGTCTCTTTGTGATTACAACTGCCTACATCCCTCGCAAGGCACATGACCTCCAACTTTGGTTGTTTGATTTTGATTTTTATTTTTTTTTAAATCATCATTTAATTTGTCCTACATATATACACATACATATACAGACATTAAATGTATGCTTATACACACACTCGTATACAAAGGTCATCTTTTTATTGTCAGTATTGACATACCACAGCTAAGACTCTTCATACAGGACCTCACTGATTTTTACGTACTTGCCACAGTGGGAAGGCGACTCCAATATGAACGCTAGCCATCTTAGGTGAGGCAGACAAATGCTGGCAAAAATGACATACTATACCTCTTCCAATCAAGCAAGACATGACTGAAATAATCAAACCTCTAAGGAATAGCTTGTAAAACACAACGCAGGAAGTGGAAAAACTTTTAATACAAACAAAACTAACAAATTTGAAATGAATCTGATTTAAAACCACCTGAGTTGCCTCAGATAACTGAACAGGGTTAAGTTCATGCACTTCACTCTAGGTAGCACCATGAGGAAGAGCACAGCTCCCAGGATTTCTCTCCTTAGGTCTTGTAATATTTATCTCACTAAATCCTATTTCGCCAAAGCAAAAGAAATGAATTTTTAAGAGTAATGAGCACCTCTTTCCAACCCCCACCCCCCTCTGTCCTTCAGTTTTACTGCTGTATTTCTTTCCATCGTGCTCATAGTGCTTATTGTTAGAATACAGAAAGTGAACAGTCAGCTAAATCAACGTCTACCTGTCATTAGGGAGCTAGATAACATTCCCTGTCATACAAGAAATAAGGGAAGATACGTCTGGATGGCCATCTTTCACCCCAGCAGCCGCCAAAGTCAGCAGATGGCTGGAAGGATGGTGGCTCAATTTGCTTTTGATCACCGATCCGAGTTTGAAAGAACAGCTATGCCCGGGCACTCCTGCACTCAGATGCGGCAGCTTTGAACAGAAGACACACTTGGTGATTTGACAACACTCATCTCTCTCTCCTCTGAAGGACATGAAAAGATGGATTAAGACAAACCTTGTGCCAAGCTTTATAATGCACTTCTAATGACACATGCTAGAAATCAATGCTTCTCCAATGTCCTGCCATTTCCTTGGACTTGCCAGTGGAGTGGAAAGCAGATAGTCAATAACTGACACAGATTACTTCTAAATGCCAAAACACATTAACAAATACATTCTGTTGTTGTAGGGTACATATTTCGTTTCTGGTGTTTGCTATTAAAAAAAAAAAAAACACACCAATGTGTCAAGAAAAGAAAAAGGAAAAAAAGAAAATCACAAACCAAACACCCAACTGAATTCCAGAGTCCACCACTAAGTTCAAGTGGTTTATGCAGAGGTCTGACACAGCCATGAATGACATGAAGAAATTCTTCACTGGCCTGATTCATCTTGTTCGTCCCTTTATTTCAGCACATGTAATTTGTTCTTCCCCTGCCCCCCCTCAGTCATGCCTCTTCCTACATGACATACTTTGTGTAGCTTCTAAGAACAAGACAGAGGGTTTTTTCTCTTAGAGAATGCTGCTGCCTGCTGTAAGGACCGAGTTCATCTACTCCCTGGGGGTAAATACATTACAGGTGAGATACAAGGAATGTGAAGTTTTCTTAACCTATCACAACTTCTGCATCTACAAATCCAGCATGGCAAACCTTTTGTTCCTCCATTAATCTGGGGACAGAGTCACAGGAATCCACTACAAAGTCAGTTTCTCCAAAAAAGTATGCCAACTCTGCTTTCAGCATGAGGGCTATGCTCAGGATGGCTCCACACGAGATTGCCACTCTTAAAACGCTTATCAGCCAGCTGAGTCAAAACACACGTGCAAGTAATGTTGTGCAGGCCTGTGTGTTATTGCAATCCACGCAGAAACAGAAATAAACCATCCAAAAGGTTAATTCTCATAAAAGTGGTGACCAAGGAGTGGGCATGGGGAGGGAAGCCATGGGATGTTGCCATGGGCAAAGGGTTGGTGGTGCGGGGTCAGCTCAGCAGTCAGTGCAGAGGAGAGCAGCCAAGTAGCCCAGATGTTTCCTGCTGAAGGAGGAAGGCGACTGCAGGGAAGGAGCAGAGCCAGCTGCCTCAGCTGTCTCTCTATAGCTGGAGGGGAAGGTCTCTGGGTGTTTTGGCATACTGCCTCCTCCCCAAGCTGGGCCCATAACAGGGAGAGGGCACAAGGAAGCAGGAGAGACTTCAAGATCACTGTCACTTTGAGAGCCTTGTGCAAGACAAGTGATGCTATCATCCAACAAAATAAAGGTTCCACTAAAAGAAAAGCCTCTAAACCCTCCCACAAAACCATTTTGTAAAGATTGGTAGCAATGGAACATATGTACCAACACAGAAGAGATGTGGAACGTACCAAGAAAAACACCAGCATTGCTGACAGAGAGAACTAGGGAAAACCCATTGGCAAAAACAGCAGCTTAGGTTTTGCAGCTTACTCTCTGCTTTACGTAAAACTCTACCCTCAATATTAGTTAAATATTTATGATTCCACATCTATACACATACCTGCACAGACACCGGGAGCTTGTTCCACCATCCAATAAAGTGAGGCAGGAGACAGAAAATAAATACGCCAGGGATGGGTTGGGGTTTGTATATATAATAAACGTGATTTTTGCCAAGGACATTTATGACTGGCGGAAGGGAGGCAATGCAGGAATTGAGAGTGACTTCACTGACTGAAGCAGAAAAATGCCTCAGTACTCAGCCTCTCACCATTACAATCACATTAAGGCAACCAGCAAGTGGAAATACAATAGCAAGGTTGTGGCAAGGTACCTACACTGTATTTTCCTTGGTTTTATTTATTCATATCTGACAAAGATTATTTGTCCTTTGCGTTCAGCTTCTGGTCCTGCTCTACCTCAGTACACCGTGGTACCTCTATGGGAGCATAAGGCAACAGCATTAGGTATAGAGGCATCTGCCCTTGCATACAATTTAATTTCTTCCTGAGTTAATAACAGAGAAATCTCCTCGTATTTCAGCATTTCCTGAGGGGAAATTGATCTCTTTCAGCTACACAGCCCAACCTGCTCTCCCAGACATCAGGACTATGGCCCATCATTGGCTGATGATGGAGGATTTTGCATGAGGTGCAGTAAGTCTGAAAAGGACAAATCTTTCTTCATTCATAACTAGCTCTGCATCCCTAGAGTACTTTGGCTCCACTATGGGCCATAGTTCTGCTGTCTTTTCTCTTATGTCGATTCAAGTCACTCGACTTCCCTTGCATCCTGTGGTCTCATTAAGTCCATCAAACTACAAAACACACATGAAAGGAAAGTGGGCCGAAAATGCATGCGGGATCACAAAAGACAGATTGATGTAGTCCAGTCAACTTCAATGGGAGTTGGCTGCTCAGCTCTTTTGAAAACACCAGACTATGCCACTTGCCCTTGTTATGAGGAGAAAAACGTCCTATCTAGAAATGTAAGACAAGTACCAACTCCATCTCTCTATCAGAGACCCCCATTAATTACTTCATTTTACATCTTCTTTATTTAAGTATCCAGTTCACAAAAGACTCCAGTAGGTGAAGCAACCGAAGAACAAGAGGAGAGTGATTCCAGCAATGTGAAACACAGCAGGCTCATCATTCACCATCTTCAGGCACAGAGCTCAACACTGCTAATTAATAAGGTGGCGCTCAAGGTTTGAAGACCATTCTCTAGACATATCTCAGATTATAATGGCATCTGCTACAAGAGGAGGGGGGAAGCCCTCCTAAACCGCTGAACTAAAACTAAATTACTCAGTCAAGCCAGACTGTGACTGTATTATCGCTGTGGCTTGCAGCCCTACATGATTGACCAAGGTTTATACTCGCTGTTATCAAACACGGCTAACAGCGACCTGGACAGCTGGGCACTCAGCTCTGCCACCAGCCTGCTGTGTGACACTGGGGCTGGTTTCACCTCTCTGTACCTCCTCCTCCTCACTGCTTTGGTGAGCTGTAAGCTCTTTGTAAAGGCCTCTAGTCCCATACTAAGCGTTTGCCCTACATCCAGTAGAAGGAAACCTCAGCTTCATCTGGAGACTGGAATGCAACTTCTATTCCTATGGGTGTAAATGCATACTACATATGCATAAATCCTGTAGGCAGAAGGTGTAACTTTACCTCTCGGCTCCCTTCCCTTTCTCACCCAAAATTCATCATGAAAAGATAGAGGGAATGATATTTAAAATATAGATCTTGAAATACTTATTTAAAATATAAGGAAGAGATCACAGAATCATAGAATAGTTCGGGTTGGAAGGGACCTTTAAAGGTCATCTAGTCCAACCCCCAAAGCTCTCAGAATGCTAAAATTCAGCCAAGTTGCACACGCAAACACACACATGCAAGCTGTAGAGCGTGTATCATACTCATGGCATGCAGCATAACCATCAGGGAAAGCTTTATTAGATGAAAATGAGCCTGTTTTAAGAGATTTCCTTGCAATTATTCTGCTGCCATTATCCTGGCCAGGCATTCATGCAGCTTTTCAAATTAATATGCTTAGTTTTCTGAGCAGGAGATCAGAAGAGTGGAATTCTATGGGAAACTCAATTACCAATGAAAATGATTGCTTGAGCATTCAAGAAATTGGAACTACATCTAATTGTGAGCAGTAGATTATTATCTGGATTATGGAAGATACTTTGAAATTAACTCAGATGTACAGCTATATACGTCTTGAGGATGGTACCCACATAGATTTCTAGGGCTCCTCTCAGGCACCAAGGGGCTCACTCTCAAACGGAAAATAAATTACCAGTGTGGTTTTGTTGGCTTTCAGGCAGGAATGCAAAAAGCCAATATTCCTGCTGAGAAGTTAAAAAGCAGAAAACAATGACAACAAAATCACCAAGAGAGTTTGCCTGGGACTTGTTCCTTTCCCATTTTGTATTCCTCTGGTGTGGATGAACATTAGCATGTTGCTGTACAGTGGGCTTTTTTCTGCTTGAGGACTGTGCTTGTCTGGTTGTAGGCTGCTGGTGTGCTCAGGCGGTGGTTACACACTCAGAGGGGCATAGATTTAATAAACGAAGGTATCCTCCTGCCTTTGAGCTCTGCGATAGCACAGAAATGAGCTTAAGTGATGAAACAAGAGAATATAAGAAAATGGTTTAAAAAGAAGAAGTTTGGGTTTTCTCAGAGAGCAGAACAGGACACTTGGTAAGGGGAAAGAGATTTGAGGATTTCGTTCAATTTCTCTCTGAAGATAAGCAAGCACTACAGGAAAAAAAAAAGATTATAGTATTGAGAAAGCATTTGAGAATTACAACAAACATGAAAGGATACAGATCTGTAGGATGCACACCAAGTAAATATCTGGCAGAAATTATGCATGAAGTATACCTTGTAGATTGGCATCAAAATGGCACAAAGGCTAGAGAAGGAGCTGGGAATGATGTTGAAGCTCAGACAGCGGACATGAGGATATAATAGCAGAGGCAACGTGGACAATTCGAGACCAGCAGGTATTTATGTACAGATTTGACACCAAAAAAAACCCCAAAAAACAAACCAAACCCAAAACAAAAACAACAACAAAAAAAAAAAACCAACAAAACCCAAAAACATCTGTGGTACCAAAAAGTAGTAAAAAAACTACCCAAGAAATGAAAAATTGAACTAGGGAGTAAAGTCACTGCACAGGACAGCACACTGAGAAACCAAAGACAAAATTGCAATGAAGTGAAAAGGAAGCAGTTGGGTTTTTTTTAACGAAAATACTATGAGGCGGCGAGGCAGTATCACAAGCAGAGTCCCCCTAGGGATAGAGAAAGATCTGTTAGTGCCTGGTGAGAAAGCCACAGGAGCTTCCTCCATACAGATGATTTCAAACAGAAGGAGGCTGGGAGACAGGCGTGCAGAGTAACCGGGGAGCCCACTTTCGGAGAGCAGACTCAGAAACTGAACTCATTTAGACTCAAAAAATAAAGGTTAAGAGGGAATTTACTTGTTTATTCCATATATGTTACCAAGGAGATATATTGTATTTCCACAGAACTAACAAACAAAAAAAATCCCAAACTGAACTGCAGTGCTGGCAACAGAACGAGTAATGTAGGCAGAGTAGGCTCAGGTTGGCAATAAGGGTTTCTACACATCCAAGGAATCCCAGAATTGTCCTCCCAAAGCAAGAGCAAAAGCAAAAATGGCAACCTAGAACTCTCAGACAGGGTACAAGATATTTTAGAGAAGGGATTACATCATACAATGGTATGCAAGAACTGAAACCAAACTGGACAGCCTTCTGCTCCCAATCAGGTGACATCTCAGCTACTTCAAAACATAAACACACTTTCACCACCACAGCCCCAGTTTTGTTCAAAGAAAAAGGCAAACATTGCCTCATAAAATGGAAACTCTCAATTTACTAGTCAAAATCTAGCTCGGTCTCCTTAAAAATGCCTTCAGAATGACCTTTTCTATATCACACTTCCCCACATACAGCTGAGTACATCTTCATTCACAGCTGATGAAAACACAAATGCACTTCAATGCAGACTCACCCCTTCCAGAGATACTTTCCAGACTTGGCTTTGTAGTACCAAGCCAACTTGCCAGTAACTCACTCCACCAGCCTTTAAAACCCATCAGAGAGCACTCCGTTCCTTTTACACACCTATAAAACTTGAGTTGTGACCAAGCACATTTTGTCTGCACTCTGACTTCAGGTAGTCTGGCCAAGCCATTTCACCCAGGCGGCTCTCTGACTAAGAACTGGCGTCACTCATATGTTTTGAAGGTTACTGCACTGCCTGCCATTTCTTACTGCAGAAAAAAATGACTTGAGCCTTGAGACTTCAAACCGAGTGCCAAGGAAAGATCTCAGAGTTTACTGCAGGAGCCAGTTCAGAAGGAGAGAAAAACTTGTTCACAAGTTACTTGACAGCAAACATCTACTTTGAAGGAAGTTGTTTTGATTTGATGGGTTTTGTTTTCTATTTAATTGCTGATAGATAGCAAAGCTAGAGACCAGAAACAGGATTCCTTTAACTTTTGCTTTAATTTCTACCACTGCCCCCAATTTCATCACCCATGAGTTACACTCCAACACACAGGTGAGTTTTTTGTAACCACACCATGAGACAGAGATAGTCCCTGAGCTTGCAAGATAAAAAAGAAACCAACTCTTCCTCAGGTTTGCAACTATCTCCCACTTGCCCATAGAGCTCTTAGCTCCACGGCTGCTGGGACTTACCTCCAATCCAAGCAGGTCTGCTTCCCATGTCACCCTTCCCTGCTTTTCAGGACAGTTTTCCTTCGCTTTAAAGCACTAACGAAGTTTGTGAAGCTTTTCCATACTTTTAGGGAACATCTCCCAGCCTGCTCCTGACCTGAAAACTGAGACCTCCTGGTACAACTGGACTGAGTTATATGCTCTCCAGCCCCACCAGCAATTAAAGAAATTGCCCCCAGCTGTAACCAGGGCTTTGACCTGCTGCAGGTGCATCTGAGTACCAGTCTTCCTAAAACGCCCATCACCCCTGCAACAAAAACACTGTTTCTCCAGCCTTTTCCTTACACAAGGAAGCTGAACTGGCTGCAAAAAGGAGCTCAGGATGGAGAATGCATCCCACCGAATAGTCAGGAGAAGTCAGAGCAGTCTGCCCTGCTCTCGCTTGGATTTCTAGCCTCACAACAGTCACCCACTGCAAAAATACCAGGCAAACCCCCCCCACAAACACGGACGCCAATGCTGGCGTCTTATTTGCCTTCGAAGAGGCATTAGCAAGTCCATAAGACATGTCCATGCGGATCTCAAATTTGGAATAAACAGAGCATTTTCTAGACCTTGCTAGCAGCATACTGAAGAAGTATCATTACATATTCATCTTACAGCAGGACATGCATGACTCCCATAACCAACATGCCGCCTATTTCTCACACTAGCCTTGCATCTCTGCATTAAAACACTGCAATTTCCTCAGCCCAACTCCAAATATATAATAAATAATAAAGGCGAAAACCGTAGTAACAAACTGGAGACTGACTGTACATAGTACATTATCATTACTACAGCAGAAAGACAAGAAGGATCAAAGGACAGAGATGAGACAGCATGGTGAGGAGTATGGCATCTTTCTCAGATCTGCAGGCAGCTTAAGATGCAGCGCTAACACAGGCACATCAACTCCAGCCTACTGATGGATATTTTAAATGATCATGTTAGAAGCCATTTCACTTCTGATTATTTCAGTGGAAAACACCCAGCTCATGCTGTTGGCCCACATGTGTGAGGAAAGGGGAAATGTAAGCACAGTTGCAGCATCAGCTTGTGTCTCAAGGGGCACAGGACCAGTTCCCAGCTCCCTCGACGCTGCCTTCACTGGCTGGAAATTGCTTGGCTGGTGCCTTGCTCCTCTGCCTAGACTTGTTAGCTCACATTTTACATTATTTGGACACATTTAGGTGCTTCTGGAAACATGTTTTCTTTGTGTTTAAGAGCT
This sequence comes from Tetrax tetrax, assembly GCA_009806455.1. Lineage (NCBI taxonomy): Eukaryota > Metazoa > Chordata > Aves > Otidiformes > Otididae > Tetrax > Tetrax tetrax. The sequence goes on from WHYT01016975.1 coordinate 100,896, forward strand.
AAAACCAAGGGCTTCTATCAAGTAGTCATATGTAGACACTTCAAACATCTGTGGCATACTGAAAACACAAAAAGAAAATACACTGACTTTAAATATATTAATTCAAATAAAACAGAATGAGTTCTGCATCAAACTGGATGTAATTAGGTAATTACATAGATTGTCCTGCTGGACGAAAATGTCTTTTTCTGGGCTAAAGGATGTTTCTGCAGTGACATGAGCAGTCCCAAACTCCAACGGGAGATTTTGCAGGAGGCATGCAGCAATGGCTAATGGTATCTCCACTTCTAGGTTTAACCATTTTTCTCAAAGGTGTTGAGCTGCTCTTCGAGGATCAGCCATTTACACTATCCTTGCCCAAGGAAACAGAGACATCCAAACAGTATAAAAAGAGGGAGAAAGGCTTGCAGTGGATGGATAAAAAGCTGTATGACCTAGAAGCAATCCCACTGGACCCCCTCACATCTCAAATCTAACATGGCTCTTTCTACTCTACACTTCATTTTTTTTTTTTAATTATAAATGTGCCATTGTCTGGCTAGAGCCCTAGGGAAACACAAAGGAACCCATAAGCAATAAAGCACCAGCTGCTTCCCTGTAGCTAAGCTTATCACAGTTTAACAACAAACACTGTTAATATAACTTACAGCCTCTGTATATTAAGCGTCTCCAAGTAGATAGCTGCTGCAGTGGAAGTTTCTAGTCCTTGCTCTCAGAAACATATCTAAGAAATGCTGTTCGCCAAAGAACAATACGTATCAGTATGTATACTTCCAGATTTATGTAGATGTTGACATGTGAATATGTGTAAATTAATATATATATACATATCTTATATGTACCTGTATGTATAAATGTATATACACATAAATTTTCACAGATGGTAGCCAAAATGAAAAGTTTGTGGGCAAAAGCCTTCCACATAAACCAGTGAGGACTCCTCACTGGCACAAGTAAGACCTAAGTTTCAGGACAACCTCCCTTGTCTTGAAGGGCCACAGCCTGCATGAGCTGAGAAAGACTAAGGCACACCTGGAACAGTAAGTCTAGCAGGCCTGTATTGGGATACAGGGCAATTGTTGGGGGTGGGAATTAAGGACATTAAAACATTACCCAGGTGACCAAAGAGGAAAAATCTGTCGGTAGACAAGGGTGGCCCTTGAACCAAGGGCTCAGTTGAGCACAGCACTTAAGGGATGTTTAATTCCCACAGCGCTCAGTCAGGTTTGCAAATGTGTTCAAAGCTAAGCACAAACCTAGGTGCGTTCCTGAGTAAGAACAGTAGCCTAGGTGAGTTCCTGACTAAGAACATCATGGGAAGGTCAATAAGAGGTTTTAAGTAGATATAAATATGAGATGCATCAGTTAGACATCCTTTACTCCTCCAGCATCCCCTGGCACTGCCAAGCTGTCTTCACCAGCAAGAGTTTATACAATAGCTTATCCTGAGCTCACCTGACAGTTACAATTGGTTAGGAATTACAAAATTAGGAAGGGGAGTTAAGGCCTGTTACATGGTGATCACCTCATGCCCAGAGCAAAATTATAGTTGTCACAGGTGCTGGCTTACACTGGCTGGTTATTTTTATTTTCCAGTCTGTTATTGTTACTAAACACTGCAGAGCTCCACATGCCACACGCAAAATTTTCATTCAGCTGTACCCAGGGTTTGTTCTTCAGCCCCTCCTATTCAGTTACGTTGGGACTGTAAGGACAGATGGAATGTTAGTTTTCACCTAAGCCCAGAATTACGGACCACATCAGCACCGTTTCTCCATGGGAGAGGAAGAGTGAGGGGAGTCACCAGCCGCAGCTGCCACCCCTCCATTAGTAAAGTCCCCTACCCACAGCGGGCTGAAGGCTAAGCTCCGCTTTAAAGTCAGTTAAACTTCTGCCCCTCTTTTAGCTCCTAGCAAGTTGTCCTTTCAGTTTCAAACCTGGTTCCCCCTCAAATTACTTGATCCTTGCTCTTACTTCTCTTGCAATCAAAGAGATTGAACAGGGATGGAAGATTTGTAATGTGGGCTCTACAGAGACAGAAAATATTGCTCCACAATATTCTCTGACCGTTTTTATTTTCTTTGACATATCCAATGGGTCATCAGAGCCTACAACAGGTAAAATGTACACATGCCCCTATGAAGGAAATTGTTTGCCAAGATCCCAAAACAAGGTCTGAAAGACAACTCCAGGAGTCAATGACATCAATTTTCATGGCACCGTTATATAATACAGAGAGCGGAGAGAAACTTTGCATCCCCCAGAACTGCATTAAGTAGCATCTACTAAAAGTAGTATCATTTTCCCCAAGCTTACTAATCCCGAGTAGGCTCTGTTTAGCTTTTCTGGTGTTTCATACAGTAGCAGTGTGGCAGAAGAGAAGGAGGTCTGCCTCGTCTCACTGCAGCCAACAGCGCATGAGAACCAATGCACTAAAGTAACTGCCATCTCTGTGATGCCATGAAACTTCTGGTTTCCAGCCTATAAACACTGTAAGCCCTCAAAGCGTCCCAAAGATAAAATGAGACACGGGATTTAGTTCCGAAGTCATGGTTAATGACAGCACTTCTCAGGAGTTATATTAAACTGTAAACCTCGGTGGCAAAGGCAGTCTGCAGCTATTAGAGATCAGGGTGAAGTCTGCCATGTTATCTTATACGTCAGCTTCACGGGTTTAACACTTTCCTCCAAACCTCTGGTATTCTGCCTCTGAGAGATACAGGGTATACAGGGGATTTAATAGACCTAAATGCGATACTGGCTGCCAAATTCCTCTATCCTAATTTTTTTTTAATAAAAGAAAAATATCTAATAAATAACAGATGCTTGGCATCAATCTTTGAGGAAGATGCTAACAATGCCAGGTCATTTCCATAGAAATGGACTGACTTTACAAACCCATAGAGATCCACATAACAGTACTCTTCTGCATATAATCATTATTTTTTAGCCTACTAAATTTATGCCTCTAAACAGATTTCAAACCCAAGCTTATGAATCCTCCCAAATACAAAATTAACAACTTCAACATTTTTATTAACTAGCAGAGGACTCTGGAATCTCAATAAGAGTAGGCACCACGTGGCTTCCAATACGCTGAAAGAAAAACAACCAGAAATAACTGACTCTGTTACTGACATTCCTGTTTGGAAAACAGTACCGATCACAGTTCGTGTGAGATCGGCTGGCTTTTCAGTTAGCTACTTCGTCGTCTCCATTTTTCAGTCCTCCCACTCCAACAAATTTAACTAGCAACCTTTATAAATCAGCCAATAAATTACTGTAAAAGGAGAATATACTTCCTGTCTAAATAAATGATAGCTGAAAAGTTCCTAATGGGCCTTGTACGTGGGAAGAGGCTGGCTTTGTTCAACGGGCTTCATGGTTTTTTCATAAAAAAAAACAGAGGCTTCTTTCACCCAGCCTCCTTATCTGCACCTGTCGTCGCTGCAGCTTGGCAGCTTTTCCTCAGCCGTGCGCCGTACGCTATTTTCTCTCAAAAACCAGAGGTCAAGCCTGCCTATAGGACATCAACGGGAGGTGGCCGTCGCTGCATCTCAGCATCACTCCCTTGATCTGGCACTACATCTCCTGGCCCCCATCGAGCACGGGCAGCTGTCTGTCCTGCTCCACGTGCCTGCGCCATTCGGCGCTGGGCTTTGGCTCCCCGCGACACTGAATTGCTCATGGGCTTGTCTCGGTGTGAGTAATGCACGATGTCGATCCCCTGGAGTCCCCGCAGCCACAGCTCAGCTCATCCTCCTCCCTCAGTGATGCAACTTCTGCACTTATATTTTGACAATCTGAAGATTTTTCTGTTTATACAATTACATTACCTACTGCTTCTGCATCTTAGAAACGGCCCCAGTGGACAAATATGCCTGAAAAAATAACAGGAACCTACATGCTTGTTTTAAGTTCCTGAATTCTCTTGAGAATAAGTGGAAATTAATCTTGCCAGTGCTTTCACGCAAGTTACCTTATCCTGAAAGGGATACACTCACCAAGCTGAGTGAGGTCTTTGATGAGTAAGAGAGACGAAGAAAATTAAAGGCAGCTAATTGCCAGCATTTTACTTTATTGGCAGACCAGATACTGCCCTAATGACACCACACTCGACTTTGCACCAGCATGGCCCCTTAGAAAGCCCTGCCGTTCACACGTTATTAACATCGTTCATATCATGTGCCAATGCGGGGCTACCATCGCAAGATAAACAACATTAATGCAATGCAACAGCTACACTTAAAATACACACTTATTGTCAGATTAGCCCTGCTCTCCGCTTGAGTAGCATACACTCTAATCTACTACAGCAGTTGCAGACAGTGCAAATGCCAAAGGATCCTAAGTGGAACATGTCACAGGGCACGCTGACTTTTAAACTCATGGCAGGCACAAATATCAAAAAATTTCCTTGAAAAGTGGTCAGAGGGATATGTGTGATTGACACAAGGTATGGCTCCTTCGATTACATCACCAATCCCACACTCTGTAGTCCCTGAACTAAAGCTTCCCATTTTCAACTAAGCAAGCAAGATCTAGCAGACTCTACAGAGTCACAGTTGTAGTAAAGAAAACCTACAATTTTGGAGCCTCCTGCCAGGAGCAGATGTCACCCTCAGGAGGTTTGCACAAATCTTCATCAAGATATCTCAAAAAGCATCTGCAATTAGGAGAAGGGATGAAAAGAATTACTGCATCCCTCCTATTAACGTCAGCTGGAGCCAGCTTAATCTCCCTGCACGGTCTTCTTGAGCTACTCCTGCAATTCTTACTGAGCTTATATTTTTCTGTTGCTTACAGTAAGCGTATTTGTTTGCAAGGGATAGCAATTCTGGCTTTGTATGCGTGCCGAGGTTACAAAACACGAGACGTATTCACTCAGGCAGGGATGATATTGCATCACCTCGTCTGACTTCCAAGTTACCTTGCATATGAACCCAGACCTCCAAACCGAAACGATCACGTCCTAGCGCCAAGCACTCTCAGCACCTCGTTTTGGCTCTGGATAGTTTTGAAAGCAGTGTGTCACCATACCCCAAGCTCCTTTATTGCTCAGCATATCACCTGGCGTGAACAGCTTCTCCTCTCAACCTTGTTCTCAAGCCTTCACAAACGCTTCATTATCTTTTCTGAAATAGAAACAGTTACAGCAATACAGCTGTTCGCCCAGTCATCAAGCTGTGTCGACCTTCGACAGTACACAGCCCATGCTCGCAGCGCGTTGTCTGCTAACAGAGCACATAACACACAATGTGATCTACGCCAGGCTGTGAATTTTACTTCAGAGCAAAAAGGAAATCTTGGCTCAGGCAACTCCACTTCTCCTCCACACCTTTGGGCCTGTTCTCTACTCCTTCCCCCAAACTAATCTACTTTGTTCCTGAGACGTCTCTTCTCTGTCTCGCTACTCCCTTTGGTCCTTACCTAGCCCTTGGCACATTCCTGACATAACTATTCTCTTTTGAGGTGGGCTGCTAAAAAAAGATTAGAAAATAGGTTTTGGAAGGAAGAAATCCCTTCATACGACTACATCATCGCTTAGCAAAGTACAGTAACAACCACGGACCACTGGTGTTTTTTTTCAAAAAAACATACTCAACAGTGTTTGATCAAAAAGAAGGCCATAGAGTGTGGAGGATAGGGCGCTTGAATAATCAAAGTGGGCTTCCTTGCTCTGCTGCCCTGATCAGCGCTGCCCAGGCCCCACCTCCTTGTCAATCTCTCCTCTTGAGCGTTTTTCTGAACTACAAATATGTTTACAATGGGACGCTCAAATTTCATGCTCTTTCATTAGTAGCCAGGAACTAAAAACAATTAAACTACCATGCCATGAGTAACACTTCAAAGGTCTAAAAAGTTATCTCACTTCTACTGGAAGCGACAGGTGAATTTCAAATCGAACAAGGATATTACAATGCCTGCAGCCACTCTGCAAAATGATGGCTGCCTCCAAACCTCTTCCCAAAATCCACCGTTTAATCTGTTAATCACATCTGAAAATGGATGTGTGTGTCAAAAGGAAACAAAACAACTGGCTCGATTGGATTTGGATAAGAAAAAAACCCTTTCAGAGATGGCTGTTCGACCCTGCAATCCAATTTCTGTCATTAGAAACTGTTTGTACTGGGCTCTGCTTGGAGGATGGCACGACTACGAGAGGAAGTAACCCGCATTAGAACAACAAATACACCTGGTGTGAAAGCAGTGAACTTTAAAAGCCTTTCAGAAATTCAAAGTATTATTTAGTCAATCATACACCACAAGGCTGCCCCCAGAGCTGTATGTCATTTTGATAAATTAACTTGAAAGACTTGGAGCGTAATAAAGTCAAACCCAGACCCCAGACTACAGCAATCATGCTTGAATGCAGGGTAAAATACTTCCCACAGTAAAAGTCACGCTTGCTACTGTTTAATGTTTAAGATAATTTTGAACCTGATCAAGGTCAGCAGTTGCATAATGTGTTTCGGCTTCGTTGGTTTTCTGTGTGTTTGGGTGCTCAGGAGCAATACTAAAAACATCAACCTCTGGGAAATACTTGCCTCACCCACAAACACTGCTTAGGATTCAGCATCCCTGCAAGGTAGGTTGTAGAAAAAAAAAAAAAGAGGTAATATTTTTTCAAGGAGAGAACATGGAAAAATATGGTATTTTGTTCCCTTGAATTTCTCCACAGATGAAAGTAACGCTGCACAACACGAGAGGGGAAGAGGCGCTGCAGACAGGATCGTACTAATTTAATACGGGGAACGAAAGAAGGCTGCTGAGAGGAGCGCACATGCCTTAAGTACAAATATCCACGGCGGTGGGAAGCCCTCCACGCACAGCACCCTCTCTCCAGGAACCAGTGACCCTCCAGCTGCTGTCAGGGCACCAAGCCCTTGTTCTGACTGTTTTGTTTTGTTTTGTTTTTCTAATTGTATTGCTTCTCTTTCAAAGAAGCCCTAAAAAAAAAAAAAAAAAAGAAGAAGAAGAAGAAGAAGAAAAAAAAAAAAAAAATCCCTATTTTTGGCTCAGCTCTGATGCTGCCCCTCATTTTGAACAACAATTTAGCACAATTTGCTAGATATTGCTGCTGCCTGACGATGTACAAAATATTTTTTCATGTCTGAGCAGGGTTTTAGATTTCAAAGCAGTACTGCATTGCGATCCGGGGATGTGCCGCCGCCCTTCAGAGAAGCTGGGGCAGAGCACAGAGCGGGTGGCCGTGCTGCACTGGGCTGGGCTGGCCTGCTGGGAAGCCTCTCCCAGAGCACAGCTGGTTTCCCAGCCCCAAGTACGAAAATCTCTATCTTTTTAGAAGAGAGTATTGCTTTTCCTGCTGTTTCTGATTATTTCTATAGCAAAACTGGTAAATAAAGCATGTTACTCCAAGTCTAACCAGAGCCTTCATGGCCAGTTGTTTCTCTTTCCATCATTATTTCCCCACTGAGCTGTCAGAGGGCACAGCAGCGGGGCGACGGGCGGCTGTCAGAGGGAAGAGCAGCCCCCATCTCCCTGGTTTCTGCTGGTACATTCCCATACTCGGGGTCACGAGCTGCTGAAGGAGCAAGTAATGCTTACGCCTTGGCCTTTGCGAAAACATAACCTCAGGGAGGGGAAAAATGAGCATTACTTTTCACAGAGAGTAAACACTGTGACTCAGTTTTATTTCGCAGGAATTCTGACTAATTTGGTGCTGCAGGAAGGAAAAAAAATACAGGAAGTTTTTCCTGCCAATGTGTCTAATAGAATCTAGTATCGATCTGCTAATTTTTTGTCACCAAGGTAATATCTCTGACACCAGCACAGTTAATCTTACATGAGCCCCAGCAATTCTTGTGAGTAAAGGACATAAGACTCTGTCCATCACCCTAACAAACAGCTGAACTTCGGACACTGAAGACCCATTCAAAACAGCACAGCTACTCTAAAGTCTACCCAAAAAATCACTTTTTCTGATCAGCTTTCCTTGTGGGATGCTGCTGAGCAGACCTCACTCAGCTCCCCTCCTGAAGGCAGCCCTGACAGCTCTGCCACAGGACCTGGAGCCAGGCTCCTCTTTGCTTTGTCTCAGTTGTGCCTTAAACTGGAGTCCCAGTTATCTCATTTTTCCACTTGACTATGCAGTGCAATCAAAAGTTGCTCTTTTATTTTGCATCGGAGTTTGGGCATTGCCTTCCTGCTTCTGAAACAACAAATAAAAAACAGAGTGGGAAAATCACCATCACGGCTCTCTGCAGAGCGCTTGGGGCAGGCGGCCGTTAGCTGTCAAGCTTCACAGTCCTAACGCTCATGTCTCGTTTTACCAAACCCCCCAAAAACTGCACATTGCTCTGCTTTCCTGAAAGCCCTCCCAGGAGTGCTGCATCCCTCCCTCCTCACTCTTCCTCCCAAGTGTCCCCTTTAATCACCATTTCTGCCAAGGAGAACACGCAGGCTCTCTGGGCTGCCCTAGACAAAAACAACCCTTCCCAGCCTTCACATTTTAATCTTTTCTTTGTTCAAGGGTCCACACCGCCCCACTTGCTTAATTTACACCAGTGCTTACTCTCCTATCCTCTGGCTTTGAATGCTCTGTGCAGTGAGCAACATAAATCGCACCTTCCCTGCCTTCCAGAGCTGGTCTGGTGCATCTTTTCTACCGGTGGAAACAAGCTCAAAGTCTTCCTAAGATGGCAGCTCCTCTCCATTCCCCATCACCCTCATGCACGGAAAGGAAACTCTCCCAGTGCACTGAGAGAAACCGTCCCCAGCTTCCAATTTACCTCCTGGTACACCAGCATTAATACCAGAGCACTGGGGCTTTGGGTTATCTACAAACTTTAGAAGACCATCCAATATTTCTATTGTCTTCTCTCCTAAAGATTTTCTTTTGGCTATAAGAGCCGTATGCATAAAGAATATTCACTTACCATAAATACCCAACCAAACAAAGAAAAGCTACAATTCCTGAAAAGCAACGCGAACATCCAACCGACGCATGTCAAAGCACCTAGGAATGAGGCTGATAGATCTTCTGAAGTTTCCTATTGTTACTTGTGATAAAAATAAACAACTACAGGGGACTATTTACTGGAAAATGACTACCCTCGGGGAGATGCCGTTAGTCACTGCATAGAGGGGGTGCTTGCCAAGTTTAGATTTTTACAGCTACTTTTGGTCACAGCCAGGGCTGCCTGCAGTATCTGACACAGCACGATCGCACCAAGCAGCTTCTTGCATTCTGATGGAACTTTGCTAAATGCACTAGTAAGAGAGGGGAAAAGAAAATAGAAAACAAAAAAGTGAAATTAATCTGCCCAGGGTCACAATAACCCCCTTCTTGCACACTTTTAAAACAAAAAAAGTCCCCATACTTGGGTTTCTGTTTCCCTGCCCCTCAGCTGGGGTTTGATACACAAACACTTCTGAAGTGGCCCATTTTTCCCAAGGGGAAGGACACCAACCCCGGGCACTCCCGCACAATCCACAGCAGCGGGTGCTGCTAGCCAGCCCCTTTCCCCGTGAATCAGCGTCTGTGCTGGCCAAATCAATAGCAGGCTGTGCGCAGACAGAGCCATCTCAGTCCTAAGCCAGAACTGGCAGTGGTGGCTCAGTGCCGCGCTTCAATCGTAAAAGGTTTTTGCTCGCTATTGAACCCCACATAGGTTAAAATAAACCCTGGTTAAGGCAGGGAGGAGGGTGGAAGGCGCTACACAAATATACGCATCGCTCCGAGCATCCTCACGCTGCAACAAGAGATGCTTGTCTCCACTCCCTAGGAGATCAGAGCTACAGGACAGCCCATTTTTCCAGATTTTATCTCAATTAGAGAAATTGATCTGCACAGGTCTCGGGCAGCATAATCAGCACGTTACGTCTAATATTACAGATCTGAATCTGGTTATATTTAAGAAAGGATAGTGCTATATGGCATATCACAATGAATGTATTGTTCTTGCTATCGAGTAGGGGCCATGTTTTAATTTTGCTAGCGACGAAATAACAAAAGGATCATTTCCAAAGTAAATCACAAGAATTAATTAACCAGAACTGAGGAGCTTGCTTTCAAGCAAGGATTTCACTTTGAACTCAAGGACATCCTAATTCCCATACCTTGAGCACCACGGCTCTGAAGAAACAACCCTATTTTGGGTTTGTTTGCTGAGAACAAGGCAGCGATGCTCAGCATGCATATTGCTGTGTGTGAACTCTCCGACTGAAGTCACGTTTATTCATTAGTATGCATCTCTTCCCAAAGCACGCTTCCCCATGTGTTCCAGCTCCTCCTTGGAGTTAATAGGTCCTGTCGTTCCCACCTGCCTGCTGGATTAGGCACAAACTTTTCTGGAAGACAGAAGCCAAGTAACCATGACTACATTTAAAAACAGGTCTGCAGCCTTCAGATTTTTCCACCAATCTTGAAAAGTCACACTGGTTTATAGCTTTTAAATTGTGTTGTACTTTACCTCTCAAGTGTAATTAATCTACAGAAAAGTCCTTGATTTCACCTAAAATAATTTTTAAAATGTTTCTAAGGCAGATGCCACTTGAGCTTCAGGACACAAGGATGTCTCAGCCAGTTTCCCTAGGAAAGCAGGAGTTTTCTCAAATATTTTTAAAGATAACTCTCAGTTTTGCTTTCAGCACTTCTCAATTAGACTAGCATATATTCCCCCATGTGATAATTGTTACCTCAAGAATTCTCTGTGATGGAGATGGTGAGAAGAGCAGCAGGAACAGCCAGACTCCTGCAGCAGCACACAAAACAAGCCTGGCTCTTCCTGCTCCTCAAAAATCAGAGATGAAGCCTTTGCAAGGTCTGAAGTAAAAACATATTCACACACAGGAATAAGACAGAAATAACTTCTGCTTGATCCAAATAAAGCAGAAAGCTGGATGCTGTGGTGCTGGAGCTACCCACAAAATAAGGTGCATGAGTCAGGATTTGAAGGCTGACTTCACTTAAGCTTGGCTGAAGCTACTGAGTAGAAAATATTATCTTTAACAGGCTTTACTGAATCCCATCCACATTATTCGCTCATAGATTTTGTGTTCTGAACAGTTCACAGCTCTAAACCTCTTTAAAGACAGCAAGATCTTTGTATTTGTGCAACAGCTTTAAAAAGCCAACATTTGCTTGCGCTTACAAACATATTTAAGTCTGTTCTTCAAACAACAGTTGATGAAAACAGCGCTTCTCAATTAAACTAGCATATATTAACATTTATTAATTTCTCCTCACTCCTTTGGTTTAGCCTCAGAGTGCCAAATAGGCCATGAAGACATCAGCCAGCTCCCGATGCTGTGGCCACAGGGGAAGCTCAGGAGGTGCACACAAGCACCCATGTTCCGTAGGCATCACCAACACGTGTGTTTTGCAGCGATGTTCAGCCAGGACAGAGGTGACTTTCTGTGCCCTCTGACAGTAGGATGCCATAGGTCTTCAGTCAGGGTAGGACGCAGCTCTGGGGAAACCATGGTAGGTTCAGATCACAGTTTCTTCTGTGTTTGCGACATGGTTCTGATTTCTGCAAGCCCTGGGAGCTGCAGGAAATGATGAGATTGGGACTGGACTCAGGCAGGGCTGCCTGACGACCCGCAGCAGTGGGGCAATGCATACACCCATAGCTGCAGCTGTTTGCTCTTCCTCCACAAAATAACCCCTCTCACCTGGCATAAACCCCACTTCTGCAGCAGTCCAGCAGGCATCTGTTTCTGTGGGACACAGCATTTGCCTTGGCAAGAAATCCAACCTCTGCCACAGCTGCACACACTGCACACACCATTTCTTTTACATTCAGAATAAACCCAACCAAAACCAAAGCACAGACAGAAATATGTGACACTCCTGGTAGGTGATGAGGTGGTCCAGCAAAAGCCCTACAGACACACAACTTATTCTTCATTTCTACTCATGGGAACATGACCAAGTCAGGATGCATGATAGCAAAACAAATAAACAAGCATTCATTTGTGATGTGCTTTAGATCATGACTCATGCGCTGTAAAGTGTAAAGTTTGCCCATTCCTTTTTTTAGGGCAGGGTCTGAAGTCTGGCTCCCGTGTTGCCTCTAGTTCACCACTGTTTGCAGAACAAAGATGCTGCAGTGTGAAGTGCCAGAAACACTTCCACAACAGCTGAGCCACTGAAAGGAAAAGGTGTTTCAGGAGCAAAAGGGAATAACATGCCTACAGTGTAATGACACAGAGTATATGCTCAAGAAGAAAACAGAACTGAAGCACTCTTTCCTTTTATTCTCCTAAAGTCAAGAAGGATGGAAACCCTCTCTCTATCAAAGTAAGTAGCCTTTCTTTCCAGACAGCACCAAAAACTGCAGTTACTGAAAAACGTATGCTTGTAGATGACCAGAATATATCTTGTCCTCCAGCAAAAGAGAGTCCCAGAGAGTTTTAAGGTCTTCTTGAGAGCCGTAAGAGCATGTTCTCCCTTTCCTTTAAACTACCAGGAGAACCATAAACCTGATATATAGCATCATCTAAAAAAACGAAGGCTTCCAGCCATCAAAAGTAGTGCAATGTAAACTTAAATATTTGATTTCTAGGAGCAGCCATATAACAAGATAAGGGAACATGCCTATGAGTGCAGAGTAAACCCTTAACTGCATCTTTTACAATTCTGCCCCCGAGCTCCTGTATTTCAATATATAAAACAGAAAGATAATCTCCATATGGCTTTCTCTTCAGAACTTCAACAAAAAAAAGTCAGAGCCAAATGAACATGTTTTATACCCACTCAGTATGTATTTCCTATCTCATATTGCAGTTTCTTCTGATTTCCCCCGACAGAGGCGGCACCTCCCTGTATCAGCTCAATTGAGAAGGTTGCTGGCCTATAGCCACAAAAACTCCCTAACTATTATACCAACAAAGAGGGAAGATTTTGGCCAACTGATGCGGCTGCTCGCATACAAATTGGGAAACTCAAGTTATTAATGATAATAAAGAAGCAACACGAAATTAGGGGGAGCAGTGCCTTGTTCCCAATTAAGTCAATAGCCATTTTATCAGTGACCGTGGTGGGGTAAGGACATGGGTCACTGTAATTAAATTCTTTTTTCCTTTTTGAAGTTTGGGCTGCAATATATTAATTTACTGTGCGTCTGACAGGACATTCTGGCTGCAATTTATTTAATGAGGAGAATCAGAGGAAGAAACAAATGAGGCAGGACAGCAGCAGAAGATTCATGGTGTGTTGAAAAGAGAAGAGGAAAGCAGAGATGTGATTATGTCCGTACATGTTTGTAAGAAGAACTGCAAATTTGAGCAAAAAGAAAGACTTTACAAAGCTGATGGTGCTGTAAGATGAGAAGCAGTTTATTCTCCTCAAACAAAACCAATTCAGGTGGATTTCGTACGGAGGTTTTCTCAGTATCTTGTAGGAAAGTAGCAATGAACACAGTGGAGGACAAGCAGTGAAAGGCTGGAAATTTGGTGCACTGCCCCCCAAAAACTGCCCGTGTGAAGCCAGCTATCTGCTGCAGAGGAGGATTCTGACAGCACCTCCAGGCTCCCCATGCCTTTTCTACAAAACTCGAAGTAAAGGGCAACACCACAGAGAAGAAATCGCAAGCACTGGCACATTTGGAGCTTGTGGATGGCAAGTAACAGGAACAGGGAATTTCCAGCCCCTGCGGGGCTGGGAGGGAGGGAGGGAGGGAGGGAAGCAGCACTTTGCAAATCCCCAAGCAAGGAGCCCTCCTAGCCCCTGGCACTACACAAGCCCCACTTTAAGTAGGCGGCCTTGAAAGCCATCTAGAGTTATTATGGGTATTGGCTTTGTAGCATGAGATGGCCTTTTTTTGGTTTAATTATTTTTTCTCTTTGTGTTTAGGTTACAGAGAAATTGTGGAGACAGTTCAGTACCACCACGCAGGCAAGGTGGGCACCTAACAGGGAGAAAAGCCAGCAGCAAAGACTGTGAGCGTCTGGGCTGTGTTCACAACACTTTCGTCTCCATAGGATTTTCCAGTGCTCTTCAAAAAGGCTAAATTTGGGGAAAAGTGACACAGCAGCAATTTAAGGACTGCCGGAGGTTCTCGATAGCATAGAGCTTTGCTGTGAAGTGACGTATAGAGACAAACACTGATCCTGGAGCCAGGCTAAACTCATCACCGTGTCACAACAGATAGTTAAATTTAAATGTGTGTCCAGTACTCGCCATTTCAGTAGGTTGCAATCAGCTTGAATGGATATTACCTGAATAAATCAGAGCTGAGTGGAACATCCATTTCTTGTACAACAGAGCAGCACAAATTACCCAAGGCTGAAAGGAGTTGGTGCAGAGCCTCTGGCTGGTGTTACTGTAACCTCAGCTCAACACTGCAGTAGAAAAGAACAAATTTTGGTATATTGTGGACTCCCTGAAAATGCAAAATGCTTGCCACTCCTGTGTCCAAGCTGGTAAATTACTGTGATTGCTTCTACAGAGATCGCATCATCTGCTGGACGAGTATGTACCATCATCTGCCCAGGCTGGCCCTCATTACATGAGTATGGAAGGAGCATTCTTCATAGTAATTACAAATGACAACCAATTTGATGTGGCTGCATTTGATCTTGGGAGGTCAGCCTCAGGCAGCGCCCAGGAGTTACGTCTCCGTGTGATACATCTGTATTTTTTCTAGGGAAAGGTTTTTTCTCTTTACTATTCCTGGTGACATCTGGGGGAAGTTTTTGAAGTGGATTTCCTGACTGCCCCTGCTTACTGTGCTTGGGTTCGTAAATGAAGCTGCCTTGGGGTGCCTGTGCTGGATTTCTTTGGGGTGAAACTGCACCAGGTGATGTGCTCCAAATCACTGTTAAGGCTTGCTCATAAGCATTTAGTTCAAAGGATAGGGTTAAACCAAGTCTACATTAAGATTCCCAAACTGTATTTGCTGTGGGTGTCAGGTTCTATGACTCTGGTATGACCACCAGGAAAAACTGATGTGTCTTTAGACACTTGTCCTCAAAGGCAAAGTGTTCTCCCTGTGCAGTCCCACAGCTATCAGGACACCATTGTAAACAAATGCTCTCCATTACGAGGGCAACCAGCTCCACAAAAAAAAAAAAAAAACAAAAAAAAACCCCAAAAACAAACAAACAAAAAAACCCACACAACACCACAAAACCTACACTTCACATTTCTTGCATGTGTTTTCACATATGCTACTGCCCTGCACGTTTAAGCAGCAAATAAATCCGTTCCTCACACAAAGCTTCCAAGGCAGGAATACACTAACAGAGAATTTACTCAGTAGGTGGTCTGTGCAAAAACGTGTAAGAAAAGCTTCAATTTCTCATGTTTGCTCCCCTCGGGCACCAGCAGCGAGGCACATGGCTCCCAGGAACACAAGGATGATATTCAGCAGCATGGTTATTGTATTAGCAAGGTAAACACTGATATCTCCGCTTGCTCCTGCCCCGCTCTGCCTATCACTCCTCCATTGGTTTGAGAAGTTCTCTCTCACGTACAAAATCACATAGGTATATGACAAAAATGAGCGATTTTATGAATTCTTCCTTGTCATACCAACTCAAGAATAACTGACAAAACAAAATTACCTCTATGAAATGTTTTGAGTGATGGTTAGTTGGATGTTAGAGTTTTTTATTTTGGGCCATTTTCCTTTCATACTAAAAGTTCACAGGCGAGATGTCTCTATGGATATTGCACTCCTGCGCACTGCTGTTGTGGGGAACCCATACATCAGTGCAATGCCCACTGCTATGTCCAACCAGAGGTGCAACAATTAAAATCACAAACTATAGTAAGTAAAGAAATAATTTATTTTGGTTGCATTGAAAATTGATTTGTTAATAGGGCGTTGGATGGGAAAATCTTCCTTAGAGCAGAGTAGATTAAAGCTTCGTGTAGTAACATATAAAAGGTAAGGGTAATTATTGCCTGGTTTCCATAAAACCAGACTCGTCGTTCTGGCACTATCCCCCTGCCCACCTTTTCCTCCCAGTTGGTCGATCACTTAAGCCCATGATGGTCTCTCAAAGAGGTCTGTAACTGCAGAACGCTTTGTAGGAGATGCAGCTAGTAAGGGAATACAATCAACCCACATTCACGCTTTTATTCACTGTAATTTGTTTGTTGGCACTGAAGAAAATGGATGAGAGATTTCGGCCCCCCCCCCGCCGTGCTGCGCCTCCCCCAGCAGCCCTGAGCGACAGCCTCTCCCTGCTGCACCTCTCCAAACCAACGTGATGCATCGTCCTTCGGCTGCGAGCTCGCGCTAACAGAAAGCGCTCTCCGTTCTGGGAACATCAGAGACGTGCCGAAGCCAGAACAAAGTAAATTACCGCTACCTTTAATTCCTACTGAGTACAATATTAGAAACAATGAGAATTGAACGGGCAGCACAAGGCTTGCAAACAAACAGACGTAGAGTTTACTATCTCAGCAGAGGTTCTCCAAACAGCACCTGAAAAATTATCCCTGAGATAGTCTGCCCTGCCAGGGTCTCCCAAACATGGCTTTCTGCCAAAATGACCCAGATTTACAACAGAGCGGGAAGAATATCCCAACGATAGCCTAACAATTCCCCAAAACCTTCTGGAAAAGTACGAATTCACCCTTACGGCCGAACAGTGTGCATATTTAGTAATGGCAAAAAGTAACGACTGAAATGATCGCTGAGGTGAGGTGAGTTACAAAGGATCCCACCATAAGCACTGCAGCTGCCGAGTGAGAGAAAGCAAAGGTTCGATAGCAAAAGCAACACACATCATGGCCAAGATACTCACACATCCATGGTACAGCCAAGCCCTGGGGTGAGACCCTATGGGAACTCTCCCGAACACCAAACTGTCTTTCTTACAGAGCAAAGGGGCATGAAGACATGGAGGCACCTTCTTCCCCCAGCATTGCACAATCGCAGTGCCTGGGCTTTGACCATGGGAAAAGGCACCTTCAGGAGACAACGGCTCAAGGTTACCACTACCCTCCACCCTGGTCCTTTCCTGGAAGGACTGGAAAAGCCTTTCTGGAGCTCCCCAGGCAGACGACTTAAATGCGGCTTGCAGAGAGCAGGTCAGCCAAGCCCAGCTAACTGGTTTCCACCTGGCTGCTCCTGTGAGTAGACTGTCTTCAACAACTAAATATAGCAACTTTGCACAGATTTGTCGACAGTTGGCTTTCTGCTCTCCAGAATTATTAAAACAGTAACAGGGAAAAGCCAATCACTTAGAAAGAAAAATGCCCTATTTTCCACTTAGGGAAAAAAAAGCCTCTAAACTTGGAGCAACGCAGCCAGATGCCCCACAAGACTGTGCCCCACCAGTTTTGAAGGATCATGTAGGTCTACTGGTATTGTCACGGCCCCACCACAAGCTACCTCCACCACCACCACCTGCCTCTGGCATCAAACAGCCTCTGGGCATTGTGTTGCTCAAAGCTCTGGAGCAAAGGCACCTCATCTCCTCTCTTGCACCCTCTTCTCCATTCATTTTGATTCTTCTCTCTGGTTTCCCCCCATAGCTTTTCTTTGCTCTTTCCTTCTTCCTTCCCTACACCACGCAATGTGCTTCCCTCACCCAAAATCCACTTTCTGCTAATTAGGAACATGGGAGTAGGTCCTTGTTATGATATATTACTTTAATTATATTATTTAGCAACCAGATGTCTTCGTAAGCCATGAATTCTTCCATGCAGAATACATTCCTTGATAATCAAGAGGGAAAAAAAAGTGGCCACTCCAGCTGTGACTCAAGGAACTAAATTTGTTTACACTGGTAGGTGCTTATTAAACACCTCCTTACTAAAGAAATCTCTAAATCAACATATCAGTACATTTATTTTCGTTGCTTATGGAGGTATCTCAATGAAAATAGGATTTGGACAGCAAACTAGAGCCCAAGATCGCTGGCTGTACCAAGAGGATGCCATGGCCAATGAAGCTAACAGCTACTGCGGGGAAGAGAGCTGCTACATGTAATCAAACATTACAACCGAATTCTGAAATTTTAAGTCAACTGAATATTGATCCCATTTTTCATACTATCATTAAACCACTTGCAAATATTGTAATGCCATCCCTCAGCTCCTGGAGAGCACCTACTGCCAGGGAGGCAATCTGCAGCAGTGATTACCCACAGAACAGCACGTAACAGGTTCAGACAGATGATTGCTCGCTTATCCCTTCCCGGCAGGAGCAAGGAGCCACTGAGCACAGTGGGGGGGAAGAGCCCCTCTTCTGCTGAGTGCTAATTTGGGTAATGGATACAGGCACTGGAGGCTAAGGGAGCAGCTTTCACCTCATGAACTCTGGGGATTCACACATGAGCTGACTTTTTGGATGCTGTCATTGCAGCATTGCTTTCGGAACAAATTTTCTTATTTTTATCCAGACATCAGACTCTGACGGCCTTAGTTCAGTTTTTTTAACAGTTACTCCATGCTTCCCAGTTGAAAAATGAAGCCAAGTCCTAGGATCCAGCCTCAGACACAGGCAGAAGCAACAGCAGTGGTCTTCTGTCCAGGACAGCTGGGGCAAAAGCACGCTGCCGGCACCAAGCACCGCCAGTACGGTACAGTTTTGAGCAGGGATTAGCCCATGCCGTGGGGACATGGAGGGACCAGAGTCCTTGCTCACCTGCAGGAATGAGTGATGCAGGACTGTAACACAGAACTAGACTTTGAATAAGCTGTGAAGAGGGCAGAAAGGAGCCCGACTGAAGGGATGACACAACAAAGAGGGCAATGAGGACAACAGCAGTTGTTCAAGCACGAAGGTCTGGGCAGCATCTCCCCAGCACCTCACTCCCAAACTGCCAGAGCCACACTGCGCTGCACCGAGCCCCAGCTCCAGCTCTGGCACAGCGGTGAAGCTATCTGCAACTGCCTTGCTGGGGCCTCCTATCAGGAGGCTTATTTACTAAACCAGGGAATAATACATCTCACGTAACATAATTTACTGCACAATTTCACAGCACTTCTCGAAAAACTCATCCTGGTGTCACTGTGATTACCAGTCACGATCTATGCGTCTGTCGTTTTAGCTGGATGCTGGTTTGTGCTATTTCATCCATAATTGTACCACAGGAGAAATAAGTCGGTCCATTATTTATTTATTTTTTTTATCCCAAAAGATAATATCCCACTACCCTTCCCCATCATTTCATAAATCAACACACAGGGGGTTTATGTTGATTAAATTACATAACATAATGATGCTTTTTTTTTTCCTTAAAGTACAGAAGAAAAAAAAAAATATAACCTACAATTGTGATCTTTACCTGCACCCAGCAGCAAGGGCTAACAAGCCAAAGAAATAATCCACACTAAATCGCTGAACATGGAATTCCAGGGTTCCTGTTGGCCCTCACTTCCCAGAAAGCACTGCTTTAATTATCGCCATCAGTCTCCCAGACGAGGCACTTAAGAGCTTGAGCTGCTGTAAATACTCCCTTGATAGCAGACAAGGAATCTGCTGAAAGAGGGGTTTGTGTGGGGAAACCTCAGGGGCGCGGAGGTGAGTCTGGGGAACATGCAGCTCCAAAACCAGCGGGAAAGGTGGCAAAAGGGCACACAAAAATACCGGCTGGCTTCACCCTGTTGTGATCAACGCGAAGTCAATGAAGGTCCACCAGGGAAGCGCTTGGAGCAGGTACTGCCATTCATCTCTCCGTATTTCTCAGGATCCTCCTCTGGTCCCCAGTAGCTCGTGCCAAGAGACTTCCCCAGCCATAGGTTGTTTCTCTGCATTTAATAACCCTCTATGTACTTTTTTCTATAAGTGTGTTCCTCACTGTATTTCAAAACATGTCATCAATTTTAGTGTTTAAATGAACTCAGGAACTTGGGCTTAAAGCTGTCTCCACCATAAGTAAGTGATTGATACTAGTGATGAGTTGTGCCTACTCCTGTTAGAGATTAATTTGGCCCCCGCCATTCTCTGTAGACAGACAAGCTGGCTTTCCTGGAAAAGGCGGCTGGATTTTGAGTTTTCCCACGTCTGGGGCCAATTCCTGCTTTTGGCAAAAGCATCGTGGCAGAGCCCAACCTCCTCATGCTCCTCCTTTTGCAGTTCTTTGCCCTGGGAAAGTATAGGGAGATAGCTTCCCTAGGGTGAGATAGGAAAGGAGCCCGGTCCCCTGTGCCTGCTGCTGGTGCCCCACTGAAAATCTGTTTTCTTGGAGAGACCTGGATGGGTACATCCACACACCTCTACACAAGGCTGCTGCGAACAGCCATTCGATTCTAAGATGGGGAAAAAATGAACACTGCTTTGCATGCAGCACTGTGTCTCACCTTTATCAGCTTTGGAACAACCCAAGGACTGCAGTGCCAAACTCCAGAGGAAGCCAACAGGCTGAAGAAACCCATCTCTAAATCTCTGTTTCTCTGCCCACTCCCCTTGCTTTGCACCTTTGTTCGAATCATTTATTTATTAACTTCCCTGGTTAAGAAGTTAAGCAAGAGAAACAGTGAATCATCAACACCAGGGACATTTTATGCAGATAGAAATGTATTTTCAATCACAGTCCACAACCTGCCAGCTTCTACGTGCCAACCATGAAGCAGCTTTTCCCTGGGTGAACACCACAGTGATTAAAAGCTTCAAAATACTGCCCATCTACCAACACCACCACTGCAATTTTTAGGCTCTCAGTGCAGGGTTCACCTGTATATGTGTATTTTTACCCCTCCTGCAGCACAGTGGCCCATCTCTGCATGCCCAGGCACAGCACGTCTTGGTAACACAGCAATAAGAGCTCTGAGGATAACTCTGCACCCTTTATTTTGAAGGCAAGCAGGTGAAGATGAATGATTATGAACAGCAAAGGGGAGCCACAAGTCCATGCCACTGCCAAACCTCCCAGTGACCCGTTTTTAATGACTAGAGCATCACACACCGAGCTTGACTTTTTATACAGAGAACACTTAAAACAGTTAAAAGGATGGAGCCAGACTCTAAAACAGGAGCCAAACAAGTATCACGGAGTATCTTGAAGGAGGGCTGAGAAACCAGTACCTGAGCTGGAGCTGCCATATCCCATCGGCTCCCCAGGGGCATCCCCAGCACCGCTCCCTCCACTCCCAGGTACTGACTCCCAGGCCCAAGATTTTTTCCAAATGCACAAAATGCTCCCTCCCAGGCATTTCCAACTAGAGCTCCTACTTTTATGTATTAAAAATAACAATATGCATTTCTGTCTCAAGCCTCTCAACTCTTGCAATGAAAGCAGCCCCAGTCAGCATCCTCGCAGGCTGGGGCAGCCTGCTTTTGCTGAGGGGAAAGAAACATCACAGAGAGGAACTAAAACGCTGATGAACAAATACACATCCTCCCTTGAGTTTTCTATTTTGTTTTTCCCTTTAAAAAAGAACAAACTAAACAAAACCTTTTTTTTTTCCCCTGCAAAGTCAGATGTATAGGATCCTCCACCACCAGTACAGGACCCCAGTTTATTACAGTAAAATACGCTGTAGCCATTTAACAGGGGGCCAGGAGAGTTGTGTGGCTTTTTCCAGGGTGGAAGCGGGCCCATGATCACAAATGCAAGGCTGAGGGCAGACAGTACAACCAGGACACGTCAGCCTAGGAAGGCACGGACAGGCCAGTCCTCCTGGGGCAGTTCAGAAACCAGTTTCACAAAACACAAATAAGACACAATTTCCCAACACAGCATCCCAGGCCCCCCTCACCTTCCCCAGCACACGTATCAGATGTGACACCAAACAGACACACAGCAAGAGGCTCCCCAGGAGTCACTAGCGCAGATGTACAGCACCTACAACTGGGTGCAACAGAGGATGTAAACACTTGATCTTATTTTAAAAGGCAGAGGTTTACTGAAGTGAGCTGACTCCAAAAACTAACAACCTTATTCTTACGCCCTTCCACCACCATCCCCACCAATTTAATAATCTCAGATTAGCTGGCAAAAGCAAACACAGGCTCCAGGTGTGCTGGTATAAAATCACTTTAGTGGTGATGTGGCCCATGAAAAACCACTTCCAACTCCTGCGGAAAGGATCAGAACAAGACCATTTTCCATTTGCCAGGTGAGGCAGTTGCTCTCACTTAGTTTAAAATGCGCCCAGCCACTCCGGGTGACAGTTTCACAGGTGCAGGTTGCTCCATAAAAACAGCACCAGGAGAGCTCAATCCCAGCCCCCTGCCTACAGCTCTGTCCTGGGCACCGGCACGCTGCCAGGCACACAGCTCTGCCATAAACCTTCAAGAAAAGCCATTCTTTCTCTCTGATGTAAAATACCTTCCTTCCTCCACTTTCTCTGATAATTTGGTGCTGCATCATCACACGAAAGCATCTCAGTATTTTATAGAGCAGCATAAAAATTGATGAGTGGGGGGAAAAAAAAACCACCACCCCAGTTTGGTGGCAGAGAGAGACCTCCAGTTAAACAAGACTGGTTTAACATGTCTGTGTTTCTCGATGATATTACATCACCTTTTTTGTTGTTTAAATGCACCCAATGGTTTATGCTCTGAGGACTATGATAACATGGAGAGCTCCCCCCTTTCACAAGTGCCTTGAGGGGCCATCATCACTCAGGGCAAGCAAAGCTGTTGGTGTTACTTTCAGGAGCAATTTAATCGACTTTGTAAAGGTTAGGACAAAATTAAGATTAAGCTTTATGTTCTCGACACTTGCTTTTTCTTTCTTTCTTTTTTTTTTTAAAAGGTATTTTGAAGAAATTATTGCTGCAATAAAGGAAAGGACAAATACATGTCAGTAATAGAAAACAAATTTATATTGCTGCTGTGACAAATGGGCCGTGCGCTCTATGCCCCTGGTCGGAGGGGACGCCCCAGCCTGGCCTTGCTTAATGGCAACTTCTCATCCTCTCCTGCCAGGCCAAGTTTCCACCTGGAGATTTGATATTTGCCTTCATGGCTGGTTCTTAATCAAATAGGGTACTTTTACAGTGAAATTACCGTGGCTGTATTATGGATATAAGACATCTCACTTCAAGGGCATTAAGCCAACCATTAAATGATGAACATCAGAAAGAAACTTTCCTTGTGAGCAAGTTATGTCCTGGCGGTGCTGCTTGCTTTTCTGCTCAAACAATGACACCTTTGCACCATCTTCTCCCACGCACCTGCACCCTACCTGGGACATGGGACTTAGTCTTTCCGCATCATCCCTTCCCGGGGGAGATGCCCCTGTGAGCCCTGAGCACCTGACCCCCATCCAACACCTTTCCCCTTGCAGAAAAGCAGGAGGGGGGATCTCAGCAGGGACCATGTTACAGGACAGCAGTATTTATATTTAGCACCTCAGGCCCCGCTGCCTGTGGTTCTCCAGCCCTGACCACATACCGAGGAATCCCGAAGAGCACCGCTGTTGCCTTCAGCCATATTAGAATGAAGCTTCACATTTGTTTCTGGCTGTCTAGAGGCACTTGATTTCCTTTCTCAGTGATGCGCTGTGATTTGGGAGGGCTCCCCTCCCTGAAAACACTACTGTGGTCACGTGCCACCGCTCTCCTTTGTTACAGCCACTTTTTAGGGCTGTGAAACCACCCAAAACTTGCACTAGCAGCTACCCACCAGCCTGCGGGCCCAGTGCAGGTTGGATCCGACAAGTGCTGTTTCTGGGGAAGATTCGCCAAGATCAGAGCAAGGAGGAGAGCAGCACTAAATTCATTCAAACCACCTGTAAACCTCCATGCTGTAAGAGACTTCAGACGAATAAATTCCCCTGTGTGCACACATAAAACAAGCGGTTCAGCCGAGAAGGCAGGGACTGAGTTATACAAGGTAAAGTTATAGACCATCATTTTTAGTGGCGTTTCTATGTAGTTACTTTCAAATTATCCATTATCCTTATTTTCTTTTTCTCCCAGCTGGAAGATAATTCAAAATTAACTTCATTACACACATGTCCCATCAGTGGCAACACTACTGGAATAAAAAAAAAAAATAAAAGTTTTCCTTGTTACTGCCTAGTGCTCAATTTTCTGATTTGATTTTTTTTCACGCATTTAATACAGCTTGTTAAGTAGTAATATAATCAAGAATGGCAAGCACGGAGACCAGTTTTACAGCAATTAAATCATCTCTAAAGAAACTAGCAACAAGAGTTGGAACAAAAATCTGATCCTGATGGAAATCCATTTGTTTTAAAAAGGATAGACTTGCTAGAAAGGGCACTGATTAAATCAGCTGAGGCACTGTATAAAATAACTGGGTTGGGGGGAAGGGGCTGGTTAATTATTATGCTATAAACATTATCACAGACCTGAGTATTTGCAGAGATGAGTCAGTTGTGTGTTTTTACAGTGACAGATCTGCAAGATTTCTGTCCAGAACAACAGGTGTATAGAATTATATACACACACACATATACCCTGTATATAACATACAGTAATTAAAAAAAAGAGGCAAACCCAAAGCCAAGGCTAACGCCTCCCAGCAGTTGTTGCCATGAAGACAGATGCAACGCTCACGGAAAACAAACTCTTGTTGCCTGCACGCGATATCCCGGGACACCGAACATGCCCCACGCTGGGTGGCACAGTTTTCCTTCTCCAACACTTTCCCCCTGCGAGAAGGAGCCATGGGATGAGCACACTGGTATTTCTGCTTCCTGGTGGAGCTCCTGGAGATCCATGAACAAGGAACCACAGCTGAGCCACCAGCACCTGCAGGACAACTGATATTCTTTTCTCCATTCATGTAATCATTTTTTAATTAACAACAGTTGGAGTATCTCTACACTGTAAGTGTGACTGCAAGGGATAATTGCATTATTTGTACAAAAATATTGCTGTCTAAGGGTTTTGGAAGCAGATATTCCGGAGTAAGACAAGCTCTTAAATATTGCAAAATTTGGACTCTTACAACCAAGCTCTTGTATTACTTTTCACTTTTTTTTTTTTTAAATATTTTACAGTACTGCGTTGATTTTCAATTATAAACACTGCCTACACACCATTGCTAGGCAGCATTTCAAATGACAGAGGTTAACCTGCGTACACAGCCCCCTTGAAACAGCCCAAGATCCGCTGCCACGTGCCAGCAATCAACATCACGTAGCTGATTCCCTCATTTAACAAACTGAACTCAACTGAACTTGGTTTTAGGGGTAGGTGGCACTCCTCAGGCAAGTCAAAGCTTCGGCATTCTCCTGCGTTACCTTAGATTATACCAGAGCAATCAGATCCTCATTACTCTTTAAATATTCATGTTAACATCAACCACAGAGAGCCAGCAACAGCCAAACCGACTGATAAAGAGAGCATCTGTTCAGCAACAGATGCGTTGGGAAACTCTTTTGACTGGGCAGATTTTATGTGTACTTATATTTATACATAGATAAGTGCATACACACACATACATATATATATTTAAGCATACAGATACTGAATCATTGCATTAATTTTAAGGATGTTAAAAAAAAAAAGAAAACAGAGGGATGCAGACTTGGAAAATCATGAAAGTCACAGAAAAGGGTTACAAGAGAGGAGCAGCATCTTTCCCCATGTTTTCCATGGAACTGCCAGCTCTGCAATCCCTTATCTAATGCTGCTGCTTTTGGCAAAGGGAGAGGAAAAGCTAGGAGCAGGAAGGAGGAGAAAGCTGCCCCAGTACAAAACACAGCAAACTGAGATCAAGAAAAAAAACATTCAAAATAAAAGAGAATAGCAGGAGGACGGGGGAAGCACTGAAAGGTTTCCCATAGTTCCCACAGCTTCCTAGAGTCGCTCTTCTTTCTGGAATTCCTCTATCAAAAATGTACTGCGTCTTCACAATAAAAGCATCGTTTTCACAGCACTGAATCCTAGCTTGGTTTTCCGTAATCCAACATCCTCCCCAAACAGAGGAGATCCCAAAGGCACTCCAAGACGTTCACAACCTAGAAGCTAAAGAGAGGCCAACGCACCAGGAGGGACAACTCTGAAGCAGTGAGATGCTCACCTGCTAGGGATGGCTATGGGTTTGCTCACTTCTTTAGTAAGATATTTGATATTTTAAAATACAAATGATCCCCTGCTGGGAGGTACCCAGCCAACGGCTCGGAGCTGCCCGTGACAAGTTGTCATCAGCACCCTACTCCTGCTTTCCTCTGCTTTCTATCTATCTTGGTCATTAGCTTCAAAAATGCTGCACAGAAGACAGGAAAAGGGCTTACAAGAAAAATAAACACATCTTTGTTTGCTCTGAAAATGGAAACTATAGGATTAAAGGTATCTCTATAAAAAGTAATATCACAAATGAGCTGGAAGCTGTTTTGTTTTTTAAATCAAGAGAGTGAAAACTCAGAAGTATGCACTGTGCCCTGTTAATCCACCAGCTATCTGAATATGCTAATCCTTTACTTTGTTCACCCCTTTTATTTTATTTTCTTACCCTGAATACTTACTGTCTCTTCATAAGCAATCTTTACCAACAGTACAGATTTCCTTTCCCATTGTTGGAAATATTTACCTTACAACTACATGCTGCTTCTAGTTAGCTGCAAAGATGCTTCTAAAGATGCCTAAAATCTGAATAATTGCAGAAAATCAAAGTGAATGAGCAAACACTGTCTGGGATTACATGGTCTGGCCCATCCTCAGACATACTGAAACGCAGCAGTGACCAGGAGCCTTAGGCAAAATTACTGAAATCACAACCACAATTTGACTGGCACAATATTGTCTTCAAGGGCATTAAGCCCTGCTACTCATCCAGGGAAAGGAAGGAAAAAAAAAAAAAAAAAAAAAAAAAAAAAAAAAAAGAATGACAGGTTCAAAGGTAGTGCACTACTATGCTAACATGTTGTTATTCCAATTTGGTGACTGCTGCCTTCTTTCCCTCTCCTTGTTATTTTGGTTATTCCCCCTTCAGTCATGTCACAGTGAGATGCTAACAGGCTGCCAAATAAACCCTTTGGAGAACATAAGGACGTTACATGCTTCATGATTCCTAAAGAAAACATCTAGTACCGTATTAAGGATTTTACGTAGTCCGATTTAACTCTTGTGTACTTGCGTTAGGCTCCCATGAATGACGGCTCCCCACCAAGCTGTTCCCTCTGCTTGCTTTCTGCACCCTCCACTTCTCCTTCCCCGCCTGGGAGGCCACGGGAGCAGCAAGACGAAGGGTGTCTCCCACGACAGACACACAGAGGGCTGGCAGGCTCACCCTGCTCACTCCTGCCAGATGCTGCACGACCCTCTGAGGGCATTCCTGAGATTCCTGCCTCACTGGCAGGATGTCGCTTTGGGAGCCACATGTGCAAGAGCCACAAAAAAAAACAAACCTTCCCTGAACTCAGAAACGATGCTTTTGAACTGCTACTAGTATTTTTTTATAAACTACACTTGTCCAAAATGGCAGGGTATTTAAGAGAAAATGACACTAATTTATGCAGTAGTAAATGATATAATTGCAATATTCATTTCCACCTCAAGCCAATTTTCAAGGTGGTAATGGAAACCAACATGGCTTGATTGGGAAACATCTGGCAGGCAAATCCAAGGAGAGCGGCTCAGAGCTCAGAAAACACAACGACATGGAAAAGACTTGGCCAGTTCTGCCGCAGAGGCAAAGGCACACACTGCCACCACCGAACTACACTCCTGTGTGTAGGCTGTCCAGAAAACAAGGCTTGTTCTCCCTATCCAAATTCAACCAAGGGGAGAGAAATTCAACTGAGTGCTGCAGACGTGGCACAGCAACCACCGCAAAGCAAGTTCTCCGAGAGAGAAGCCTAACTTGGTAAGCACCACTGGTGGCAGTGGCAGGAGAAACAACCTTCCCGCAAGATGTTCTGCCGTGTATCATGTTAACCACCACTGCATGCACTCCCTCTTCCCAGTCCCTTTTCCAACACTGAATTACATCCTGGTGTCTGCATAAAGCCTCACACACCACAGAGCTGGCAGTCAACTAAAAGATGACTCGAAGCACTTACCAATCACACATTGGAAGCAAAGAAACAGAACAAATCACAGTTTATGTGCGTTTCTGCTGTAAAAACCACAATTCCTTCAATTCGTAATGAGAAGTTGTGTGGAACTGTAGAACTTCTTTGACCTAAAAAAGTCTACTCAGTAGAGTCTACTGCTTTTGCACTGCTGGAGCTGAAGCTGAGAGCACACCTTGCATCAGAAAGCTTAGAGTACCAGCTTAAAATCTGGAAGAAGGGAATTTCTCCATCGCCTCAGGAAAAAACTGCTCTCTCACTGTATCACTGCATTTGTCCCACTATGCCAGAGCATAAATACACGTCACAGAAGTGTCCCATGATGGTGCTCTGCTCTTCTCAGAGGAAATTAATGAAAACAACTCTTCCTTATTAAAAAAAGTTAATCTAAATTATAGTAAAGTCACATAATAGCTGCTATTATGGAGAAGAAAGGTAACAAAAAGTTACATTATTATACCAGATTTTTTTCTTTTTCCTAAGAACCACCTTCCAAGGACTCCAGATAACCAAATAAACAGCACTAGACAGAACAGGGTCACTGGAAGGACCTCAAGTCTGGCCACAACAAAGGAAGATTTCTACTACATTCATATCTCTTTATTAAAAAAAGGTTGCTGGAAAGAGAAGTTCTGATGCCTTTTGTTGAAGAAAAGCCAGTTTGTGATTAGTACACTGCAGAAAAGGTTGAAGAACACTTTGTCCATTTGAAATTCTGAACTGTGAAGTATTTTATTACCCAGGTTAGTGAAAGCTTGGATGAATCAATATTCTTTGTGCATCCACTGCACAGTTCAAAGCTGCCTGTCTGCTGATTCCATGGCTGCAACATGTCTGTCAAGAACTCTAAAACTGTATGGAGAAAATAATATAAGAAGTTTTAAGTCTTCATCAGTTTGCCTTTTCTTCCTTGCTCCACTTATTTCTCCATTTTCTTCACCATCCTGAACATCCGTACAGCAGTGTCTCGATGTATCTAACAGTTTCTATGTATCTAACCGTTTGCTTCCTTCTAAAACAGGATACTGAGCATTTCTCATTTGTTTCAGGCAGCAAAATCTATTTACTCTATAACAGAAATTGCCTGAAAGTCACCAAGAGTCTCACGAAGTCCTACACAGAGCTCCTCTGGGATTAACAGCAGCATAAAGGTCTTTGTTGGCACACTCCTTTGAATCATCAATACCTATTACTCCTACCTGTTACTTGATCTTTTTTCTGGAGCACCATCTCGAAGCCCTCTGACGGTAGGCTTGTTCTAGAAGTTACCTTCCCCAGGTTAAAGACTATCAAGGCACTGAATTCATACAGGCATGGAAATTTAAGGTCAAGAATGACTGCACCTAACACAAACAAGATAAAAAAATGTGAACTTTTGCGATTCCCTGCTATCTGAGAGCAGAAAGCAAATCTTGTGGATAGCATAAGATGGCAAGGTTAAGACATTTGCAGCCATGACAAAATGGAAAATTAAATGAGCTTTATCCTTCCAAGATAACTTGGTATAATCTGTAGAAATGTCACACTGGAATTCAGCTCAGCAACCACACCGGCAAAACATGGTTTTGATTAATCATGGGAATGAGTTAATCAATCCAGTGTTGTTCATGGAGAGAAAATTGACATGGAAACACTGAGAAATACCCTGATCTGGAGCATCACCAGAGTGGCTCCACTCCACAACAGGCTCTTACAATGCAGACTTGGAGGCAACATCAATGTTAGCCCAGCATCCTTTCAAAAGAGCTTCCTTTTCCTGCTTCCCAAGTATACAGCAAAACTCCCAACAACATCCACATCTTGAAAATCATTGCAGTTATGAACTTGCATCACCAAAAAAAAAAAAAAAATTTCAGAGTTTCTGACCTTCCCATTTCCTTGGGGAAAGTCTGAACCTGAAACACAGCCTTTCACCCAAGCTGGATTTAATTGTATTTAAAAAAACAAAGCAGAAAGAAAACACACTACTTTGCTCCCTTTTCCTTAGCAAAGCACAGGAGCTAATGATTGTGCTTACAACACGCTAAAAAGAAACTGAATTGTTTAGGTAAACAAAAGGCCTAACTACAGAGAGTTTAGAAAGGACATAATCAGCAGTTCATCATCTCAGACCGTTAGGAAAGCTGATCACTGGGATATTACAGTAGAGACTGGAGTTAGCACTACAGGATCTCTGTCTTCAGCTAGTTTTTTAATTGCACAAATAGACACAGCAGATATTTCACTACCTGAGCATGCCCCTGGTGAGCTACACTAGAGCTGGTGATGAACAACACTGATGCGTGGTCTGGAACCAACCCAGCGGCCTCCACGGCACAGCAGAGCAAACAACCCTAAAGCCATCGATTTGTTATGACAGGGCATAAAAAAATCAACTACTTTTTATCAGAAAACTACCCAGTACAACAGTGTAGCAAGAATGTTTGTGTAATGGTTTCTGAGGAATCCTTTTGACCTGAACACATCCTCAGGTCTGCCTTCATCGCAGAGTCACCCAGTGATCAGCAGGACCCTGAGCAACTCAATGTGATGTCCACATTGGTTTTGCTTTGGGCTGGAGTTGAACCAAATGACCTCCCACAGTTCCATCCAGTCTAAATTGACCAATTCAGTAGTGAAAGACTAGAGGGGAGGAAGGATGGAGGTGGTCCCTAGTTGAAGACCCACACATAGTCTAAGGAGAGGACATAGCCCAAGTGGCCGTGACTTGAATACTCAGGCTACTCTCTGCATCACACGGCACTTGTGCTAACTGCAGCCTCAATCAAGTGCTGTTTTGACAGCTTAAAATAAGGGAGATCGTTCTTCATGAAGGAATTCAAGCTCTATCCACTGAATGGAAAACTACCTCGTTCACACTCTGCATCTGCCAGTCTCACCGGTCTGCCTAGGCCTTGGGAATAAGGGAGAAAATGAAGTTAGTGTGACATGACAGGATATTTTTGAATATTAAATTTATGCCACATTGTTGATTCATTTATAATTCATAACAAATTGCATTGCAAATATTTGGCTAAAGTGCCATGATGTTGGGAAAGACAACTTTGTTGTTGTTTTTCTTTAAACACTGAGATCTGAAATAACACACCACACTTAGTCCGGGAATGAGCTCGCCTCGGGGATGGACACAAAGGACAGCCAGCTCCCAAATCCTGAGCACCCAGGGTAAGAACTAGAGGACAAGAAACTCTCGCAGGTAGGGAGGATTCCTTCAGAAAACACACTTAAGTGGTGCATGTCATTACAAATTGGCAAGGAGAACTTTTTAGCAGGGCCTGTTGCAATATGACGAAGGGTAATGGTTTTAAAATAGAAGGAGGTAGATTCAGATTAGGCATAAGGAAAAATTTTTTTTACAATGAGGGTGGTGGAACACTGGCCCAGGTTGCCCAGAGAGGTGGCGAAGCCCCATCCCTGGAAACATTTTACAACCTGATCTGGTTGGAGATGTCCCTGCTCCTTGCAGGGGGTTGCACTGGATGGGCTTTAAAGGTCCCTTCCCTCCCAAACGATTTTGTGATTCTATGATTTAGACACATGCCTATTAAGCATCGGAGGAAATTACTAGGAACTCGCTAGACATCACTCGCTTGTGCTAAATTCTTATTTGTACATGTGGAATGAGAAGTGTCCCTCCATCAGCAGGATAAAGCAGATTCAGGCAGTGTCAGTGAGTGATTGCCGCAGCTGGAACCATCTGGGCTGAATGTGGCTGTAGGAGCTGCTGTTCAAGTCCCTTTAGGACATCAGAGGGGTTTTGACACTGAAACTGCCAACCAGAGGAGGCTCCTCCAAGCCAGTGGGAAACAGCAGCAGGGAACAGCAGAGGGGAGCCCTCACTGATCTTTCAGAGCCTTTCCCAGGTGATGACAGACATCACCCAGAGGAGTTTATATCAGCTGTAACCACTGCAAGAGATCAAGAAGCCGCCATCCCAATTTTGCTCCTGACTAAAATCACTATTTGTTTTACGATGCATAGTTAAACAAACCAAACCCTACTCCCTCGCTTCAACAAAATCCGTTTCAGATGCTGAGGAAATACTTTTCTATCAAACACTAAGCACAGGAGATGAAAAGTCTGCTGATCTCACTGGAAAAAGCTCCCACGAATTTAACAGGGGCAGGACTTCCCTCCCTGCCTTTGAGACATTACTTTATCACTGTGGTGTGCAGAATGGATTACACCAGCCTTGCTAATTCGGGCAAGCTCTGAATAGCGGTGAAGCCGGCCGACGAGCCAGTGCCTTTTATTATTCCCCCACCACCGCTTCCTTAGTATGCAACTGAGCGTGCATGCCAGAAAGCATCGGCCTTTTCTTCGCGCTTCCGCGCAGGGCACCACTGTTGTGGTAACCTCGACAGCATCCCTCCCAGAGTGAAGGCTGCCTTCATTCAGAGGGGCACGCAGGTGTCCTCCCTCCACGCCAGCACGGGCGGCAGCTGTACCGACATCAGCCAAAAACCCACAGTCCCTAATTGGGCATCCTCATCCTTGCAGGGGCTGCTCAGCACAGCCAGACCCACGTGCCTCGCCAGACCCCAAAACTGCATCCAGCACTCAGGGATGCTCAGGAGGGTGAGGAGAGACCTGGCACTGGCTGGATGCTCGCACAGGTCAATAATCTGTGTATACGCGGGGAACCACCACCCAGCTAACGCACCCCTTGACTATGGGACAGGGTTATCAGTGCTGATTTTGGTCATCTTGAGGACAGAAATGCTTAGTTAACCAAATCCATTCAACAGGCTCTCTGCTAAATAAATTATCGCATATATAGCCCATTACTGACTTATGTGCCATCTTCTCAGGATAGACTGACAAACCACAAATAACTGCATTCCTCTCTATTATCTAACCCAACTAAATTTGATTTTCATAAGCATCTTAGCTGGTGGAGAAAAATATCTCATATTTCCCAAGTGCTCTTCAACAGTTCAGTCCTATGCATGGTCAAAGTCCCCTTCTGGAAGATACACGTACGTGCTGGCACACACGCCCTTAGACACGCTCAGGCAGTGCCAGCGCCCCTTTGCAGATCTCTGCTAAGAAGATAAAGCATTTAATAGGTAATGACCCAACAGCCCAGGTATCTCCTGCAGAAACCATACGGAGCATAAACCTTCTGCCATGTATTTTCGAGAAAAAAAAAAAAAAAAAAAAAGTGCCTTCTTTTTTATAAATATATATATATATATAAAAATACATATATAAAATATGCTTCTGGCTGTATGAATATTACTCTCATTTTTAAACTAAAGCTCAAATAAGGAATATTTGGTTTTGCGTACAATTATTTGGAGGTTTTGTTTTTTCCTACAGAATGACAGATGATACTGTCTTTCCAAACTGACAGAGCAGAAGAGATTACAGTGATAATCAGGTTACCTTAGATAGAAAGAAAAGAGAGATTCAGAGATACTCTTCTGCCTAACAATCCCCAGACTTAATATTTTCATCTGCTGGGTGAGCACTCTCTCTGTAAGGTTTATTTGAGCATATCACTTTCTCACTAAAGCATTTTCTGGCTTCTTAGTGTTTCTCTAAGGATCTTCAGCTAAAAATAGGTTACAGTTTCAAAGTGTGACCCTAACACAAATTGGAGAAGATATATCATGGTAATTTTGTTTACCTTATAATAAAAGAAAATGAGGAATATTCCTCACCTACTTGAACTGAAATTAAAAAAAAAAACCCAAACAAAATAAACACAACAACAACAAAAAACAACCCCACTAGAAGGGAATAAACCAGTGTCTGTCCATCTCCAACAAGTCTTTAACCAAGCACTTCATTTATTACCTAGAGACAAAGCCAGCAGCAAAGATTTACATTCCTGGGGTGCATACTTTTGAGCCACACAAAAGGGAAGCTCCAAAACCTGGAGCACTCTGGATAACCCGCTCCAGTCCCACTGCCGCAGTCACAGTTCAGTTTTCCTTTTCCGTGTTGCAGGTGATGACCCCAAGCTCAAGTCTCCAAGTTTCACCGTCCGGGGCTTCTTTTCCCTGGGTTTTTAATGTTCAGCATGGAAGACAAATCATGACTGGTGCCACCAGTTCCTCTCTAACATGCATTTGAGAATAAGAAGACAGCAGTACTGGTGCAGCACCTATAGTCCTCTAGGATTAGGTTAAGTCCCAGTGCACAGAGACAGCTAAAATAAACGCATGTGACCCCTGCTGCCTGCAAATCTTCCGGTCAGCACGTCTGACAACACGCTTTCACAAATCCCAAAGGAAATGTAAAGCAATGAGAAGATACTAGTTTCCGTTTAATCTTTCTAGGTTTGACAACTCACATCTGGATTTAACACCATACCAGCATCAGCTTCAGCCGGGGGAGGATCTGGCTTTTTCAGATTTTATTCCATCAGCTCAGACACAGTGCTTAGCAGTTAGCAAATGCATTGCTAAAATGAGAGCTCTTTGCCATTATCAAATTAACAATACAATTAGGCAACATGGGAGCCATCTGCACGCATCTTCAACTGTGACAATCTATAAAACCTTAGGTCCATTCCCAAGGAACACTGACAGACCTGGTGAGGTTTGCTCACCTACATGGTACCTTTGACTTGGAAAAGGACTCACCCTCACTGGTGAATTCCTAGGACGTGACAGACCATTTGCAGGATTGGGGGCCATGATAAGACTTTGCAAATTCAAGATCCAAGTCAAATTTGGATCTCAAAAGGATATTTGATCAGCAACACCAAAATTCACAAAAAGAAAAGTCTTTCCAGGTATAACATTGGCTTGGGTTAACAAACAGGTGGTGTTTATCAATGATACACACGTAAATCTCAGTGTTGTTGGGCTGATTTAAAACACTGGATAAATGAATAAAAATAGGTAATCATTCCACTTGTTACCATTTAAAATGGATACATTAAAAAATAATATAAAAGTGGCTAACTATCAAGTTAGAAATCTTTAAAATGGAGGGGAAGCTATCTGATGGCAAAATACCAAGCCAGAACCCTAATTCTACATCACAACACAGGTGGGTAAACCTCAGGGCATCTCTCCTCTGCCTGTCAGGCAGCAGCTGCCAGGGAAGGGGCTGGGAGAGCCGTTGAAATGGGCATCAGGAGACAGGCAGCTCAGAGCTGGAGGAAACCCAGGTCTTCAGTTCACGTTTTATTCTCCTTTTTATCTCCAAGATATATGACAGACTCATCGACTTCCTTTTTTTTGTTTCCCTTTTGATGCATTTATGAGCACTTTATTTGTATTCATAAAGGCTGTAGGAATGTCAGCATTAGAAACCTAACTCTCAGTACTGATGGAAAGGTCTAGTCTAAAAAACACCTCCAAGGAAATTCTCAGGACTGCCCAGCTTAAGCCTGCAGCTCTGAATTACACCAAGCCAGGAATCTTTTCTGACAAAACATTTTCTTTTTCCTTTGCTGAAAATGGTGATTCCTCAAAACCCAACCACACTGGTTTTGAGGAGAACTTTTAGAAAAAGCCCAGAATTTCAATACTGCAACATCTGTTCAAAACCAGAGTGAAAAAGAAAAGGTCTCTGAAAGCCAGAAAACATTGTGGAATAAAACAAGCACTGTCTGCTGCAGAGGAAACCCAGCCTGGGCTACAGGTGCGAGTTTCAGACAGAGGACAGGGTGAGTGAGACAACCCCAAATCCACCTGCTCCCTGTGCCACTGGGGTGCTCATTCCCAAATCCTAGAGATAAAACAAATCGCTACGAGCACTGGAATTACAAACACTCTTGTGGTTCCAGGGACTGAACTTTCTGCCTTAAAACCTCTGCTCTTCATGCGGCAGCTGCTTTTGAAGCCTTTGGTGAGCAATGGGCAGTCACTCTAGAGGCAATGCAGTGACTGCCAAACGAAACACGCGAACTACGTTGACTCCATCATCTCAAAAACACTGCATCAGATGAAGCCACATAACCCAAAATATATTTATTATTAAATTTCATTTTAAGTTTCTTCACATGGTAATTAAAGAGCTTACAGGCAAAGATATAGGAAGCACTAAAAATGATGCATACAAAAAGATCTTACTGAACTTAATGCAGCATGAAATTATTCAAGGGGCCGGTTTAAATACTTTGCTGTAAAAATAGACAGTATAAAAGCATGTTTCACTGGTCTTTGTTTAATAGCTGAGATGATTTTTTGGGGTTTTTTTTGT
The DNA here is from genome assembly GCA_009806455.1 of Tetrax tetrax. Classification (NCBI taxonomy): domain Eukaryota; kingdom Metazoa; phylum Chordata; class Aves; order Otidiformes; family Otididae; genus Tetrax; species Tetrax tetrax. The sequence goes on from WHYT01016975.1 coordinate 136,923, forward strand.
TGTTGTTTGTTTTTTTCTTTAATATTTGGAAGCGCTGTCTTTTTAAAAAACTAAGTATCTATGGTCTCAGAGAGTTCCTAGAAGTACAGCTCGCTGACTGCTACAGCACTAGACACATAATGTAAAAGGCCAGGGACTCACTTCTCTTTTTTAATTCTCTGAAACCATCCTTCTCAAAGCAATATAAAATACTACGCAAGTCATGTTTCTATTCTGACTGACTTTTCATTTTAACACGTTTAAACCACTATCTTGCTGCGACCTGAAATATTTCAGGGTTATGGTTATTTTACAAATGATTGTCAAGAGCAAATTTACAACTTAATCCTAAAGTAGAAAAAAAAATGACTGCTGAATAATTTCTGCGACTCTCCCCAATGTTTGCACAATTCTTTGCTTAATTCCCACTGGCCAAACATCTCTGCTGGCAGGGAGAGCTGGAGATGTAGCACAGGCTGTGTGTACACTGCATATTCTAGCCAAATCGAGAGTTTTAATTTTTTTTTTTTTAAACCTAATCTTATTAACTCTTCCAGTGCTGACACAAAGACATATATGCCCATTAAACTTTCCTTTTTAAAGGTTAATGAGACCTTCTTCAAACAACCCGCTGGTGACCCCCTGCATTTAGTGAAGGACACTGAGCACCCACCAACACGGGACCGCGTGTATTTTGACAGTGATGATCATAATCCATTTCCAATCTCGCACCGTGTCGGGTGGCTGGTGTGGCCACACGCTAATGCTCACTCTCTGCCGTTCGAAACGCATCCCCTCCTCCCGACACAATCAGCCACAACAGCATTCGAGATGAAGCGAACAACTCAAATTCAGCAGGAAAGAAGTGAATATAAAATAATTATTACGAATATAAAATAATTATTAAGGAAGTAAAATGTGATTTTTGCCCACCAAGCAATTCAATAGCAATTTTATGTGTTGTAAAAGCTGTCAAATATTACGTTAATCTTAATTTCTTTTAAAAACCTTGCAGTTTCTTTTAAAAACCTTGCAGTTGATAGAATACTAAAAGGGAACTTGTTAAATGTCACTTCACTGTATGCACAAACTACCTAGGTTTTTCTTTTAAACTGTGCTTCACTGTGCTTTCCTATTGTACACACACACACACACACCCCCCCACTAGGACAGGGAAAGAAAATAATGCTGAGGATACTTATTTTCCAAAATACTCTAATGAAGTCAGTGGAGACTCCGGGAGCTCGATACCATAAATAGAGAAAATAAACAGAACATATCAATCAAACCAACCCAGCTTGAATTACATCTATAACAAAAATAACGAAGGAAACAACAACCTATTCAGCAGGGGAATAGCAGTGAAAATATTGACTTGTTAAAGAGAAGCTACGGATGTATTTTGAGCTCCGAGGCAGCTGTAATTGTTTCTAAATAAAGCTAAAAGTCCAACTGCATGGTCAGCCTGCTCCTGAAAGGATTCGTACTGCTGAACTACAAACAGGTGGGTTTATCATCATTTCTCCTCTGATTTTTTTGGTGGAACAAAAATACTGATGTCAGCTAATTTTCAAAAAGAAATACAAGGTGTGCACTCTGGCATTTTATTGGTCACTGAAATACTTCTGTATTTATATTGCACTTTTCTGCTTTTATTGACCTTCTAGGTCACCTTAAGTGAGTCCCAAGAGTAACTCCAGTTGTGGCACAACTCCACAATGGTTTCCAGTGCCCCACAGTCCCTCCCAAGCCACGTCTCGGCACGAGCTCGGGTAGAGGAGCACCACAAAGACCTCACAGGGAGTATCCCCCGGCAGCACTGCATTGCTGGGGAAGATAGACGCGTGCTGCAAGACACAGTGCTTGCACATGAAACATTCACAACTACCTCTCTAAATGAATCTGGTTTAGTTTTTGGCAGAAACTATATTAATTACTGGTAGGACAACTGCTGTGGCCCTTCCTTTCCTCCCCAGTGCCATCTCTCCTGCAGGCTCTGGTAGCCACGTGCCGGCTGAAAGGCAGAAAAAACCTCTCCTTTTTTGAGTGGTAATTATAATTCTCCTTGTTACAATAAAATCCTTTCTGTGATTAAATTTCAATCTGAGCAGGCTCATTTTCTCATTTGCAGAGATTTTATTATGTCTGCTTTCTCTCCTTTGAATTTATTCTTAAATTACTCTCCCTTTTTTTTCTTTTTTTCTTTTTCTCCAAAATCCCTCTCTTTCAAGTGACATTTGCCAACATTAGTCTGATTTAAAACCTTTTATCCAACCCATTGCCTTTTACTTAACTATATTGCTTCCAAGACCACTGGGATCCCCAGGCATTAATCATTAGTATTCATGCTGAAGTTGGCTTTAGGCAACGAGTTACCGTTTCTTCAGGGAATGCTGTGCACCATCAGCTGAAATGCTCCAAACAGTTTGCTCTGGTAAATTAACTGTAAAAGCAAACTGCATCTCCATGCCCATCAAAACCCCTCTTGTCAAAACGCCTATTCAGCAGCACTGTGGACCAACTCTGTGGCTGAGGCTGCCATATCCCGTACCCAATCTTATCTCATTCCTTCATTCATTTAGGCTGAACTTCCTTACCTGTCTACCCTTTGTCAAGAGAAGGGAGGCCCACAGTCCAAGCTTAATGCTGTGTCTTGGAGCAATGGGCCAACCCCATCTGCTTGGCCCAAACAGTCAACGATGTGGTCTCACATCTAGCAGCAAACCTAAAGCTGGATCATCTTAGTTGGAAACCAGCAAGATGTGGAAGCCCAGACACCCTCGGCTAGGAAGCGCAACACGCTACTGATGTCTCACAAATTTCTAAAAGGATGTTACAAGCTCAATAAGGCCACTCAACCTGGCAGCAAGGAGACAGGGACAGGGATTGGCATTGCTGAATGAGCTCAAGGGAGATCACGCAGCAGCTCTGAATGCAAAATACACTCTGGCCAGTACTAAGCATCCCATCTGAAGAAAAACAAACAAACAAAGGAAGCCCCACAGGACACCACGCCAAACAAAAAAACCCTTTGCATTTGGTGTTCGGTCTGCTACTGCAGCACCACCTCTGTGCAGTAGGGAGCAGGGCCTGGAGCTTTTGCCTTCACCAAACACTGTGAGCACTCTGCCATGCTGCATCTCAAGCCACTGCTTGCATCAGAATAACTGCAAGGTTCCTATAAACTACTATCATTCAGTATCTGGAAGAAAAAACAAAAACAAAAACCAACCATCAGAGGTGATAAAGTGAGCTCACATTCATCTTCAGTCATTGTGGCCGTTTAAATCAAGCAGGTTTTTGCATTTTGCAAAACTGCCTCAACTCCACCTTGTACAACTTGGGGTGCACCCAGCCAGCTGCAGGTATCACACATTAAAACACTGTAACATTGGTTTTTCCAAGCACATGGAAATTTCCTAGCTGCTTCTGGTTAGTTTGGGCAGCACTGGGAAATAAAATGGGAATAATGCACTTTAACATTAGCCTTACTTAAATCCAGTGATGTCCCCCAAAACAGCTACGCCCTTGCTTTCAGTTTTAAGCTGCATTTTGCATAAATTCCAGCCATGGAGCCTACACTGTTTTCGGGATGTCCAGAAACCCCCCAGGAGATTTCCAAGGTTCCTAAGGACACATCAGGCTCCCAAAGATGTCCCCTGATCACAAAGGGCTTGCATGAGAAGCGTCAGACCTTGTTCTTCTGAAAACACACAAGACATCTTGCACTGGTTTTACTTGTTCTCTTGGTGTTTATTATTAGAGAACAGCAGTCACATTCCCAGTCAGAATAAATCAGCAGCAGCACGCATGTTTACAGGAGGCGAGCACCTACGGGTGCGTTTCTAGAGGTATCAGGTACAGAGGGGTGCTGGCAGATGCCCAACGAGGTTTTCCAAATGGCACGAGCGGGTCTGGTGCTTGACCCTCACCGGCTTTTACTGAGATGGAGGGCTGGTCTACAAGGTGAAATTAGTGCCAAGTAAGCCAGAGCGTGAATTTAACATGCATTTGTAATTCCCCGCAAATTCCCCATGTGAACAGATTTAATCTGCATTACAAATGTCTTTTCATGGCTGAAGTCAACCCAGAGCTCTTCTTTCAAGGGTATGGGAAAGCTGAGGCTCTATTAAGAGACATTTTAGCTCCAGTTTCTGGCATAGTTTTCTTATACTTCTGATTTCCACAAGTCTAAGCCAATGCATAACTAATATTCTTATGCATCTAATAATGCAACCCAGACATACTACCTATAGGAGTATTTTTTCAAAACACCATTAGCAGGCTTTGAACTTAATAGCCATGTCTCTGTTAAGTTTTTGTGTCTTTTCCCTGTGATTATAGCATAAGGTTCAAAGCAGCTCTCAGCAAATTCAGCTACTTCAAGAAAATCAGCTGTACAGGCCAAATAGCCAAACATACACACACAATTAAAATCAAATGCCTAGATGATCATTTCAGTTTTAATTAGATTTTACAGGGACTGTGAGTTAAGTCAAGGCTGCAGGCTGAGATGTTGATTTAAAGCTGCAGCTAATGTGTTTCATTGCCAGATTTGCTCATAGTCAAAGCTAATTATCCCTATTATGCTTACATGATTTTTCAAACAACAACAAAAAAAAAGCATTAAAAAGGCAAGCGTGTAGGAAGCAGATTGGCATGCTAGTGTCTGTGTGTGTGTGCACGTGCGTGCATGTATTTACCAACTATTTAAAACCTAGATCTTCAGTCATACAGGAAAAAAAACAAGCAATTAGCAAATGAAGTAAGTGTAGTACAGTTAAACAAACATCTAATTTCCAAGACCCATCAGGAAACATTTAATGCAATGAGGAGATCCCACGCTATTCCTAAATGCAGTGATATTGTGGAAAGTACAATCACTTGGCAGGTGGGGGAGGACAACAAGAAATGCTGAGTAGTTTTTTGCAATCTTATCTTGGCAAGTAAGGGGAAATTGAAGAGAATTTTCTGTGGTTTTCTACATGGAAAAATAAACTACTGCTTTGGTTTTGTTGTTTGTTTTTTTTTTTTAAATAGTCCTCACTATTAATGTTTCTTTCTTAATTTTGTCTCTGAAAAAGCAAAGAATGGGAAATATTGAAGAAAAATAACAAGTATAAATTTGAAGCTTTTAACATTTTTAGTTCTTTAAGATTACAAAATGTTTCAAGAGAAATAGCAATTGGCAAAGAAAAAACCCACCCCGACTACTGAATTCAAAAGTAAAGCCTTGCCTCTTTTTCTTAGAAAGAGAGTGTGTATATCTTGAAGAAGCCTTCACAATTGCTCTTCCCTCTCCCCGTTGAGCAAGGACCCAAGAGTGTTCCCTCTTGGTTTCATCTCTCCATCCATCACCTTCACCCTGAACGGGTGCTCAGGGTCTGCCATACACCTCCTCTTCTACCAAAGAGCCTCCAATGATGCACAGGGCTTCTAAGGAGACTCTCAGAAACTCATCTTTCATGAGTTAAACTAAAAATAGCAAGCATACAGTCAGCCAATACTTTTTTTTCCCCTCCTGTCAAAACAGATTTCATTTTGCTTCTGTTTTGATTTTAAAAGGAAAACATTCTGGAGGGGGAAAAATAAGTATGTTTCCCCACTGGAAAATGTCAAAATTTTTTTTGAAAAAACAAAAAACAAACAAACAAACAAACTAAAATCCAACTGTTGAGATCTTAACACAGGTTTGCAACGTCTCATTGGTTTCTTCTAGAGAAGAGACCCCCAAGGCGGGCAGAGCCATGAGGGAGGAATAATCCAGGCGAGTGCAGGACATCTGCACTGGTACTTTTGAGTCAGTGTTCAACTTTCAAGTCTTTTGTTTGACTGCTGGAGCTGCTGGTCAGTTCTCCCACAAAGAGAGAAATTGTTTTCCTTGATGTTCTTGCAGGAATGCAAAGGAGGTCTCCGAGCTGCTGGAGGCACCTGCAGCAGTCGTGAAGCTGGAGCACAGCATGGCAGAAAGACCACATAAATGGTGTGTTTTAGGGCAAAGAGCCAGAAAGAGATGATGTTTCACCTTTTCTCAACATAATGTTGTATTGCTAAATACACAGGTGGATTTTTCACAACGTACTTGCAGCCAGGATGTCTTCTATTTATAACTTTTGCTTG
>WHYT01016975.1:143041-156653 GCA_009806455.1 Tetrax tetrax
ACTTTTGAAAAATTTAAAAAAAAAAAAAAAAAAAAAGATAAAGTTGGCTTTAATATTTTAAGTGCCAGCATATTCAACAATTTTAGGCTTTGGCTACAAAGAGCATCCAACACACATTCCCACTATTAATTACTTTTGCATTTACAACCATAAGCCTCTTAAAACAATTTTTATGGACAATAATCCAAAATACTTCCAGATTTTCTTACTTCCTTTTCTTACTTTGGGGCATGTTCAGAAAATTATTTCTACTTCTTTCCCCAAGGGGTTAAAACCTGCCCTATAGTCTCAGCAGATTTTGGGACAGTCTGACCATCCCCAGGAGGATGCACAGGCGTGTTTGCAGGTGTGTGTTCATACCTGCATGCTGCAGACTGCCAGTTAGTTTTATTTTATCTTTGTTGCAGTGGCTGATTTTACTATCACTTGCTTTAAGCGGACAGATGGGCTTGCTTATTTTGTGTGTGTATTTCCAAGCAAATCAGCCAAGAGTGGCCTGTGAATACAGTAAAGACAGACCCCTCTTGGAGAGCCTTTCCTTGGGCACTCAACAAAAGAGAAAATGAAGAGCTGATACTGGACAAGACCCAAGAGCTCTTCATATGAATAACTGCTAATGGGAAAAAGATGCCCCTGAGAGACAGAGTTGGATGCAAGTTGTGACAATAGCTAATAATTCCTGAGGCCGCCAGTGCTGGGGATTATTTAATAGCCCAGCATGCCTGTGGCATTGGACAGACATCATCGCCTACCAAAATCCTGAAGGATTTTGTTCAGTCTGCTTATAAATTGCACCTGTGGATGAAGACAGAGCTTTTTGTTTTTCCAGCGTCAAACAAAATGTCCTTTCAACAGCACCTGGCCAGAGTTTCTGCTTCTGTCTCACTCTCCTGGTATTTCCTTGGTCAAACTGAATCCCACAACCATTTCAGCTTTCAATCTGCAACGGGAAGGTCAGACACTGGGGAACAGGGGCCAAAGCCTTTGTTTGCAGCCCCAAATAGGATTGCATTACTTAAGCCTTAGCTGCCGTTCTCAATTTTCTTCATTCACACTACACACTGGCAACTGATTTGGTTGAAAGAGATTTGGCAAGTGCTTTTGGACCCTCATCCTCCACTGTTCCTTTTCCCCCCCCAAACAGTTAAATCAACTACTTTCCTTTGCTATTCATGACAGATACTAAAGCATCTCGCCAGCGCCTAAGCAGAGCAAATGCATGCCTGTTCAGAAACGACTGGGCTCAAACTGTGAGGATCTGATAGCAATTAATGCCCACGTACAGACAGCTTTTTATATAAGCGTTTTCACATATATCACAAAGCACATCACCATGCAGCATGCAAAGCATAAGTGACAAGGTGCACAGGACTATCTATCTATTACTTAAACTAAACAAAAGAGGAATTCAGTCCCAGAGGCTACGGAGGGATGACAACAGGAGTGCAGTGACTGGGATTGCAAAAACCTTCAGTCTCCTGACTGCACGCACAGTGGATTTCCTCTAGTGATCAAGATATTACACTTGCAGGTTTTTATACTACAGTTTCAAATATTTAGCACTATCAGTACTATTTAGGCAGGACTAAGAGCATCAAGACCCTTAGATTGCAAAAGTAGCAGCCTTGAAATAGTGCTTTTCATCTAACAGGGTCAACAGGACCTTTTCTAATACTGATGAGGATTACTCTGAACTCCAACATCACCAGAGTCTCACAGATCTCTTGATCCTGAGGAGAAAGCACTGCTCTGAAGATGTATTGCAGGTACTTACTGCACACTCAGGTCTTTATCACAGCCTCCACGGCAGTGAGCTCTAGGAAAGCTAATAAAAGGCTTTAGAGATGGGTATACTCAATGCAATTGTAGGAGCACAATTTAAAGGCGGCACTGTGAAAATCCAAAGGTAAGATCCCCTTAAGGACACTTTACACCACAGCAGATCCTTCCTCTCTGAGAGAAAGGTTATCAGTCTCATACTTACTAAGGCCTTGCTGTTTTCCCAGGACAAAAGCCTTGCAACAGTAGTGGAGCGCCTTGACCGAGCCCACCCAACTGCTCTCCCTCCAAACCTCAGGTCACAGAGCACAGCACGCACTCAGAGGTAACAAACTTCTGAGAGGATAAAGAGCTTTTCTCCCAGGCAGCTGACACCTTTCCCTGGAGACATTCATTTTATGTCATATCCCAGCACCATACCTTGCAATGACTTGCAAGATGTGAGAGGCAATGGATGCATTATCTCCTGGACTGCATCACTAGTACGCACTTATTACTAAGATTTGTTTCTAATGGGTAAAAGAGAACCTGTGCAAATGGTAGGTGGCCATCCCATGGAAATCAGTAGCTTGAACAGTGCATGTACACAAACACCTTTGCATGTCAGAGTCCTCCGACTGTTCTTTCCCAAAAGGAGTGGCCACAAAAAGCAAGTGGTACTGAAAGCAATTAAAGCTTTAGTTTATTATATTCCATTCAAAAGTTGGCTCGAGTTGGGTTAATCACACTCACTCTGCCTGCATCGTTTTGTACATTCCTGATGTTTTATTTACACCTCTTTCATGTTAGAAGAAAAGATATTGGGTTATCCATGGGTCCCCGCTGCCTTATTTGCTCAGCCCAGTAATGAAAGGTTTGTAGCAAAATCATTCAACGCTGGCAACACTTATTGACTTCGTAAAACAACCAGTTTCTAACTCACTATCATTAATTGATCCCATCAAAGTCAAGCTTTAAAACCCCATCATATTAGCATAGCAAGGTTTCCCAGTGTCAGCTTACGGAGGCACTGTCAGTCAGGTTATTTCCAGGCTTAATCACTGGAGCTCAGAAACTCTTTCGTTTCCAGAACTGATGTGGAAGATGAACTGAAACACGTTGCTACCTGCTGCTCCTTCCCAGCACTAACCCATCACCAGCTCTCTGGGGCCAGGATGCGCGAGCACCGGGCAGACTTGGAAACTTAATATGTGACCTGCTTTATTCAGTTCAAAAAAGCTGTTTTCAGAATCAAGTATGAACTTTGGACCACACAAAGTTCAGATCTACAGCAAAATACATCTAATATCAGCCCAAGTCAGGAAAGCGCCCCTTCTTCCATTTACAAGGACTAGATTTCAAAAACTTTCCAATACCCAGGGATGCAGATATAGCTAGAGGAAGTGCTTCTGAAAACCTTGCTCACTACCGCATCTTCAGGCAGCTAAGACAGACTGTAAATGTATTATTATATTCTTTACTGAGAAAGGGTTGGACTTCACAACACACTTAAACTTCTTCTGCAATTAAGGGCATTATTAGAGACAGGTGAGACTCTCGATCTGTATCCAGATGCCTCCAAAGCACAAATATTCGGCCAAGCCTTAATTTAGGTCCAACACTTGTTGCTGCCTGAGAATGTACTGATGGTATAATGATAACTGTATACCATATTTAACAACAGCAGAGACTCACTGGTTATCCTGCACAGGCTTATTATACCTACAGCAGAACTTTAACATGCCAAAAATGCTTAAAATCCCACTAGCATTTTGGATTTTTTTTTTTTTAAAGTATTGAATCCACTGCAAAATCCACCTTCATCAGAAAAGGAAAATTTCAATGGAATGTGTTATTTTCCACAAAAAACCATAATGGGTAAAATTCCAGCATAATTGTTTCTGCTTTTTCATTTCAGTACTGTCAAAACATGTCTGTTCAGTGAGAGCAGCGTAGCTTTGTTTCAACTTTGTCATTTTATTTAGACATGTGTATTAACTGAATTATATTTCTATTTATTTTACTCAATACTATTCTGTTTATACATAACCAATGACAATTTCAAAATTACTTTTTTCAATCCTAGCTATTCTGCACATTTCAAAATATTGCATTTCCTTTCCAACTTCGAAGTCTTGTTTAATGTCTAAAGACATCTCACAGAGCAAAAACAACATCCCCCCACCAGTCCAGCTCCTAAGCTTTATGTTTTACGTTTTTTTGAATAAATAAAACCGACTGAGGGTTTGAATCAGGAAAAACTAGCCCCATTCTATATTTGACAAGCTCTGAAGATATAGGCTACTCAAAGGAAGGAAAAGGTAAGGAAAAACAACAAAGGGTCTAAAGAGCATGAAATAGTGCAATGCTCTCCAGGTAGTGTCCTGCCTGAGATGTACGGTGGCTGATCTGCGAAGGCACATCCCAAGGAGTTCCCCAAACCAGCAGTGCAACTGCAGCCTCATGCAAAAGGCCTGCAAATTTCTTCCTGTCGTGCTTCCCAGCACCAGGCCATGATCAAAAGCCCCAGTCCAAGTGCATTTGCTCATTTTAAATGAGTACAGTGTTCTCCTTTCCTGCCTACCCCAAAAGCTAGACACGAGATTTATGCTGAAGGAGGAGTCAAGTTAATGCGTGAATGACTTAGCAAGGTCATTAGAGATTGAACTTGACACGGGCTAAATTTTTCTGGAATAAACAGAGATGTAGGAAGGGATCTGGGCCAACACTGGGACCCCCTGGACAAAATCAATAGATAAATCAGACTCAAAAGTTTGTGAAAAGTGTAAAACCACGAGAAGCTGTGAGTCATTCCCATTCTGAAACTTCCAAAGATGGGAGGAGGAACCTTCCTCCAAGACTGATCATCCAAAATTTGTGCTGCTGCTCTACACAGGTCAGGTGAGCTCCTCTCTAGAGGTGCCTGATCCCATTCCAAGACAGGTATCTTAAAGCACGTGGGATGGCTTGGTCTCAGGAGACAGTTGTTCTTGCCCACACATGCAGCCTTCCTGATGGGTGCAAGATCAGAATTTTCAACTATGAAATGAGATCGATCTCACTTGAGACAAGCAATTTGAGCTAATCCTACCAGACTACCACAGCAGCTCAAGGTTATACCACACGATGAAAATAGACTGTACTTAACACATCCTTCTGCCATTCCCACCGATACCTTGCTGGGACCCTCCGCACTTTGCCAGCTGGTTTGCTCATTTTAAACAACATTTTCCCACGGAACTTGCTCTCAGTTTGGAAAACACAACAGATGCATGCTGGAACCCACCAAAACCTACAAAGGGGGACTTTTTAATCTTTACAAAGCCAGAAAAACATCATTCTAGTTCCAAGGCTTCTGACCCTTGAGGGACAGGTATCTTAACATTCAAAATCTCATATATACAGAAAAAGGCTTGGTATTTTTCTTGACTCTGACCCTCCCTCTCTTCGAGTATGTTTTTATTCTTTCTAAAAAAAATTTAAAACAGTTTTACAAGTTCCTGAAGTCACTTGTACCTCAAATATATTCCAATCATTTTTCTTTGACCACCAAAGCAAATGCTGCGTACAGAGGAAAAAGGAAGAAACACACATAGTATCAACCACAATGCTGACATGAAATAAGACACTTCAGAAATATTACGGTGCAGTGAGACACCTTCTTGGCTACTCTTAAAAATGACAAGTGTAACTCAGACTCTATTTCCTCCACCATGGTTAAACCAACCACCAGAAGTTTTAATCAATAAAAAAAAATTTAAACTACATGGTCTAAAACTCCCCATATATAAACACTAAGAGGATGTGCAAACTGGATCATAAATCTAGTGCTCTCAAATTCCAGTGCTGTAGCCAGCCAGACAGAGACAGGGCATATATCCTGGATCAAGACAGCAATGTCAAATTACTCTAATTATTTTCTTGGAACAAAAGTTCTGAAGAGTTTTGGTTATGAAATGTTGATATATTTCATTTCCCTCTGACAGCTCATTGGCCCAGTGTCGCCTGGGAAGAGAGACTCTTCCAGCTAAAATCTTGCCCAATTCTAAATGCTTTGCTATATTTATCTTCCTAATAACACCCAAAAATTTGAACAACACATACAGGGAGATGCTTTTGCCTTGTAAAATGGAGAAGAGGCATGACACATACTGGGCTTTTTTTTTTTTTTTTTCCTTCCCCTTTTTACTGTGCCATACCCACTGTGTCGTGGGGAAGTACAGTAACCAGAAACTGGGAAGAACAACCTGGACAATCAGGGTTACGCCCACATATGCAAGTAATTTGGTGCAACAGGCAGAGCAAATCAGTAGGTCAAAACCACCAAACACCACAACTGTGTAAAATTTTAGGGAGAGGGCTCAGGGTGGTCCATGAGCCCATTGGCCTGACTCCATGTGTGGACTGAAGGTGCCCACAGGACTGGTTCAGATTCTTTGGTCTCCTGGAGAGCACATTTGGTGTATGTCTAAAGTGGAATACCAGGCTTTGTTTCCTGCAAAAAAAAGTTTAGAATACCTGCTCCAGGGACACGCCGTGATCCAAACCAGCATGCCGTGAGGGTGCTGGGAAGTTCTGCCCTAAAACTGTGCTCAGAACCAAAATGCTCCCCCATGCACTACTGGAATATGAACTACAGGGAAGGCCTAACAGCATGTTTGCCAAAAACCATGGCATGGCAAGAAAACGAAGCCTGCTAATGGAGCACATTGAGGAGACAGATTTATAGCTGTGCATAGGCTCACAAAGTCATTAGAGACCTAAATGCACTTACAAAACAAAAACAGAGTTAAAATGATCCTTTGGGTTCAGTGGATATCTTGGCGCTTTTTTTGCCTTATTAAAAGCATATTTCAGCTGCTGATTCTTTCTCTCAAATTTGAATTTTGGCTCTCCCATCCTATAGAGAAAAAATTCCCCCGGATACAAGTACACCTGCAAGAGGGAGCTCATATGTGCGCCTGGGTTTTCACTGCATTTATGTGTTGTTCTGCTCCCAATGACGCCAAATCAAAGGATCCAACTGATACATTTGATTCATTTGCTTGCTGTCAACAGAGCCTTGGTTTCATGGGGGAGGGGGATTGTCAATTTACAAAGACTTTAAATTATTGCAAGAAATATAAATGGCAGCTGAATCTGAAGGCTTTGCTTTGCTTTTATCCAAACACAAAGATATTCCTTGATTCTGAAATCTGCTCTGATACCTCCCACAGAACTCATGCCAATTCCAGTTCCGAGCCCAAGTTTCCACCTGGGGCGGGGGGCTGGGCGGGAGGAGGGGGAGGTGCAGGGAAAACCAACAAAAAACAACAGACACTAAAAAAGAAAACAGTGGTTAAGGGTAATGTTCATTTAAATAAAAAAAAAAAAAAATCACAAAGTGGTAGTTTCCAGGGTGGGATAAGAATGAATATCCAGCTCCTCACACCTAGCCTTCCTGCACTCGTACCTAAGTAACAGGAGAGGAAGATGTAAGAGGGGAAATGCCAACAATATCTGTGAAAGTCAGTTCTACACAGAACACAGTTTTCCCTGAGCCACCAGCAGCCGAGCTCACTAACGATACCTGCTCACATAAAATGTCACCAGCACGACTCCCTTTCTTAAGGGGATGTTTTGTAAAACTTCACAAGTGACAGGTTCATAATCCTGTTCGCAAAAGGTCGTAAAAACCTGTATTCTCATTTTCCGCTGCTCTAGCTGATAGCTGTGATTTAGAGCCCACAGTTTGGCAGCATGATTGCTGCTGCACCGGGGAAGAGGCTTCGTGCATACCGATACCGTGGCTCCAATTTGGCAGGCTAAAAGTCTCCTAAAATTGTGAAGTGCTGCCATAACTTTATATGACTTCATTCCAAAACCTCCGCTATTTCTAAAATAAAGTGCTTAAAGAAATTTCAGGGCTCCAATTACAGTATTTAAAAAGGAAATGTACTGCTGGAGACCTTGCGGTGCTCGTACCCAGATCCTCCTGCAAATCTGCACTCAAATGCTTCCAAATTGGTTCCTGCGGAGTCAAGTTACTAGAGATCAGGGCAACATTCTTCACTTCATTTTCCAACAACTTTATATGGCTGGGAAGCGAGAAGCATATTGAGTGCATTTACGTTGATACGCAGGGATGCTCTGATGCCACAGCAAACAGCCATGATGCAGGTTTTCATGTCCATGTGGAATTCTGCTGCAGATAAACCTTCACAATGCTCAGTCAATTCTGCCACACACCTGTTTTGCTCCATTTTAGAAAAAAATGAATTAAAAAAAAGCAAGAAGCTATGGCACAAAGGAGGCTCCACAAGAGGGAGCGAGGCTTGCCTGAACACAGTCAACTTCTCTGAGGAAAACCATCTGCCGAGGGTCGGGCTCCGATGGACCCTCTGCCAAGGTAACACTCCTCTTCGGCCTCAACCTTGCAGCAAGCTTCATCTATCTCTTTTAATCCCTGAGCAGAAATATCTACGCGCCCAAAGCAGGAAAAATTGCCCAAATCCTCTGTTGATAGAGATTATATAAATATCTACAAGGAACATACAGCAGGTATTAATTTACCATAAAATATAAGTACTTGGTTGAAAAGAACATTTCCATTGAGCTTTTCATCCTGGAAAAGAGTTCTCAAACAAACAGAGGGAAAAAAATAGTCCTGTTTTTGTTGAAAATGCTTAGTTCCTATAAAAGGAGTATTAAAAGCCCTAAACCAAAGGCACTGAAATGTCTGACATGGAAAACCTCCAAAACCAGGAAAACGTGTGTCGGAGAGGAGTTTCAACTGAATGGAAGGGAATATTTCCTGTTGAGTATTTGTTTTCCAATTTACTGCTTCTCAGATGCGGTCAGCAATCCTAATATTTGATGTTACGCTGACCAGGATGCACTCAGGTAATGCTAGGAAAACACCGGCAGAACACAATGGGCTTTAAAATATCCCTGCAAACCCATTAGCATACTGTTTTACAGCACTGGGCAAGCACAAACTTGTGTCCAAAGGCAAAGGGCCCAACAACCCACTCCAGTGTTAGCATCTGAACTGAAACTGCAAAGCTTGGATAAATGTGACTCCTAAACAACGGCAGGAGAAAACTGCTTTCTGGCAGCATTTCCCAGTTTCTTTAATGCAAGAGAAAAATCAGTATACTTGCATTCTGTGCTTCCCTGACTCCAAACCAGAAACAATAAGCTGGGTTTGTTTCAGGTTCCTTTGGTCCACACAGGACTTGGAATAGTCCCAATAAGATTTTATTGTAGATTATTTTTCCTGCATGGAAAGAGAGGCTGCAGGAACAAAATATAGCACTGTTTGTGCTAACAGGAAAATTAAAAAGAACTTGTAATTCTCACAAGATAACGTCGAAGGGACATACTCGGAGACAAAAAGAGCTGCTGATCACACCGGGAGCTCTGCATTTGTGGCTCAAAGGTTATCCAAACTAACTCCAAGTGTGCCTCTTTGCCTTTTTCCTTTTATAGCTCTGCAAAGGCAGATGTATGAGTTCTAAGTGGCCTTGCTCACTGGCACGTCTCCGAATCCATAAGCCAGCTCCGTGCACATCCTGCAGCACATCGCCCAGCCTTGCCAGGCTTCCCTCTCCTACTGGGCTAACATCCCACCAGCCGCGGCAAACACCACAGTAAGCAGTGCAAAGGAATCAGTTTTATCCAGCCTCTTTCAGTCAGATCAGCTATGACAGCTCCTCAAGAGGTATCATCCAAAACCGAAACAGGAGTCCAAGAAATTGTATTATGCACTTCTGTACCTTGAGTTAAGTCTTCTATGAGGTCCACAAGTGACCACATATTCTACCACAGAAAATTCACTGATGGATGCTGCCCATCTTCAAATGTTTAACAAAAGACAACCTGCTCCTGCATTTGCAATGTCAAACAGCATTTCTGCACGTCTTCAAAAGCACACCTCTGTGTCATTATAACACATGACGAAGGTTTATTGATATTTCAACTGTGTTCTATTGGGGTTTTTAATAACAGTGCGTTTTTATTCCACTCACAATAATATTCAGTCTGAGTCACTGTCTTCCATTCCCAAAAACGGCTGTGAAACCAAATGAAGAAGAAAAGGAAAAAGCTTCACACAGTACATTACAATAATTATAATAGTTGTCCTGTAATACCTATTTGTTCTGTATTATTTCTCTCCTAGATCATTTTTATCTCAACATATAATGCGTTCATCACATTTTGAATATACATATGTAATTTCCACATTTGCACAAAAAGTATTAACAAATATTTCCTGCAGTAAAAGCGGCCCTGGATCTTCAGGAAACTAAATGTACTACAAAGTCGCAGCAACAGCCTGTCTCTTTCGTACCTTACCAATCTCCATCTTCTGCCAAGCAGTAGCCCATTGTCTCCAGTTGAACACTTCAAGTTGCATGTTCAGTTTGGGGATGCCCATTTTATCACTGCTTGCTTCTTTATTTCATTTGGAGCTGATTGCTATTAAATAATCAAACTCCCCTGCACCATGACCAGCTTCACTGACTGAAGACACAAGCAGTTTCCTGCCCAGCAACTCTCGCGCAAACAAGTGCATCATGTCCCATGCACGAAGTGCTGCAAAGCTCCAAGTGGCTGTTCACCGAGAGAAAACTCAGGACACATGTTACTCCCCGGCTCTGTTTTTTGTTATTGATAATGCTGACATCCATTTTTTTTGTCTAACCATTACCAACTCAGTCTCACGTTTCACCTCTTCTCATCTGTCAGAAGCATTTGGAATTCTGGGTAACAGAATGCAATTGTCATATCACAATCCTGGGAAATTCTCTGTTCCCACATCACTCCCTAATTCCCTAAAGATAAATCTTCAAATTCTCTTGTGTTATCCACTTCTAAGATTAAAATAACAAGAACATATAGAATAATTTGATAGACCTGGAAGTGACACCAAGATAACATCTACTTCAACTGCCCCACACTACAAAGGAGAACCAGCAGTGACGAAAAGTTTAATGTAAAATATCTGAAGGACTTAAGTAACATAGGGTCTCCCACGTGCCACTACTCCTTCCGATAGAATGTATTTCCTAATATCTAACTTGATGATCCCTTGCTACTGCTTCACGCTGTACCTCTATCCTGCCTACTCCAGACATGGCTATCTCCTCCCCTCTGCAGCAACCTGCCATCTCAAAGCTGCCACCAGCTCTACTTTCTACCTTCTCCTCTCTAAACTAAACAACTAGCCTTTACCAAATATCTTGTCACCTAGGCCACCCATCATTCTTGCTGCTCCCATTCATGCTCTTCCCAGTTGCCCTTTCCCATTGGGACACTCAATGTCTATCTGAGGGCAGTGTTTGGGCTGAGATCTTCCACGCATTAACCAGGTCAGAAAAAAGAAAAAAAAACAAAAACCACACAAATTAATGAGCAGGACATCAGATGGCAACGTGCAGTCCAACTGTTCATATTCAACAGCAGTCTCTGTGCACCTCTGTGGGCAGACTATGCTCTGCAGTCCCATATATCACTGCCATTCTGATACACATCTAATTCATGGGCTCAACACCTTTACTGACTCCACGTGCCAAGATGTTCAAGAAGGGAAAGGACTGGATGGACTAATGTTGTCAGCTCACAGCTGATGTTGACCTTTCTGAAGCACCTACTCTGACAATCTCTGTTCTGACTACGTCAGCCTAGACAGCAGCATCAAGTGTGATCTTTACAAGCCACCTAATCCCTGCCAACTTTAGGTCCAGAACTCCTGCAGTGAGCATAAATCACTTATTATTTAACTCTTAAAAAAAAAAAAACAAAACAAACAAACAACTATTTGTCTTTTGATGACAAACTCTTGTTGACTACCAAACACAGCAGGAGGACCTCAGTGGCTCCTGGTACGGCTACCATACAAATAATTCATGGAAGTTGTTCAGATATTCAACTGGTATGAATCACTGCCACTCCAGGGAAGTCAAGAGGCCAGAACCCTGGCCCAGGGTCCCCTGCTGACTTTTATCTGCTAGTGATCTAGAACAGTATTTTCTGACTCATCCTTCAAAGTCACTGGTTTTTTTTCAGCCTCAAACTCCTCACATCCATTGTGCCTGCTGGGACTTTCTAACTCGATGTCTTCACTCCTTATACACATGATTCAACTGTAATCGCCTTCTCTCCCTTTCTCTGGTTCCCCAACAATTCACATTCAACACAATGCCTTTCTATCAACCAGTTTGGGTAAGTGCTGTCCTGCCCTAAGTTTTTTATTTTAAGGCATCGGTCTAACAGGACCAATTGATATGGAAATGAGCATAATTACCAGGGTAAACAATCTGTTACTTTCCATACAAGTCAGAGTGCTAAATCACCAATGGCCCACTATATTACCATCTGAAAAGGAGGAGGTAGCTAATGGGCCATATGTTAAAAAGCAGGTTACCGGCATCTTCATTTGCAAACGAAAAGCAACAATGTCAGCTGGACAGATCATATTGCCGTTCCCAGGACCCCCACGCAGAACTCTGGTATGAAACAACCTCGAAAGTTTCTCAGCTCCGAATGCCACCCACTTCATGACGAGGCTCCAAAAATTACCAATGACACACCCAGTGTGTCACCCAGCCCACCTCCAGCTCAGCACAGGAGGTTTCCCAATTAACTTTCATGTATCTCAAGAAAGTATTTGAGAAACTACACTACAAAAGCTACACATTCACCTTCCCAAGGCCTGATGTACACCAATGGACCGAAGCTCTGGAGAAGCAGCAAAACAAGCACTGTGCATCAGCAGGGGCTCATACAAACAATCGATTACAAGGCTGATACACCCAACAGTGCCCTATCTCCAGTTCTGAGCCCCGATCCCTATCCATGAGCTACAGGATGCCTTAACAAGACCACTTGTGCACAGCCGATGGGCTTAAAGAAGCTATGGGGGCAGCAACTACATATGCTGATTTTACACCATTAAAAAAAAAAAAAAACCACCAAAAAACCAAACAAACAACAACAATAAAAAAAAAACCAAAAAACAAAAAAACAAACAAACAAAAAAAACTAGAATCCAACTGTTGAGATCTTAACACAGGTTTGCAATGTCTCATTGGTTTCTTCTAGAGAAGAGACCCCCAAGGCGGGCAGAGCCATGAGGGAGGAATAATCCAGGCGAGTGCAGGACATCTGCACTGGTACTTTTGAGTCAGAGTGTTCAACTTTCAAGTCCTTTGTTTGACTGCTGGAGCTGCTGGTCAGTTCTCCCACAAAAAGAGAAATTGTTTTCCTTGATGTTCTTGCAGGAATGCAAAGGAGGTCTCCGAGCTGCTGGAGGCACCTGCAGCAGTCGTGAAGCTGGAGCACAGCATGGCAGAAAGACCACATAAATGGTGTGTTTTAGGGCAAAGAGCCAGAAAGAGATGATGTTTCACCTTTTCTCAACATAATGTTGTATTGCTAAATACACAGGTGGATTTTTCACAACGTACTTGCAGCCAGGATGTCTTCTATTTATAACTTTTGCTTGTAGTTACTCCCTCACTGCGTACAGGGAAATTCTTCTTTCCTAATTCTCCGTTGAAGGAGACACCATACAAGCTGTCACCCAGTCGTGTCACTGAGCTCCTCGCACAGCCCAGGAACATCAATCCCAAAGCAGGCAGATGCGTGGAAGGATCTCAAGTAAGGAGACAACTGCAGGTGGACGGATTGCTCAACCCGCTAACCTAGCAGAGATGGCCCTGTCTCTTAAGTGTTGCTAAAGCAGCAATTTGCTGTTATTAGATAAGTAAACCAATTTCTCAATGTTATTAATAGAATAGCAAAGTAGAGACTCCCTGTACCTCCCCAGTACCTCACACACTGCATTAAAAGACATTCAGCAAATATGGCA
>WHYT01016975.1:156703-204074 GCA_009806455.1 Tetrax tetrax
TTTTTTCTTCCCCTGTTGTTTTTCTAAAGCCATCACCGCACTCGACTGAGCTGCGTTTTCATGCTGTGCAACCGAGTTCATTAAACACAAGTGGCCGGCTGGGGGATGGTTTTTTTGGTGCCATTTGTAAAGGCTGAGCCCTGTGAGGCTGGCAGCAGTGGCACTGCAGATTGGGCCAGACAAGAAAGCTTTGAACGTTTTCCCCAAAAATGGTCTGAAAAATTAGTTTCTGGGACAAGCAAGAAGAGAGAGAGGGAATCCTGCTCTGTCACCACTACAAGTAAAGAAAAGCACAGCATCCACCCTTCCAACTCCAAGCCCCCAGCAATCACAGGGATCCAAATAATGGGACAAACGACAGGTTATTTCGGTCCCAGAACCTGCCCTGGCCAAACTCTTCAGCGAGAAATACTCAGTGAGAATCAGACTGAGCTGAGAAGAGTGCAGGAGTGCCGGCATACATCACTACATGAGCAAGGACACTCCGCAGGACGTTTTGGGATGAACACCCAAGGGTACCCAACCAGCGGAGTTATCTGCAGCCCACCAGGACAGCATCTCAAGGCCTTGGGAGGGTCCACCCCATCACTGGGGCTGGGTAACAGGACCAAGCGGAGCCACTTAACAAACATGCGTCATTGTCGAGGGGAAGAGGTGACAAGCGAGGTAAACCCCTGACCTCACAACAGCTCTCCTGTTGAGACTGGCAGCTTTCTGGTGGCTGTGCAAGGACAGCAGACAGCGTTTGACGGATAAACCAAAAATAGTGCAAAACCTCAAGGCAAGCTAAAAATCTTGGCTAGCAGGCAGGGAGAGCTGAGGGCCACAGCAGGCTCAGAAAAGTCATTTAAATCTCCACATTTGTCCCTGCCCTAAGGCTCATCAGCAGTGGCAGGAACAGCAGCTACTGGCAGCACTGAGTAAATGCCACAAAGCTCCCAGAGAAGGGTCAAGCACTGGAAAAGACCTTACCAGAGGGGGTTTCTAAAAGCCAGCTCAGCCTGGCTGAGCTCTCCAGAGCCAGTCCACTGACCAGCATGCATCACCACGTCCTGCAAATTAAAAAATAATTTGCTTTCTAGATTTGCACCATTTTTTCTAGTAGATGCAAAATAATTTCTGCATAAAACAACAGTAAGTTTAAGCTGCGTGCCCCATGAAGGACAACTTTCAGTTCTGACCTCATGGAAGTAGATGGAGGAGAAGAGCAAGTGGCTGCACTCGCCAGCAGTGCCCAAAGGGCCTGCAATCCCCCACCTGCCTCCATCAGCAGACCTTACGGCAGCTGGGAGAGCACCCAAAGTCTGTGCTCTACAGGACAGGCAGCTGTTACTCTTACTTTGCATGTTTGGTTTGGTTTGTTTGAGGTTTTGTTTGTTTGTTTGTTAATTCCTTCATTTTTGGCTAAGAACAACTTCAAAGCACTACATATAACCGCTATTCCTGTTCTCCATGTAACAAGGTTGTTGAGCAGAAAAACAAACACACAATGAAAAAAATCCCAAACCCTAAAATAACCATAACAACAAAGTCTTTAATAACCTCAACCCACTGGCTCCCCTGCCTGGCACAGACACCATTTGCAACAGCTTTTCTGGGCAGAGCGGAGCACTTCAGAACTGCAGGCTCTTGAGATCACAAAAAAATTTCAGAGATGCTGACAGGTTGTGGCAGGAGGTCTGAGAAACAGCATCTTCTTACAGCACTCAGGATCAAACACTCGCCTTCGCCTTACTATCACTTTCACAGAAAAAAAAAAAAGGGAAAGAGTAATAAAGCTTTTAGTAGAACTAATTAAAATTAAATTACTCACAATTTACAACCTGCTCTTTCTATATCCCTAAAAATAACACCAATAAAAAGACAGACATTTTGAACTCTTTATTAAATAAAAAGAAGCTTTGGCTTTCCCTTGCTTTTATATGTCAAACAAAATATAAAATATTGCCATTATGCCCGCATCTTCACCAGCAATAAGTCTGGACAAAACCATTAATCATGAAAAATTTATTCAACACATTTTGCCTTTTCTACTACGTGTGAATAATCCACAAATTAAAAGGAGACCAACTAGGGTTACCACTGCAATGATAAAAACCTTTGGAAGACATACAAATGCTTGTGCTTCAGGGCGTGCACTGACCTCTAGGTTAAGAGCAGCTGGGAGGAGCTGACCCAAAACTGTAGCAAGTGAAACCAAAAGTGCCTTCGGGAAAAAGGCTTCCCCAAACACCGGACACTGCTCCTTGCCAGAGACAGACTGCGGATCACAACTTCTGAGCTATCTGGGCACACCTGAACATCCCTTATGTATCCTTTGTTGTTTAATACACTGCATTTCCCTAACCCCAAAGCAGCTCTCTGGCTCTCAGGGCGGCGGGAAGCTTCACCACTAACAAGTCTGGGAGGTATCAGAGGATTCTAGAGAGGCTTTTGCACAGAATCCCAAACTTGCACATGCACATAGCCACCTATTTTGTACGTACACATCCATACATAACCGCTGCTTGTCTACACACACAAGTGCAGGATCATTTCGGTACACTGGAGCCCAGTCCATTCACAGGGTCCTGCCCAGCCTGGGCAATCCCCCATCCCAGCCTGTCACACAACACGTAGCAGCTCACACCACGCACCGGAGATGTCTTGTCTATAGGTGACAAGCTAAGTGTGAATTTTGGGTAATTGCCATTTTTTTTAAGCTAGAAGAGAGTGGGAGGATGGAATCAACTCCTCAACAAAAATGCTTTTTGTTGCATTTGGGAGACAAGCAAATTGGTGAAAAAGTGAACTCTCATCATCCTCAGGAACATTTTTCTGACTTACAGCCAAAAGAATATAGTCTGTGATGCATGAAAATCTCCTAGAACACATACTTCAAAGAATAGTACAAAGCCAGAAAAATCCCCATAATTTTAGGAGTGCTTTTCAAATCAGCGACAGAGCAAATACCAAGTACATTAAATGAGACTGAGCTAAAATGAACTTATGACAAATGTTAAATATCGATGTAACAATCGAGGACAAAAGCAAAAGCAGGAGAAAAAAGGGCCCATAATTAACAATTCTATGTTTCCTACTTACACAGACAATCCCATTAATGCTGCAAACATTGTCATGTCCTTTGTGGGGAATTAAAAGAAAAACCATCTTCCTCAGGAAAGGCACCATCTCCTTTCTGCAGGCACATCAGCAGCACGGAAATTTGGGTAAAATTTTCAAGAGGATGTTAGCTCAGTGTTTCCAGGGTGCAGCCAGGTATCTCCTCGCTACAGCTGTTTATAAAAGGATCTCAAAGCACATTTTACAGTGAGGCCTGTATAATTTTACAGCACGGGAAACTGAGGCACTCCTGCTTTGGAACTGTGAAACCCCAGATAGCAACCCCCTACCTCAGTTCTGCAGCTAGTATACGGTCTGTGCTGCATCCTGGGACAAACCAAGGATCCCAAATCACAATTTCAGAAAACGAGGGACTGTTCAACACAGCTTTTAAAGCCAACAGTGGCTGACCTCTTCAGCAGAGCTGGAGTATTTTTCTTTTTTGTTTTATTTGTTGTACTGTTTATTTTCTTCCCATTTATTTTAAGTCCTGCTAAGCCCAGTGGACAGCGTTTGCAGTTTATATTGCACTACACTGGTCCCTCTCCTGCTTGTTTTTTGTAGCATATGGCCACTGAGGTTATAGCCTCTCTTTCACTTCTGTGTCTAGCTTTATTACCTTAAATTTTTTTTAATACCAAAATCTATATGACACTTCTCTCTGCAGGCATCCCTGCCCAAACTCCAATTTTATCTCCACCTTTTTTCCCTTAACTACTCTGGATGTCCACAACATTGCCAGTGCAAAGTCTGCAGAATCACCAGAGGGATCAGATGCAAGGAGGAGAAATTGGTGCTCATACTCAGATTTTTCTTTGTAACTTAATAGTAACTCATTGGCAATAACATTAGCCCTATTTGTTAACTGCTATTAATTTCCTATTGCTAAATCTTAGTAATAACAGCAGTCATCTTTTACCCCCTCCTCTCCATATCTTGTCACAAAAAAAAAAAATTCCTGCCCAATCTTCCATCTTCCTTTCCTGTTCCAGGCAATTTTCCTCTTGGTTCCTCCACAAATCGTTCATGACAGTCCTTAGTGGTGTGTTGGGTACCTGATTTTTTCAAACACGCTCCTGCCATTTTCATGGTTTGCCCCCAAACTACAGTGATCCCAGCAGTCCATCATGGCACAGTGCCAACCGCATCCCTTGAGCCTCGAAATGGCGGCAGCTGGGTGACATGTTTAGCACCAACATTAAAGCCAGAAAAGCACTCTTTGGAGACCGTTTTGTTTGTGTAACTCATCACACAACAGGATACATCACTTTTATTTAAACTTCTGCAATAACAACTCAATGCTTTCCACCTGTGTTCATGCATTAATTCCTTTCTCTTCCATCATCTGCATTTGACAAATGTATTTCTTGTTCAATTACAACTACCCTACTGAAAATCCAACCTATTTATCATCTTACCCACTACAAGCTAAGGAGCTGATTTTGAAACCCCTCCTGAGAAGCTGCCTCATACAAATACTCACCTGAATGAGTTTGCCAACACTCCTGAAGCCATGTATTGAATATAAATATCAAAATGCAGTCCTTACAGGTGAGGAAGGGACAAAAAGCATTCCCAGGGCGCTACCTGCAAAGCCAAGAACAGCTCTTTTGCTGTTTCCTTTCCAATACGAGATAGAAAGTTGAAGAAAAAAAAAAATTAACCCCTGTTGAAGAAGTGAGGAATGATGCAGCTTCAAATCAGGCAGGAAAAAAAAAAAAACAACAACCCTTTCTGTCTACAAAATGTCAAAGGTGGAAAGATGCTGTCCTTCTCATTTCCCTTCTTCTCTCTTCTAATGAATGGGAATTTATCATTGAGAGCTACTTTTTAACAGAAGTACCAGAGTTAAACAAAGAGCACAGGCTTGATTTTTCAGGTGAGGTAAACGAGAGCAGCTCCATCAAAGTAAAATCTGTTTATACACGCTTCGGTCCTTGTAATGTAATTTCAAACCATTCTTGTCATCTGCTAGTGGCTTTACAAGGGGCAGAAGGCAAGAAAATTTACTGAAAGCCAAAGAAAAAGATAGTAATAGAGACCTCAAAGTGATGATTGCAGAATCGATACAATGACAGATAATAAACGGCTATGAATCATCTTGTTAAGTTTAGCTGGTCTGCAGGACTGCCCCAAAACAGCAAACAAACAAACAAAAAAAAACCCCCAAAGCAACACTTCCAAGCCCCACGGCTACTAAACCTGTGCACAGACATGGCACTGTCCCAAGTGCCACATTACTGGGATTCTGAGGGACATGCCACCAGCCTTTGCAAGCCTCTGGCCAGCACAGTATGCCGTGCTCTCATGCCTGCCCCACGTTCCCGGGATGGAGCCAGGTTTCCGGGACCAGGCAAGCTGCAGATGCCCGAGAGGGATTGCGGAACAAGGGTGACATTGTTCCCCGCACATTGCCCAAGTCGCCAGAGTTCACATCGCTTTTTTTCCCCAAAACTTGTTTATAGGAAGCTGTTACCATCATTCATTTTGACATAAAAAAAAATAATACTAGTAATACAAGGCGGTGGGGGAGGAAGGGAGAGTGCCCAACAATGACATGGGCACAAAGGTATGCAGGGCATGAGGAGGAGGGAAGCACCCCAGCCGCTCGGGGCCCATAAATCACCCTGGGCTGGATGATGACCTTTCATGTGCCGCACACTGCTAAAGGTTTCTGACGTGCAGAGTCGTCCTTTCCGCTTTGCGGGGACAACAGGGGCTCATGAGTTATTAAAACAGGGCCTGATAGCAAGTCAGAATGAGTAAAGCTGCTTGGAAAAGAGAGAGATAAAAGGTATGAAAACTTGACAGAATCAAGGACGCAGGTCAAAAAAATCTCCTGAAGGGGTTGGTGTTTTGGGGCACATCTATTTTCACCTTCGCAGGCAAACGCTGCTGCAAGGGAGGGAGGTTAACACCAGTTACAACGCTCATGTCAAGACCCGGAAAGGGCAGAAGCTCTCGGACAGCTGGATATTGATTTGCAAAAAATGAAAGTATTGGGAATTTCACTGTCACTTTATAGAACAGTATTTCTAATCAGAACAAGAGTTGAAGCGGTTACTTGCTTCTCCTCTTCTTTTGCCACCATCACTCCCCACTGTTTTATCCTCTGTTTTGAAGCATAGAAACTCTCAGACCACTGGACCATAAAATCAACTGTTCTCTTTCCTCGTTTAAATAATCAAGCATCTTTGGTGCCAAACTGGAGTAACTCCAACAAGAGAAACTGGAGTTTCTTGTGCACACTCTAAGTTATAATAGTTTATACATATATATAAATTCAGTTATAGTGACAGTATACATATAGTTATCATCTGTAAGATCACATTTTTATTTCATTTCAGGGCAAACCATGAGTTTCCTGGCTCCTTAATTTTATTTTCACAAAAGGGAAGTTTTCTGCAGAGACTTATTTGGCTGATGACTTTTTGTAGGAAGAAGCTAAGCTTCTCAAGGGGAAGGGCTGGCAGGGCTGGGTCCCTGCATAACAAACAGATGGGCAAATTTTCCAGTTGGACATTATTTTTAAATGTGATCATCAAGACATTATGTAGTAATTGTCACATCACGAGTTCTTTGCCTGACACAGATCAGGAACTGTAAATAAACTCCTAAGGCAACAGATATCCTAGTGAGGGCTTTAATCTATCAAATATGGTAATTGTTAGCGCAATCTAACAACTCACCGGCTTGCAAATTAATCACTCAGTCTTAACAGCAAGGTGCATCTTTTTATAACTAATGCCTGGCATATGAACTGTGGCTAATAAGATGCCTCTAATTTAAGAGTCTCACAACATCCCCTTTAAGGAGATAATTGTTCACATCAAAGGCCTGGATCCCGAAAGGCTGCAGAGAACAACGCCCACCATCACCCACCAACTGCTCCCTAGGTATCATGGTCTTTAGTCTCAGGGCTTCTCCCCAGAACTTCACCTGCACTGTTGCTTAGATTGACTATCCCTTTCCTGGTCCCTCCTTGTGACCCCTCTCAGATAGGAACTTGTTTAAAACAAGTTCCAGGCAGGGAACTCCTCTTCTTGGTTGAAGGGTGAAGAACTCACCTGTGCTGTAAGGCATTACTCCTTACAGAATATTAATGCAGAAGATACAGGTGCTGATAGAGTTAAAATCTTTCCCAAAGAAAGCTAGGGAGAAAGCAAATTTACTGCATAACTCTAAAATTATAACTGGCTGGTAAACGCACGTGATAATCAATTGCATATTTGCATGAGTTACTTTTGATGACAAAATGAATGTATTTAAGAACGAATCCCCCCCAGAATCACAAAGATGGAACAGTGCAGGCTGTGTGTTAAGTGAGGGATGTGACACTGGACAAAGCAGGCTGAGTCCCCTGAAGCACAAAATGAATTTGTGAACAGTTCAGAGATCCCATCTGCCAACCACTTTTCCCACTGAAGTTAGTGAAGAGCATAGACACTCGCTGCCTCTCCATTATTTCTTAAGAACTGGACTTGAAGACCACCAAGACTAGCACAAGGCTCGGGCTGGCTTCTGGATAAAACACCAAGTAGCTGCGATATCTGAAAGGAGGTAAAAACAAGCCCTTTAGCTCCTGATTTACCATGCCAACAACACAACAAATCTCATTCTCCATTACTTTAAATCTTTGAATGCAGAGGCATCCAAACCTCAGCAGGCAGACGGCATATCCCTTCCATTCTCAGGTCACACAAGTGGCAAGAAGCTGATGAACAGTTTTGAGAGAAGTCTGGTGCACATACAAGACAAAATTTAAGGAAATGAGAGGAGGGATCATCCAAGGTTATGTATCCAAAACTGCCCCCTCTCAGGGCAGCTTGAGCACTTTTGAGAACTGCACTGAAGATCAAGTTATACAGTAGCAGCCAGTAACACTAAAAATTCCCCATACAGCACTGGCTTTTTAAATTTTGTTTTCACTGGAAGTCATCAAAATACCTACTTTGAGCATGACGGCAGTTTACTACCAACGTGGTGAGACTGAGCTACTTCTAAATTGGGAACTGCGACAGGAGAGAAGCACAACATTAAGGCTTATCTAAGGAAATTAGTCACTTCAATTAGAGGAGCAGCTACACGATTAAATAGAATAATTGGTATCAACTAATTAACACGTATGATTACTGTTATCAGTGGTTTTATAGAATTGTAATCTAGATATCATGATATAAACATGAAGTTAATAACTGATATACCAACTCAAACTCCACTATACTTTCTTCTTTCAGTATGCAACTGCTTGTTTAAGAGTAGAATAGTGGAGCATTAATCAATTAAAAGTTCAAGGGGCCAGCACATTATCAAAAGGCTGACACTGTATCGAGTGAGCTGGCACTTGCATTTTTAATGTAGTATTTCATTTCTTAGTTAAACTGCATTGGCTACCTTATTTATAAGATTTTTATCTTCTTGAAAAGCAGGAGGTACTTCCTCAGTAAGATTTATTATTAGAATGACATCGCCCTTACTTTTTCTTCACATCCTTCTTTTTGACACCAGTGTGGTCCAAACCTCTCTCCTTGCTGTGGCTGCTGAGCAGAAGCACAAAAAAGGTGTGTAACTGTTTGGCGTATGCTCCCCTCATATGTTAAAAAGCGGCAAGGAGATCTGGCTGTTCCCATATGACAAATTCACTTTGTGCTTCTCAACCCCAGCTTTACAAGGAGAGGAATGGAGCTGTAGAGTAGAAGCTGCTGAAAGTCTCATGGCTCAGAATGGCAGCACAGTAAACAACTTCAGGAGTATATTCAAGAATTGCCACGTCTGGGTAAAAAACAGCCAGACAAAATCCTTTCCAAGTCCTCACTCCTGCAGATGCACAGATTCACATGGGTCTCCTCTGCATACCCTTCTGCAAATATTTAAGTGAATGAGTTTCACTCTCATCAGTTTATAAACTTCACACCTGTGTGTCTTTACCAGGAGTTAAGTTTTAATGGGCTCTGGGAGCAAGGGAAAAGAAAAGCGCAGGCACAGTTTACGATCTGAAGGATGATGGCAAGACTGCAGGCTCTCAGCTTTACGTCCTCCACAGTGGAGAGGCTGGGAAACGAGCTCTTTGAAGGCCACACACTAATGACACCTCAAACTGGAGGCAACAGCAATGTGCCCCCTAACAGGCAATTTCCAAATTGCTGACAAAGTGGGTGAGAACACACAACTCTCCCCCCAGGACAAGTGTACGTCCATGCCGCTTACTGGTTTTGACAGGGCCAGGCAGCATGCTACCCAAATGTCATACTCCGCCAAGACATCTTATTGGACCTTCCTGTTCCAGGAACGTAGCTCCAGGTAAACCTGAAAAAGGAAAGAGCTGTAGTTCTGCAAGGCCAGGATTCCACCAAATCAGTGACCTTTCCAGAAGCACAAAGAAAAAAAAGCATGTCCCTTTCCTGCTTGCAGCCCTATCCCATAACGCTTTTACACACACTTAAACCATCCTTCCACATTAAAGTGCTTATGATGAACTTTAAGCACCATCTTATGTACCATGGAAGCTTCACAAGGTGGCTCTGGAGAACCTGGTCCTTGACTGCTCACTGAACGGGGTTAGTTTGGCACTAAAAAGGACTATGTTCATTCCCACAAGGATTGTCACAAACTGAACCATCAAAAACACCCTAAACACAGAAAATCCAATGCACTCTGATCTGATAGAAATTTTCCCCAAAACGAACTCCCTAAATCCCATCCCAATCCTTTCAGCCACCCTCTAGCATGACTGTAACAGAGTGCTCCACACCAGCTACTCCTAAACTCATGCATCCCAATGCCATGGACAGTGATGCAAAGTCATGGAGCAAACAATTGAAGACACCCCGGTGTGGATTTCCCACAGGTATGTGCTCATCTCGCACTCCGAAATCAGGTTCTCCCTCTCCATGGGAGCTTACGGCACATTGCTTCTATATGAAAAAGCAATATGTAGTCACTAATTGCTCTAATTTATTACTGTTGTGCTGTCTCATTCAAAACATCATTTAGACCCAAGTTAGGAGCTAGATTGCTAAATATGCTTTAATCATAATATTCCTCAACGAACGAAAGGCAGGCAGACAGCAGCCATTTTGCCTTCATCTGTCTTCTCTTGTTGCCAAAGCCCTTTCAGACACTCACCCATCTATCACTCAGATAGCAATCGTTAGCTCTTTTCATCCCAATTCCCACAGACTGATGAGGGTTGTTAGACTTTTTTTTAATTTACTTTCTTCTAACTACACACAGAGTTAGTGCTGTAATAACTTCAGTCCTTTTATAAAATTTCTCCTTTACGAGGGGGGCACTGAAAATCATATACAACCGTACAGAGTCTGTATGGAGACATGCCCCTGGATAATGAACAAACAAGGAAATTTTAAAGCAAAAGGTAAGCAAATACTGCAAGTCCACATTGTTGACAAAATCTGGATTTTACTCTCGTGGCATTTCAATAATCTTATTAAATATACTCCTCAAAACAACTAATTCTGGGTTAGAATTGTAGTTGTTTGCTCAAACTTATGAGGCAATTAAATTTGAGCTCCAAAGCACATATGAAATGTATGATCTGGACCACTAACTACATCGGCTATCCTCGCTCATCATGGGTACAGCTGTATCCAACTTTTTACCCAAGACTTCATGGGACCAGCACCAGGCCCAGGCAGACGGCAGGTGGGCCGTGGCCAGGAGAGCCACCAGCAGTACTCCCACAGCAGTGTCTGCTGGAGAGCCACTTACTAGAAGAAGACTTAGCTCCCCAAAAATCCAATTGCCTCAATTTGCCTTAAAGGAGAAAGCACTATCACCACCTCACCTGTTTCTGCCCGCGGAGGCACAAGGGGCAGAGCAGAATAATCTCCTCTGCACCTTTTGGCAGTGCCGTGGATGCAATCCTGCTCATTTATTCCCTTACTGCGAAACACAAACTAGCCAGAGAATGTGGGATTTTTTTTTTCAGAATATTACCATACACAAAAAGCAGAGAAAGAGGAAAGGATCCTTTTCTGAAGTTTGATTTTCCACAAGGAAATTCCTTTTAGAAGCACAGATACACACACACACCCCCCCCCTTGAAAAGATGCCTTCCCAGCTTCAGTTTACTTTCAAACACCATCTGCTTTCCCATTCTGCAAAACATTTAGATGTCCATTTCAGGATGTTAAGATGTTTTATTTCAGTTTCATTTAAGACTAAAGATACAAAGAAGCTGACGGAGAACCAGGGAAACAGGGAAATTAAGTTTCTTTCCAGTTATGAAGCTAGGGCAGTCTGAAAACTCAACTGTTAGGGAGTGAAATAAACACACCCAAGAAGAGCAATCTTCTTTTCTAGAAAGCTTGGACTTAAACCAAGCAAGATATTCTTAGTGTGAAATTTATTAATGAGAAAAAGTTAGACTAGCTCTAGAAATAAGTGAAATATTCTAACAGGCCACTAAAGTGAATGAAGAAGGAAGCCAGTGTTCTTTAGGTTGAGATTTGTGGGCATTAATTTATTCAAGACCATGCATGATGAATGCTCATCATCTTTTAGCATCCAGCCCACCAGCTCTCACCTCAGTTCCCAGGTTCACTCCACAGCAAACAGCCTTCTTGGGTACGTCAGGGGACCCCATGCCTCATTTCTCACCATTCTTCATCTACAGCTACAGTTCTCCCACTCCACCACACGAGGCTCAGCCCCACAGTGCAGACTCATACAGCAAAATTGGTAGTTAATGGGAACAGCGAGTACCTGGAGAGAGCCCTTTCCTGGGATTATGACAACAGCAAGCAGATCAGAAGAAATTACCTAAGTCCCTCTACCATAAAGCATCTCTTCTGTATTTAAAAAAAAAAAAAAAAAAAAAAAAGTGCTGTAAAGGCTGAAAACTGCTGACTTGCATCTGTTCAACTAATGTCCAATTATTATTACATGAAACTCTAAATAGAAAAAAAAGGAGTCTAAAGCAAGCTAATGAAAATTAAGTATTTTACAAGAAAGTTACTTAAGCATAAAGTCAACTAGCTATCACACTGGTTTTCAAATCCAGTGGCACCAGCATGGGAAAAGCTGGCATTCCCATAGGAATGTGTCCTCAGGTGCAGAGGAAACCAAGTGAGTCAAAAATCTTCCAGAAGTCCAGTCTCATCATAGTATTTTTTTTTTTCCCCTAAGTATACATTTTAATACAACACAGGGCTTTCCATACAGCATTTGAAAACAGTTCTCAGTGCAACATTTTGAACTGAAACTTTTGCAAATAAATGTTTGGGAGAGAAAATGGAGGTTTGCGGTCAGGAGAGGGGCTTCAGAGGGAACACAAGCAGCAGCCCTCTCCCTTGCAGCCCTAAATTGCAGAGGATTAGAGCAGCGTGACAGAGGGTTCAACCCCTCTGCAGCCTGTTGTCCTGCATAAATGAAATGTGTAGCAAATTGTTACGTTGCTTGCAATTCATTACTTCCTTTTGTTTTGATTTTTTTCCTCTATTATAAGCTTAGTAAAAGCCTCTGCTGCACTTCAGTGCAGACAGATTTCACTGTTCTTCACTGACTTCAGCCATAAAGCCACATTAATTACTCTGAAAGGCTAACAGGAAGAAAAAAGAAAGAGATACAAACATGCACATATCCCTAGTGAACTGTCATGGGTAAAAGCGGGCTACAGCCCCCAGCTTGGCCAGCTCTATTGAGAGAACAAAGGAGCTTCTGGCCTGGCAGCGGAGAGCAAAAACTGTGGATGCAGAGAGCAGAACGAGGAAAGGGGGGAAAAAAAGGAAGAAAGAAAAGGAAGTAACACTCTTTCTTGTGTGTGAGGTCCTTACTATGCAAAGCTTTCATGCCGCAAAGAAAAGTGCTATTGAGAGAAGGTGGAGGGGACCAAAGCACTGGGAGGCAAACAAGCAAATACGCTGCAGCGCCTGCTGCGAGGGGCCCAGGACCCTTCACAGCACCCGCACCGCCTGCAAAAACAGAAATCATTTAGAAGCCAGATGACACCATAGGCATCTATTTTTACATTACTGAAATAACTACTTTCTTGACAGATTCGAGCTACTGTGCTGCTAACAACCTGCAGGTGCACACCAGCTCCAAGCATCTCAAACAGTGCAAACACATATCACAAGCCACCACAAGATGGATCACATTCACCTTTCCTGTGTGCACCTGTTACGTTCAGGACAGTCACCTCACTTAGATCCACTTTTCCATAAAAAAAAACGAGGAGAAAAATTGAGTTATGAGTGAACACAGTTCAGTCAGATGGGTAGAAATGCCAGGAGAGCCCAAAGTCAGCCTGAGCTGAGCGTCCCACGGGCTTGCGACGAGAGGATTTACCTCCTCCCTGGCTCACGGACCGAACTACCTGTCTCTTGTCATAGTCCTGCAAAACCGCAAACTCCAAACATCGCAATTCACCACAGGCATTGACAATAACTACAGGGTCTCTCACTTGCACGGAATAAATTACCGGTAAGTTAAAAATTCTCTCTCCCCCTTCGATCCTTCTCTTCCAAATAAACGTCCTCTGAACCTGCGTTTATAGCCCATTCATACAGATAAACATTTCACATGCTGAAGTTAGTGTGTGCTGGTGTGCTCTGCTCACTTAAGTCTTCTTCTGCAGCAGTGAGCACTGGGATGGGATCTATATGTACCAGGTGCTCCTACGCACTTTAGAAAAGGCCATTTTAGACATTTTCCACATTGCTTTTTAATGTATAAAACACAAACAGCATCACACGGTCTTTGCTGAGTTCCAGCTCCAAGCAAATCAAGGGCATTTTACTGAATTAAGAACCACAAGGCTGATACCTCAGATCACATTTCACTACTGCGTTTAGGATGGTTTTCACCCACAAATCTCACAATGCATTGCAAACACAAGGAAACCTAATTTTTATCACTTTCCCCACTCAGCAGAAAACAAGAGGTGCAGGAAGGGAAACGTCTGATCAGCAGCCAAGAAATGGGACAGAAGTATAACCCAGGTTTCCCCATCTTGCCACGCTTTCCCCCAAGCCTCAGCACCTCCCTAAGCCCTCGAGAAACCACACTCCTTTGGGTCACTTTAGAAACTCATTTGGGAAGTCCCCTACGAAACACGCAATGTTTATCTCCTCATTCCAATAATCTTGGTATCTTGACAAGTGACAACTCATCACTTTCAGCACAAAGAAAGAAAACATATTTTTTGGCTTTCCATGTTAATTATACTTTTAAAATATGTAAACTGTAGCCATGGGGGGGGTGGGAGGGAGGAGGGAGAGGAGGGAGGTGGAAGAGAAGCCTTGTTACAGTAGCCACACAGTGACAAACTAGCAGACACAAACTAATTATTTTGTCTTTCCCAGCAAATTCCATTCAATTAGCTACACGGGGAGTTCAAAAGGTGATTAACTTCATTAACTGACACCTTTTCTGCTTTATGGAGTTACGGTGCCTCAATGAAACAGGCAAAAATGTGGGGAAATCTCAGATGTAAGCTCAGCTGCCTTGGCTAAATGTTGAAAGAAAACAGAGGAGAGGCGGGGGAAGGCGAAAGGCACTCAGCATTCAGATCTTGTCCTCCACGGAACAATTAATTTCCCACTCTGTGAGGAGATGACTGACCCAGTGGTGTAGCACACACATAAATACTTGTCTACCAGCACTCAAAACCTGAGGCAGGAGAACACCAAAACAGCTCCTCAATGACAGTACCAGTTGGAAGTCCTGGGATGGTCACCACTGCACCAAAAAAGCTGACTCTTTTACGCTTGTTTTAAAATTACTACTTTTTTTTTTTTCAGACTAACGGCTTTTTTCCCCTTCCCTTAATGCTTTTTTTGCATTATTTTCTAGCATTATTAAGCAACTACTTAATCTTCTGCCTTTGTTTATCCATCCTGATGTGGGGGAGCATACACATCTGGCCGCTTTTCAACAAATACATCACTTAAGATACTCAGGGCACTCCATCTCGGGCTAAGGAGCAGGACAATGAGGAGAAATGAAAAAATAACTTAAAGAACAAGGATCCTGATCTTTTCACTGACTTCTTGCAGGAGGCTTGCTCTGCCTGCTGCACAGCTCCAGACCTAGTTGGATGCACCAGCACCTGCTTCCAGCATCACCCCAGGGTCTCCTTGCACTGAGACAGCTCTCCAAGGACTGTGGATCCAGACAGGTTCAAGGGCTCCTTTGGTTGGAAATCCAATCTCTGTTTGTGCAGATTTCCAAAGAATCACCTTTCTCCGGCAGCAGAAAGATGGATTTAGCTGTTAGCATCAGCAGATGGCTTCCCAGGTAACGCTCAGTGCCTGTAACCACAGGTTTCCCTCTGTATCTCCACAGTATCTTCCAGACTTCCTTTGACCAACAGAATGCAGACCCACAGCCACATTCAGACCCACTGCAACACACCTCTCTGGCACAAGGGTCCCAGTGGCCATCAGTACCAGTCCCAGAGCAATTCTCAAAGCCCTGCTCTGACTGACAGCAGGTAGCTGGAGTCTCTCGTCAGCCAAGATGAGCACACCTCCTCAGCTAAAGCTCAATAAGAGCTTTATATATTTCTTAATGCAAGACCAGCAAGGACACTCCTTTCAACTTCCAGTGACTTTTGTGTATTTTTGACTTTCCCATGCCCCGAGGACCACACAGTGTCTGTGGGTTTTCAAGTTTGCATTGCAATTGCATCTGGAGACCAACCGCACAATTTATCCACTGAAAACCTCAACAACCCAGCCCGTCACAACACACAGGTACGTAACGTACCAACCGTATTTCAAATGGTCTGTGATTCAGAATATGTAACTGCTACTATAAACTGCAGGAGTATTGCTCTAACAAAGTATTTAAATCCAAACCACAGCTCGTAACAAACCTAACAGTCTGACTCAATGGCAGATGCATTTTTTCATGTATTCATTTCTGTTAAAGCACACACAATGTTAAAAGCAACAGATAACAGATGAGCATAATACGCTGCTAGATAAAAAGGTGTCACTGACTGTATCACTAATTAAAATGATATTTCCATTATTCTCGCTTTACAGCCACCGTTGTCTTTACTGTAGTAAAGTAAGTAGTTTCTGTCTTCTGTAGCTTAATAACTGTTTGTTTCTCCTTTCTTTGCTAATAGCCACTGGCATATCCAGGCCCTATTTAGACAATTATGTGTGCTGTTCAAGTATAAGAAATCCAGCATCACAAAATCAGAGGGAAAAAATAGCCTGGAAAACATACCTGTAAGAATGATGCTTACAGACAATATGACTCTACTACCTGAGCCCACTTCTTTTCCTCTTAGAAGGTTTAAACACTAAGAAAATAGAATAAGCATATCTATTTCTTATTAGAAAAAGTATTAATTACCTCACAATTAAAAAAAAATAAATAAAAAATCACCAAGATAACAGACATGTTAGGATTCTTATGGCAAACCTTGCATGTGTAGTTCACATTGCATCCAAAATCGTCCTTTAATTATGTCAACCCTCATCTTTCTTTATATCATGGTTTACTTTGATTAGTGAATTAGCACAGCGCATTCGAGCTGGTGCGTGCTTGAGAGCTTTCCTGATTGAACTGGCCCACTTCAGTCCAAAAGCTTTTTTCCACGCTTGCTCTTTATAAATCAGAGGAAAATAATAAAACGAAACTGGGAAACAACGAGAAAAAGGTCTTAAAAAAACCCCAACTCAACAGCAATAGCAGTCTATTGAATAGGTATTTGTAGCAAGTGCCAAAGGTGGAAAGCTCAGGAAAGGGGAAGGAGCAGGCGAGATGCAGCTAAGGGGGTAAAGTCTAGAGTGAAGTCAGTACTGCCTGAACGTTCTTCAGCGATCATCTTGCAGGTATAAATACGGAATTTTAGGCATTTAAAGAGAAAGTTTAATATTTCTAAATTGTTCGGGGTCAAAAACAAAGCAATTCTTTCTCTGACAAATGCAAGCTGGCATGAATAATGCTTATGTCCTAACAATACCAACAGGGTACTATTACTATGCAAACTCTGAGCAGCTCCTGTACATGCACTTACACCAACCGTTAAATACCCCAAGGAAGTTAAATGGAAACAGACACAGACTTGGTGAGAGCTTTTACTGAAGCACAGCAGAGGGATAGATCAATGGGATGTACATCATCTGTGGGGAAGGCCAAGTTTGGCCAGAGGAAGCGGAGAAGTAACACCTGCACCTTAAAGATCCCTTAAGACCTGCTAAGATGCAGGGTCCTAGTGAAGGCGACGGCCACCGTGACAGCTATATGGAAACAATTTTCTTTTTGCAGAGTATTCTCTGCAGTAAGTTGGGGGAGATATTACCTCTTGAAGGATTAAGGCACCATGAGAGAAGCCTGGCCACAATGAGCTGGTAAATTCAAAGAGTGACTATCTCCTTGATCGCTTGACCTTCACCATGGGTACCTGGGATGCGGCTGCAGGCATAAACACACATAGACTAGAAAAACAGATTTCTTCTCAGCCTTTAAGGCTAGAGTGCGTTGGACTAGACGCATCCTCTTTGCCCACACGGGAATTCTGGAAAGGTGCAACATGAAACTTTGCCGAGAGCTTCCCAGCGACCCCAAGAGCTACAAGGAGGTGACAGGACACAGCATCCACACTGGTGTGCACATCAGGAATTGGCTATGCACAGCTATCCAGACCTCTCCTCAATCCCTTGAATAGCACCTTCCAAAACGTAAGCAGAAGTATTTTTATCTTATTTCAATGACAAACAAAAGAAAAAGAAACAAACAAAAAACTAGCAAAGAGAAAAATATTTATATAAATGTAGGAAAAACTGACTAGAGAAAACAGAGAGAGCAGAGAAGCCCTGCAGCCAGTGCCCAGGCAGGAGCAGAGGCAGGAGCTCGGGGACGTGGGAGCAAGCCGTTTCAGCTGCCAATACGTGCAGCATGCCATGCGGCACAGAAAAGGAACATTTACTGCCAAGGAGCCGTAAAGAAATATTGGTGCAGTTAAATATGCAAATATTTTGTTGTTGACAGAGGAAGCAATAGGGTATTTTTTTCATCATTTTTGCTGGTGGCAAGAAGAGGCTCTGTGCCTGTCTTGAGAGGCATCAAATAGCAACACCACAAACCTCACCACCACCCTCACATTTGACACTGTAAGTACATACAAATGCATGTATATACACTCCCAACATACTTTCCCCCTTTTCAGAAATGAAGTGCCACTTTTAAATATTTCCACTTTACTTGCTTTGAATTGCTGGAGATCAAATGAGTCAATTAAGTGCTGTGTCTTTTTTGTTCAGAGGCGAGATGAAGGTAATTTGCTGCGCAGTGCATCTGTTTCCTCATCAGCACAGTAAGGACCAGGCTAATTAGGGGAGGAAAACAATATGGTCATATGGATAGGCCAGATTGCCTGTCACTCTGCTATTCAGCGGGCAGGTTGTGCTATGAGGACAGCAAACAGATGAGGAGCCTTCATCTCCTTCCTCCGCATGCCTTGGAAGAAAAAAAAAAAAAAACAAAAAACAAAAAACCAAAACAAAATTACTTCAAGCACTCAGATGGTTACCTGAATATTTTTAGCATTAATCCCAAAAGGTTTCCCCTCAAGTCCTGTCATCGCTGATGTGCCTGTGATGCACGCAGCTGCTCTTTGCTCTGGCGAGGAGCCACGTGCCAAGGTTTCTATCTGAGCGGCTGGCCGGCGCCGAGGCCCGGCACGCGGCGCTACTTGCTCATCCCAGCTCACATGACAGGAAGCACGGGAAAGCCACAGCACGGACACATAGAATTTTTCACCAATTAAATGTGCAATGCTAACGATGTCATTCCAATTCCCTTTTCTGTTGGCTTTAACCTACACTGCAAGACATTGCTCTGCTTTCCAGTAGACTCAGTGCAAGCAAACGTGGGGCTCTCCCTGCTCCAAGACCTCCCCACGCAGCAAACGGAAAGGCTCCCATCTGGAGGGTGACTGGTTTTGTAATGCATCAAAGTCTTCAAAATCTCTGCCCCCCTAATGCCTCCCACACCATGATTTTTTACAATACATGTTTTGAAAACAACTGAAACTCATAAGAAGCAGTGCATGATCAAGACCCATCTAAAAGCTGTTGCTGCTACTCCATTCACTATCTGACACCAAAAACTCCTAATTATTTTTCATTTTTAGTTTCAATAGATTCAATTAGGCATATGATTTCATTCTCCAACACCTCTGACTTTGCAGCATTGCAGAATCACAGACCCTGACTCAATAACCATGTGAGTGAGTGCCCTGATGCAGCTTTAAATCATCAATCCTAAATCTGATGTGAAAAATTATTTTCTTGGTAAACTGCAAACATGCAAGTGCATGAGAAAAACAACTTTAAGGAGACGAGCTAGAGATAAGTAATTCCCAGTCACTCACACGTAATCCCACTGCAGCATTTCTGTTTGTTAGGAGAAGATACGGAATATCAGAGGAAGTTCATTTATTCACTGGCCTGTAAAATCAAGCAGCAGTAGACATTACAGTTACTACATCTAAGCTTTATTTGTGACTACAAAATGAAACACTATAAGGTACACAAAAGAAGTTAACTCATACCAAGCATATCATGAAGGCAATCAACCTAACCAAGGGCTTGCACATCTCCCTGTCAGCCACCTGTCAGACAGACACTGTGTGTGTGATACTACAAATAAAGCTTTTTTTTTTTTAAAAAAAAATACAATTAATCGAGTATTCCCAGGAGATCTCTATTTTTACATTGATCAGAAACATACCAATAAATTCTGCTGCTCTAGCAGTGAATATTTTTTCAGGCCTTGCTAAAAAACAACCAACAAAAAAAAAAAACCAAAAAAAAAACAAACCACAAAAACCCACAAAACCGAGAACAGACTTCTAATGGAGCCCGTCCTTCTTTACACTTTGGGGAGGGCAAGTTCACTCACAAGCCATTTAAAAATCCTCCAGGGAGTATCTTAATGCCTCAGCCCAAAAGGAGAAGAGTTTCATCACAGATTTTCTGGCACACAGCCCACACTGGCGTTGACCCAATGACTTTGCTTAAACCAGAGCAGCTCTTTGCTCCCATTCTGAGAGCTGCAAAGTTTGGGATGAGTCACCGACTAATCTAGATCCATAAATAAATAAACATCCAAAAACATGGATGAGATCGCAGAGCTCCCTCGGAACTTCAAGCCTTTACCCTTGCATCCTCAGCAGATCTCAAAGAAATTGTGTTTCCTGCTTACCAGTTCTTCGCATCATTATCCACTAAAAACCTACAACACATTTGACCCCTCTAACAGGCAAATGCTGTCCTTTAACCACAGCTTTACTGCACCAGTATCCCATAAAATTAAGCGCAGAAGCTATGATTCCTATTTTTCCACTTCTAAAAGCCATTTAAACAGTTTCTAAGAGCATGCAAATATTAAAACTTGTCCAAATGGCATAATCAAATTTAGCAAACTAAGCAGAAGACGTCTGTGGCTGCAAAGGCAAGGCAGGCCATTTGCTTCATTAAGCAAATCCAGGCAATAAACCATGTCCTCCCCAAGAGCAAACACTTGAAGGTGCAGCCATGAGTCAGATTGAGAGCACGGGGCGATGCGAAGGTCTGGCTCATGAGCAAAAGGGACCTATGCTCTGCTCAGGTACCCCACCAAAGCTTTCCCACTATTGCTCTGCAGCACAAGCTGCAGAAAATTTGTTTTGTGTAGTATGGAAATTATACTGACAACTATATGCTGGCAAGTTTACAGCCACTGTAAATACCAAAGCTTTAACAGCAAGGGGCTAAGCTATAACAGGTCTCAGAGCTCTGTAAAACCTCTCTAAAAGTGTCTGAAAATATAAGAGCAGGGGGAGTATAAGGAAATTGCACATCAAGTGCAATGCATGCAAAACACCGGCTTGCAAGGCACTGCAGATGCCAAAGTTTGCACAAGTTCAAAAAAGCAGGCAAATTCTCCGCTGAAAAACCTCAACCTAATGCAATTCTATGCAGGTCACCACCTCCTGCTCAGAGGTCTGAGCAAGAACTTATGGGAGCTTCAAAGTGTCTTCCAGGGGAAGATTTTATGTGCAGGTCTTGCTCTTATGCCATGCAAAGGACGTAAGCAGTGCTCACTCTCAGAGCCAGGTTACTGGATGAGGAGGACTGTAGTTTGACCCAGTCAAGTTGTATGTTCTCATATGGACCATTTATGCCTCACTTTATGCTCTGCATCCATGCAGGCTGATCACATCCCTACTTCATTAAAGCCAAAAAATAAGCCCACCCACTGCAAAGGAGCAGACACTATTTCCTGGTAATAAGGGCAGAAGGAAGGTTAAACTGGGGGCTGGCACTTCAGCTTCCTCACTGTAATTACAACAGACTGCAAGCACCCCAGACTGAGCAGAGCTAGACACAAAGTTGCTATGCTGCCCTTTTGGCTAGAAAATTAGAAAGCAAGCTGTCTGTGCCTCAAAAATATAAAGAAATATCCAGCTCCAACCCAGCAAATCACTGCATCCAAAAAACAGAGATGGACACGCCGCTTCACTTTGGCAAATGAAACCAAGAGACTGAGC
Organism: Tetrax tetrax; assembly: GCA_009806455.1. Lineage (NCBI taxonomy): Eukaryota > Metazoa > Chordata > Aves > Otidiformes > Otididae > Tetrax > Tetrax tetrax. Next base: position 178,320 of record WHYT01016975.1, read on the forward strand.
GCAAACCTCAGAAATTTTAGCGATGATGTGCATTAATCAAAAAAAAACAACCCACAAACAGCAACCGACTGAAGGGAGTGCTGGAGTTTTAAGAGACGCCTTGAGTCTGGCCAACACTGAAAGCATTTAAATTCTGGCAGCTTCAGAAGTAAGTGCCAGCATGAATTTAGATACTTGGATACATTCAAAGTCTTCCAGTTGCAGTTTCACTAGAAAATAATGAAACCATGCACAATCAAATCATTATAAATAAAGTTTTTTGAGTTCAGTGGAAGACAACACTGATAGATTCATGATCTGTGCTGCTGTAATAGAGCTAGTAATAATTTTGATGTATTGATTTATTTTTCCTTTAAAAAAAAAAAAAAAAAAATCACCATTTCTGTAAAGAATGCCTGCTCACTAATTCCAGTTGAGTTGAACACTGTATGTTGCTGACATTGTCACTATGCTTTAAGTCAATTAGGGAGACCAGAGCCAGATGGCTGAAAACAACCAAAATTACACAGTACATTCTGTTTATTAGTTAGGATTATTATTCAGGCCATAATTGCTTTTAACAGATTATTTATCATTATTAAGATTACAATGATGTGCAAGAAAATTACAAAGTTAAGAAAAACATGATTTTTCAATTGCATCTGTCCCCACTCAGTTCACAACTTTTCTTAAATGTCTGATCCAAAGAACTAAAAAAAAAAAAAAGAAAATAAGAAACAAGCCATTTCTTCTTATTAAGCCCTCCTCTTACATATATATACACACACACACACACACACATTTATTTCTTTTTTAATTACTCACTCATACAAGCTACTACGTTGAGATAAATGTGGTTGAATGCTTCCACCCATTGGACATCTGCCACTCTGGAAAAGGCTCTCCAAACTGCCTCAAGTATCACCAGTTTTTTAAATTCAGGCCTTGTAACTCTGAACACTCAAAAGTATAAAGCCAGGTGTTAGCAGCTGGAGATAAATGATATACTGGGACGTACTCATATCAGAGACTACCCTGGAAAGGAAGAGCACACAGAAAACTCAGCCGTGGACAACCACCTCATGTAGCCACAAGCCTTACTCCTTTCATGCTGGGAATACTGAGTTAAAGAAGAAACTTTTGCAATATAGGTCACCCTCTCTGCCAGAGATCCCGAGATGGTAATTGAAGTTAAGCAACAATTGTGACAATTCAAGTTGTGTGAATTCAAGTCTCATAAGCTTTTAACTTAAAATTTACACAGTAATTATCTCAAGATTTATCTTTATCCTACAGCCTTTGGGGAGCAGTTAGGTTTAGCCATCCACCAAAATCCCAAAATGCAGCATGCCACATTGCAACTACAGTTCAGCTTTGAAATATGGTCCTTTTGCTACAGAAATAGGTGCTCTGATACACTATTTGTGCTTAATCCTGAATTAGCACTTGGTCAACCTGCAGGTTGTTCAGTAGCGCCAGTCTCCTCTCTCCTATTCACACAGACAACTTAGCATCTCATCCCACTGAGACATGATATTCTCAGTGCTTTTGGTTACTGTTAGGTTGGATTTTTAAGGTTTCTAAAAAGGAGGGGGGGAAATGGCATTAGTAATATGCAGTGTCCTCCAAGGCAAACAAAATATTAGGCACCATTAAGAAAAAAGGCACCAGACAAGAAAGGCGTCATCCTTGCTCACCATGATCCTCACAATTAAGCTTTGGACAGAATCGTGAGGAATGGAGGGAAGAACCAGACTGGCTAATCAACAAGTATATCATGCAGATACCCATTAAAACCATATTACATTGTCTCAAAATCCATACACTTCCCAAGCTACTTCATCTCCCCCTACACCTACCTCCTCATTGCCCTCAACCTCTAACAGCAGCAGTGACCTTGGCACATGGCATTTTTCTAGAATTAATAGTTGGCTGGTGTTAATGGCCCTTGGCTACACCCTGGGCCATCAACTCCTCCCAGGTAGTCATTAATCCCAAGGAAATGCCCTGCACCTCCATCGTTACTACTTAATTAGCTCCGCATATAATCTGTGGAGCTGTAACACCACACCAAAAGGTTGACTGCTAAGTTATGAGCGAGAAAACTTTAAAGTCAAAAGATTCAAGATACTGCACCGAAACCTAATTAAAGGCATTTTAATGTCTTAATAAATAAAGGATAATTATTTGGGGGCTGAACGAATTACCTGAGTAAGCAAAGCCACTGCTCTTGACTCAATGGAGAGTTAGTGGAGCTCCTTTGTTTTGCAACGCTATGGTGCATGCCGCAGCTGCCAGCAGAAGCACAAATCCAAGCCTGCACTTTAAAAGCTACTTTTTTTTTATATGCCACAAACTGCACCAAGTAACGGTTTTCTGCTCTGATGGGGAAGACTTTGAGGAGGATGCACACAGCACTCTTGCAACAGCTCTCTGTCCCAATGGCACCCGCCTCTGCCTTGTAGCCCAGCTCAAGCACATCTGTGATTACAATCCTGACCCAGGAAACACGGAGGTGGTCACCTGCATGTGTGTTTCACAGTGAAGTGCCTCAATGGGGAAGGCTACGCAGGGATGCAGGGGTAGGATGCCCTTCCCAGAAGAGTTGGGAGTGTCCTTGTTTTCCCTGCTTTGCCCCTGGCATGTATTCAACTGCCCAACCATTGTTCTCCATCTTATTTAATCCTGAAGTACCTTTACTGAGGCTCGTTGTGGAAAAAGGCAGAATCAAACCACAACAAAATCCTGCCACTAAAGGCTCCCCAAGCACTACTAAACGCTGCTCCTCCAGAACTTGCCTGGGCTGCTGCAGCTCCTCTTTCCATTTCACTGCTCCTCTCGTGTACTCTTGCCACCTTTAGGGCAGGTGTTTTTCCCAATTACATATCCTCTGCAGAGGCAAATATGATTAATTATGTTTTTTCATTATCAGAGTCACCCAAAGTGAAGACAGACCTCGTATTTCATGATGCTGCATTAATATCTCCATCCTAAGGGAGACCCAATCTCATCACTGGCTAATTCAAGCCCAAAGCCTCTTCCATCTCCTTCCCCGCTCCTCGAGGACAACAGGGGAATGGGTTTTGGTAGTAGCTGAGGGAAGATGAACGGTCTCGTCAAAATAAAATGCAATAAAAGACTGATCCACAGAGGAAGATAAGCTTGAGGAAAACAATTCAGATTAAGAGGACACCTGATGATTTAAACGTGGGGCTCAAAGGGAAAATGAGATGTCTATAATTATGAAAAAGAGTATCTTTTCATTGCCTGGACTGTTATTAGCTGCGATAGGAAACAAGATGACAAGTAGAGACTTCATAAATCAGCCAGTGCCATGTGCTGCCACTCCTCAGCAGTAAGCAAACACCTGCCCACACCTGCACTGGCACAGGATCCTGCAGTTTGCTTGGTGGCTGGCTTTCCTTCTCGTCTTGTCTCATTCAACTAGGCAACTCCATCGCACTAAAAATAAGCATAAAGCCAGCAGACTGCCAAAACAGAGCATCTTCCAGACCTCACCTTTCCTACATGCCGCAACCTGCCAGTGGGGCATTTTAAACCTATTTATCAATGCTCACAACAGCAGAAAGAGAGCTTGTGCATTCTGCTGCCTGTTGTGCATCTCCTCCCTCCTCTTTCCTATCATATGCCTTTTCCTTTTTGGTTTGTTTTTACGGGTTTTCCTAATAAGGATTTGCCCATGCCACTGAGCTCTCTCCTCCTCCCCCCAGGCTGGATACCTACCTGCCCTAATTGCTGCATAATTAAAAGGAAAACCACTCCAGGTAATTGGCAGACTTTGCTAATTGAAAACTGGGGAAGTAATCATTTGGCCCAGAGAAAAGCTCCACTCATATGCCATAATATGGACCACCATCTGTCTGCTAAATTAGCTGTGGTGAAATATTAACACAGAAGTGACTGACACCGACTATTTATTTTTTTTTAAGGAGTTTGCCTTCACACAGAGGACATTCCACCACCTCACTGAAGCGCTCCCTGTGACAACGGGCAGTTTCTCTTCCAAGAGACTAAGATACAGGTGTAGTCAGACCTTCTTGAGCATAAGAAGCCAGTAGCTTACCAGTGATGGACCTTCCCAGTATCATCGATTTAATGGGACCAGCAGCTTTGGCCCTCACTGTCTCGAGCAAGCGTTCACACCTCCTGCAGGGACACACAGGTCCTCCTCTCCAAGGGAGGATATCCACAGCCTTCTAAACGATGAGGGTAGCCTGACACCTAGGGTCACTTCTTAATTCACTGTGATTAACCCAACTTTGGGAGACTAAGGAGCTCTCTCAAGCTCTGGCTAGTGCATGTAAAACAGAGGACAGTACTACCACCCCAGTTTTATTTCAGATCACAAGGCTGAGGCAAACCAGCATCCCCCAGGGGTGACCACCTGCTTCTCTTTACAACTCCCACTCAAGCCAAATCCTTCTAACCTGGGATACCAACTTGGCCAATTCATCAGTTAGCAGTCAAACTCCACATTTTCACATCCTGCCTGTGGAAGCAAATGCAGACGAGGAGCACCTGCAGTCAACACCACCTTGGGCACACACATAGCATGGCCCAGCAGAGAGAGAAACAAAAAAAAAAAAAAAAAAAAAAAAAAAAAAAAAAACAGCAAAACTGCTCACGGTAACACACATGACACAGTAGCTAAGCTCCTCAATTCTATCTTCATGAGATTTATTTTTATATTACCATCATGGCAACTGCCTCCCTGATGCTCCCACCACAGACCAAAACCCAGAAGCCAGCGTGCAAAGCCACATGGGGAAAAAAACAGCCCTTGCATCCAAAAACCTTGCCATAAGAAGAAAGCAGAGAAGGTAGTGAGAATCAAGGCAGTGGAAAAACAGCACAGGGTGATGCTAGGAAATCCAGAGCCCTGGGGACCTACACTTCTGCACCAGCTCCTGAGGATCATTGCAAAGCCCTGTTCAACAGCCCTGTCCGGAGCTGCAGTGAGAAACCACATCTGAGTAGAAGTGGGGCCCTTCTGCCTCTCCAAGTAGCACGCACTCTGTGGAAGGCACACCACAGTAAATTACATAAAAACGCTATTCAAGCAACGAATGTAATTTCGCTAATTAAAATTGTAACAACAGCTGTAAAGCAAAACAACATTAAAGCACACAATGTATTTGCCATTTACAAGTTCCCATCGAACAGAGAAGACCTTGCTCCCCCAGCACGGCTTATTTACCTAAGGGAAGTAAAACCTACAAATATGTTTCTTTTTCTCCTAGATTTGTATTTTCCCAGTGAATGCACAACCTCTGCAGTATAACCTGCGTAGAGAACTGAAGGGACAGGGCTCTCTCAATACCATAAGGCATCCATAATACCAGCCCCATCACTTGCCATACTGATACACAGCGCCAGTATGTTGCACAGATGCATACACGCGCTGTATACTGTATAGATGTATACACAGCAGGACATTGGAAGAGGCAGACACGTTGCGTTAGCAATTTTCCAAGTAAAGCTGCGGCACCAGAGCAGCAGTGAGAGGGGCTCAGCTGAACTGCAGGAGGTCCCAATACCACCCTCACCTCTGCTATCCCATGCCACTGTCAGGACCACTCAGGGGACAGAGGATCGAAGGCACCAGAGCCACTTCCCTGAACCACACAAAGCCTTCAAACTCACAGCAAGTGCACTTTCAGGAACGCGGAATCACATTTTAATTCTTTACTTTGACACATGAGAATGTTACCAATTAGTACTGTGGGCAAACTGCTTCCCTACATCTCTTTGATGTTTGTTATTTTTGCACTGATTGTTTTGCTGAGAGAGGAACTTGGATTCTCCATTACCCTTCAGGGACAACAGAGAACTGCTTAATATAAAAATAAGATTATAATTAAAAAAAAAAATTCACCCACAAAGCCTAACATGAGACTCAGAGTTAAATCTGAAAGCCTTTGCATCAAGTACTATAACTACACCAGGGTCACATCACCAGCTCAAACATTCACTTTTCCCTGTACCCCTCTTGCAAGAGATCTATTTTTATTTTCGCTTAAGCATCAGAACAAGTAATGGAGAAAAGTTTGAGGAGAGGCCTAACAAAGTTCCTGAGGCAAGAGCTCATTAGTGACTCACTGTGATAATTAACAGTTAAGCTGACCCCATCAGGAGTCAAAATGCATTTTTCTGATGGAAATGGAGCGTGTCTCCAGAAACCTCACCGCAGCAGTTTGAAACACACACACACAGGTGGCACCCTCAAGAACCACAATTTATCATTACGGACTGCATTTATACTAGGACATAAGTAAACAACAGCAAATAAAGAAAATAATATTTGTGTGATGCCTTGATATATTTCCCTCAGACATTTTCAGGTGTCAGCTGTAATAAATGAAGCATTTACTGGGTGCAGACAACACTTTAAAAAAATCAGCTCAAGTCCCTAAAGGAAACAAGCAGCAGCATATTCTGTAGTATTTCATCATTTTGGAGCCGGCAGAACGAAGCTGACAAGTACACAAGATAAATACTTTGTTCTGTCACGCTGCGTCATGTTGAGGAAAACAAAGTGTTACATGACCTTTGGAGGCACAGCCCACGGAAGCCTTCCTTCGCGCTTCCACGCCGCCGCTTGCAGGAGGGAAGAAAGAAGATAAAATAGAAACATCCCTCCAAGGCCCTGCCTTGCAGCAGCTGTAACTCAAGGGATTTCACAGCCACCTTCCTGGCAGAGGTTTTGCTGCCAAAGCTCGAAAAGGGAAGAGCCATCAGAGCAGGAGGCAGCACCACTGCACATCCCAGAGCTCTGCAAAACCAACAGCAACACACTCCTTGCAGAGGAAATAAAGAAGATGGTGCAAATTAATTACTACTGAGTGCTATTTTCCAACAAGAATGTGCATTGACTTCTTGTTGTTTCTTTTCTAAACAAAAATACACCCTGGGTGAGATTTGAAAGCACAAGCCAGGCTGAGCAGAAACCAGCCCACTGCTCTCAGCATGCAGAGCATTGGTGTGGCACGGCAGCACAATCCAAGGGCGATGCCTTCCATGCTAAAATCACTTTACTGAGCCAGATGAAATCACTCTGGGACACCTCTCCTTCAACAAGCTGCACCAGACCAGTGTGTGCCAACACCGTGGCAGATTCAATCATAATGCAGATATGGACACAGACTTGTAAGCATGAGATCCACGACGATGCACTGAAACCCAAACACTGTATCAAACACCCATTAAGGCCCTTAGTAACTTTTTGCTCATTGTAGCCATGTTGAAATTCCACTCATCTCTGATTTTTTTAAAATATATTTTTCCTTGTGTTTCCAGCGAAGTCCCCCAGGCTCCCTGTCCCAGGCAGTCAGGGCACACAACGCTGGGAAATGCAAACATCGCATCTCCATCAAATTTTTACACGGTAAATAGCCTCATTGCGAGTCCTTTAGGACCAGGGGAAGAAGAATACTGAAGTGCTTTGGCTGGGACAGCGAATATTAATAAGCACCTTTGAATCCTGAAGCATGGTGCAACAGTGTTTTTTAAACATTGAAGGTATTTGATGGGACACGCTGTCCTGTCTGACCTTACCGAGACGTGCCTGCTACCCTCCACCTGCTATTACTGTATCTCTCAGATATTAGGACAATTATTTTTTAAAATTTCTAAATATTTTTAAAGAGTTCCCATTTTAAAAATGCAAGGTAAGCAGGAAAACAAATTCAATTAAAAAAAAAGATGGCTGCAAAGCAACAAATATGAGCAACACAACTTAGAGCTGGGTTTAGCACTTAAAACTAATTTCAGGCATTTTTTATTAAATTGAAGTATCAAATACATAATTTTATTTAAAATAAATCACTTTGTGTTCTCAAATAACTGTAATAACTAACCATAGATATTGTATTAATCCTAAGTGTGGGAATGTTTGACATTTTTCCCCTCCCCTTTGTCCCATGAAAGATGGCAAGCAACAGACCATCCTCATTAATTACACTGCCACTTTTATGTAATAACCCGCAGTTACAGAGTCTCCATAATAAATTATATATATTTACATCAACTTCCTAGCTTTCACACTCATATATCTAATTACTGTGAAAGAGACAAATAAGTAATTAAGCTATTTGCAGCTATAGAAGTCTGGAATTATCAGTGTAAAAAGACAGGTACTGGAAAGATGGCCCTCTAGTATACATAGTAAAAAGCAGTAATACTACAAGCGGATAAGGTAAAAGTGCATCTGTAATTATTAATAATATACTTCACATTTGATTTTAAGTGTCACATTATTACGAATTAATTTAACATTCATTAGAGCTGCTCTGATTATAACGAATCCATTTGCCAATTGCTTTGCCTTCAGATAAGAGTCCGTAGTTCCATCCTAACCCAGTTGTAAGTATTCATTAACAAACACTTAACAATGAAACACTGGAAAGAGTCGTTAGATAATAGAAGTATACTGACTTGCCAAAAACATTGTATAGAAGAAAAAAAAAAGTGGACATAAAGAACCTCTTCTATTTATTTTTAGCTGCAATGATTTAGAAAGTAAATTCTGGATGGCTGCAGAGCACATTGCAGCTGCTCAAGTACTCCAAATCTTTCCATTTTGTGGCCAAGTTCAACAAAATCAGCCTGCCTCAACGCCAGTGATGCTGAAGTTACTGTAGGTCTAACGAGGCAGAAGGGAAGAGCTCACTACCCAGATAGGCTGCCCACCAGCCCCGGCTACGAAGCCAAGGACAGAGGAACACCCATCTTCATGTCCAGGTGAGTTCAGCATAACGTGGGCAACGTCCTCCCAGGCCCCAAGGTGGGATGGAGAGCAATGACCACCTCCTTGTCCCAACCCAAACCCAGGCACGGAGATGGGACAGGTAGCAGGCAGCATTGCTCCAGTAGCAGGTGTGTTTATCCTTCTTTCTCTCTAAACAACCACCACAGGATGTTGTAAGCGTCATATGAACTAAAACAGCATGGTTGCGCTGTGTTGAAGAAGAAAAAATACTCAGTAGAAGGAAGTGAGAAGCAACCTGAGTGATAATAGTTTATCGTAAGCATCCATTAACTAATGCTGAACCGTAATAAAATACTTTCAGAATTATACATGGCATCCCCGGGAATACTAAATGGCTTCATCACTTTTACTGCTTATAGACCAATTATGAAACAAATCTATAATGAATAAACTGCTGCAAGAAAATTTTACCCCACCAAGAGACAGAAGCAGGGCGAGAACTGCTTTTACTGCACATCTTCACATCCCCTGGATGTGGGAAAGAAAAAGAAGAAGGGGTCAAGCATCCCACTCTTTTCATATCAAGACTCAATTTTAAAAAACACTCTCTTCCTCCCTGCTTTTCTGTCCCGAAGCCTCTCTTGGGCTGTGCCGCCAGCATGCCTCACATCCTGCTGCCTCGCTTTTTGCTGGGCCACCCTGCTGCTCTCCCTCACTAAAGTTTAGGAAGGTGCTGACTGCTCCCCACGGAGCATCTCTGTTCCCCGCCGGTGGGAAAGGATAAGCCTGGGCAGTGCATGCAAAACCCCACCAGAGGTTTTTGTGTGGTTTTTGGGGAGGTTGCGTCACTAAGCGAAAAGGATGCACTTCACAGAGGGACACAGCCACTGATGGGATGCATGTACCTATTTCTTCTAACAAGCTGATGGGGACCAGAGCCCTTCCCAGCAGTGGGAAGCGAGGCTTTCCTGCTGCAAAACCTGCTTTTTCTTACCACGAGGAGCCTCGACCAGGCATGCTGCCAGGGGAGATAACTGCCTGCAATTTCACTGACACCAGGCAGATGCATCTCCTCTGTTCAGCAAGGGGCAGGGCCGACAACTGTATTTACTTCAGGATGACCCCAGTCAGTGACGACAATCAGCAAGCAAAGCTTGAATGAAAGGGCTCATAAAAAAAAAAAAAAGTAAAATTCTAAAAATGGGTGTTTTTTCTCTCCCCATTGCTCTCTTCCCACAGCATCCTTGTACCCTCCTCACCTTGCCAGGGGAAACCACATTTTTGCAGACAAGAGCTATTCTCCCTTGTCTCCAACGCATGCCCATCCAGTCATATATAGACAACAGACAGGCGAGGACACACACACACACACCAAAAATAACACCAGCGCTGCACTCAGAAGTAACCTGATGCTAAAACAATATGACAGCTGCCATTTGCCTTTCCCAGGCAAACCAAAGGAGGAGTTAAGTCACCCCGACCTGCTGGATACCACAGCAAGTGCTGGGCTATTACTGGGGGACTGGCAGCTCCCACTGAAGGTTACCAAAAGGTGGGAGGTGTGGTGCCCGTGACATCCCGTGCAGCAGCACAGGGGGGGTGGCATGGGGCCAAATCCGGACCCGCAGCACAGGGGCACAGGCTTCCAAAGCCAGCAGAGCTCGTTCGGCCACTGGGTCTGGTCCACAGAGGACAAAAGGAAAACTGTGTCAGTGTTTCTTCTCCTTCTGTCTCTCTGTTCCCAACCCCTAGAAACATTCTTGCTACCCCAGCAGAGAGAAGAGCTGGAAAGGCTGGACAGGGCAAGGGGAGGCAATTGCTGATATAAAACCAACACAACAACCCTAACAAAAGTAACATTTTTCTCCAAGGCCTCTTGTAAACGTCAAAATCAAATATCTCAACGAGAAAGCAATAAGGAAAACCACCTACAGATTTCACAGAAAGTTTTACAAACAGAAAGATACACAAAAGGACATTTTCATCAGTCTGCCTTCCACCAGCTCTCTTAAAGGCTCTTCACATTTCTCCTCTTTAATTTGGTATCCACTTTAATTTACAAAAAAGAAGCCTCAAATTACCTTAACTTCATAGTAAACTGTGACAAATCAAGGACAGAAAAAAATAACAGACTGCAGAGAAGTGGTCAGACTACATTGTGCCTCATTATTGTACAAACCTTTTTTTTTTTTTCCTTCCACTAAGATATTTAAGCCTTCCAAACCTTTGTCTTTTGCCAATTAAGAGTTCAGCTAACTATGCTCTCAGGCAGCAAGGGAAAGACACGGACCGTACTTCACGCATTCCAGGCTGAACAGCTTGCAGTAACACAGGTAATACGCTGTCTGCAAGAATAGCCAGCAAAACTTCAATCTCTTGCTGGTAGATCGTTCCCTGGTAGGACGGGAGAGACTGCAAGCCAAGGTCAATTCTTTCCTTTAATTCCCTTCTTTTTTTTTCTTCCCCTCCAAGACAAGGGAAGAGAGCTTAGTTATTTCTGCATGGATGCAAGGTGAATGAGGCTGTCGCTTCTCATTGCAGTGCTATTTATTACAGGTCGCTGACATAATACAGCTTCCCCCCCACTCCAATGCAAAAAAAGAAACCCAAAACAACAACAACAAAAAAAAACCCAAAAAACAAGCCCACCAAGAAACTGGGGAGAGAGTTCTTTAGCATCATCTCACTTACTTCTTTGAAGGGAATATATGAACAGGTTTTATTTATTTATATAGTGATCTGACAACTCAGATGGCATCAGCTTGTTTTCAGAGGCTTCCTGCTGAAAAAGGCAAGCTACCCTGTTATGAGGAGGTTTAAGAATCCACACACACACAACAGAATAAAAGAGCACACATCGGGAAAAGAAACTGCAAGATTAACAAGACATGCCGACCAAGAATGGAAAATTTACACTGAATCAAGATGGGGAGTGCAGGGAGTATTGTAGGCTTGCTCCTGCATAAGCCAGATCCACAATGAGGGAAAAAAAAAAAACGGGTAATAAGAAATTAAGTTCCACATCCTCAGCTGGTATAAATCAGCAGCATCCCTCCAACTCCCCTTACTGCACCAGGAGACCAGTTCCCGAAAGCCTGTCTGGTTTAAGGGTTGGTTCTGGTCTCTCATCAGCAGTTCCTCCCAATTTAATTCATAGTTTCAGATGAAAAGATTTTATAGATCTCTGTTCCTTCTTGAGATGAGTTTGCCTAGAGCTCCAAGCAATAAATTGATGATAAATCAATTTTCCCTGTGCTGTGCTTTGTAGTCTGCTTTTTTTTTCCCCACACCGTGCTGAGAGCTGTGTATAAAATACCACATTACTTACTTGTTTTTTAAAGGTAAGTTAATGCCTCTAAAAGTCAAGAATATCCACAGCCTATTTTTAGGTCCCTAACAGTAAGCCAGAACTGCCTTAATAAAAAGATCTTTTAATTCACCTCTAATATTTTATTTCGCAGCCAGATTAAAAGATAAGCGAGTCTGTACCAAAGGGTGTGGAAGTTGCAGTGATGATTCAGGAGGAGGCAGAGCGACCCAAATTTGAATGCAAAAACGCTTCTGCAAGCTCCCACGGGGCTGGTTTTCACCCACCTGTGGGGTCGAGCCTGGCAACCCACAGACCCCTAAGTCACACAGCCAACTCTCACCCACGGGACCAATACCCGACTCGGAGGAGCGGTCCTCCAGCCTCTCCTACGTCAGTTATCATCCAATAACACACTTTAACCCTTTCAGCTGGGTCTCCTTGCAGTAATATCTACAGCAGAGCATAGCAGTTGCTATGGAGCGAGGATAGCTCTTCTGCTGATAATATAATTAGTACTATAATTTACACAGAGCATTTTTTATCCTTTCCTATCCTGAAATGCTTCACAGATTTATGCTTTTACTCAAAAGGCTGTCCATCACATCAGCCTGAACTGAGACCATGGATCAGAAATTCAGGCTTCTGGAGAGCTTTGAAGTTTTCAAGACTGTGTTTCCCAATCCCCTGGGCGTCAACAGCAGAAAGGAAAGGAAAGTTGGCAGTCACCAACGGCCACCAAAGCCTTTCCAGCAATATCTAAATGCTGTGAGTGGTCCAGCAATACCAACCCACAGCCACCATCAAGGAGCCAGCTCCTGCCCACAAATTCCTTACTAAGGTCCCATCCTCTCCAAAGCCAGGAGGCTGATGGGTCCCTGCACAGAGGAATAAAGAAAATGCAATCATCACCTGCACCCAAATTTGGAAGAACTGCCTGCATATACTGCAAAAAGTCATAGGATTTTTAGTTTATTAAAAGTGTGTTAGAGGTTTTGAGACACACACATAGGGCAGCTGAAGCCTAAATAAGCAGGGCAGGTTACCCTACCCTTAGAAATTGAGTAATAAGCATACACACAGGTATTTGCACAGCTCAGCAGTTCTGTAGAGCAACTGATGCACAGCGTGTAGTTACGTTTACCCCAACACAGCAACTCCTTTGCAGGTACAACCCGTAGGTGCTTTGCCAAGCCAGGTGACAAGCACTCAGGGTGCCAAGACAGAGCTCAATGAGCCTCACATGCTCCGACACTGCCCCTGGCTGCCTCCTTCAAACATAATTTCAGGGGCAAACTTTCACCTGTGTTTTTGGCTGCAGCTCACCTACAAAGCACCCTTTTCTGATGCCATCTCCTTCAGCCTCTGTGGATGAGTAATCCTCAAAGCTACTGAGAAGGCACAAGGAAGAGTTTTGCAAGCTCCGGCTTCCATGCATAAGACATGAAAGATGTAAATTTTGCATACGGCAACCTGCCACTCCCGTTTTTTCCTCCCCATAACCTCCCATGAATGCCAGCCAAAATGAATTAAATGCCATGCAGGAATAAACAAAATGAAAACACAATGCTGGTCATTTTGGAATTTTGGGCTTGGATCTTTTCACTGTTTTTATAGCAGCTGTGCTAATGCAGCGTGGGAGTGAAAGGCAGCTTTTCAGTCTGAGCTCTCTCTTCCAGTTCAATTGCTGAGGCTACCCAACATGCCTGCACTCTTATTTGCTCTCCTTTCTACTGTGTCCCAAGCTGCGAAATTAATATGTACAGAGGACAAACTTGTCCTTCAGGAATAAAAAGTGACCTTAATACGCTCCTGCTTAATCCTTCCTGGGCTCAGCGTACCGTCACTTGGGGAAGACAACCCAGCATGAAACCAAGGTGCCACTTTGCCCTCCAGTGAAAGCATCCACCCCACACGCATATCAGGTGTCTCCTTGTGGAAAATCCCTTGTCGGGAAGGAGCACCATAGCAGCAGGAGCCAAAGTAAATGCAGGGCTGTTTACTAACCCCTCTCCAAGAGTAGGGCAGCTGCATTCACACCTGGACAACACAATGCTGGAAAACACAGAGCATAGATATGATTTGCAGATAAGCACTCAAGACAGCTGTTCTCACAGAAAGGCAGAGGGTTTTGGCTCAAAAGGCCAGGTTTTAACAAGCAGGTTCAGGTGAGAAACTGCTTTTGCTTCTCAGCCTAGGCAGGAATGATAGGGACTTTGCACAGGAGCACCCATCCTGCCACAGGCAAGCTGAGGGGTGCAGCTGCTGCTGAACCTGTAAGGAAAAACTCCTTCCAAAGTGTCAGGCCAGAAGGCTTTGCTATCCTGTGACTTCTCCCAGTTCAGAGTTTCAAAACCCTGGGGTCCCAGACAACAAATCCTAAAAGACTTCAGCCAAATCTGCCTTCTCACACGTGAAAAACCGCCACATCAAGCCCTAAAATGGGCACATGCACCAGAGATTTGCACTGGGAAGCACAGTGGAGTTGGATGATGCCTTGGATGGGAGTGTGGCTCGCCGCTCTGTGGAAACAGTTCAGGCAACAGCATTTCCTTCATCCCAGTCTGGAGAGATGCATAAGCACATGCTTTTCTCAAAATGCACGAACAAGAACTCTCTCCTTGGAAGCAGCACCAAATTTTGATAAAAACTCATCACCACCTATCTCTGGAGGTTATAGCCTACACATTTGAGCCAGTTACACAATTCTTCTGGGCTTTTGGGGAGACGATATTAATTCTCCTTTTCCTAACACAGAGTGCAATGGCCACAGAAAGACCAAAACCCTTGCACCCGAGCACCCAGGGACCATGCTGGATGAACAGGAGCTGGCATTAACTGCAAAGCAATGGCTGGGAGTATTTCTACAGATTCTTCAGCTATGGCTTTGAATTCCTTAATTGAAAATAAATATTTTGGAAACACACCAGACAAAACCAAAAACAAACTCTTGAAGTGTGTCTGTGTATAGATATAAAAAAAATATAAATCAAACAATTGCTTTTGCCATTGCAAAAGCATTACATCATGTGTTTTCAAAACAGTAAATTCCAGAGCAACCAGGTAGCAGGTATGTTAGCAGGTCCTAAATTTAATACACACACAGAAGTGTAACACGCACACACATACCCTTCACAGCCCTTTTGGCAACTGTCACAGATCTGAAACCCAACGCCACAGCAAAAGCAACGCCCCGACGCACTGGACTAAAACCAGGAGAGCCCACTGCTGCTTTCGGTTTTGCCCCCGACTTATACAAGGGTGGATGTGTCACATCACCCCTCAGCAAGGCATCCTTTCCCTTCCAGCTTTGGCTTTACATCAGCAAGCCTTTGGCACACAGACTACCCACCGTACCCCTCCTCACTGCTGTACTCGCATGCATTACACTGATAGCATTACCAACCTCAGCTGCAATGCCATTACAATCCATTGTACGAGTAAAGCAAGAACTGCGTTCTGCAGCCACGGAGGGCAGCACTACCCCTAGCAGGGGGCAGCGACAAACCGCTGATGGCTGAACACAGAGCAGCACCTTCTGTGCTGGCTCGGCAGCTGAAGGAGCACTTGCATCCACAGCTTTTCTGCGCAACGAGCCACCTGCTCACTAAACACCTCCATGTAGCTGCAAGGGGCTTTTGGTTTTCTGTATTTTCTTTATCTGCTGCTTATCCATATCAATCGGGCAAAGCCGCTAGCACGCCTTTTGCACACTAATGAAGTACTGTGCCACAGCCTGTATTTCAGGAGTATTCCTCATCACACATTCAACATTTTTTTTTTTTTTTACCAATTGAAAGTGTACATACATATAATACATTTCAGAGTGAAAATACTTTTTTTCCTTCACTTCCAGTAGCTTCTTACCAACACTTAAGCAAAGACAAAAACATACAAAACCCACAAAGGGAGGACACCAACAGAAGCGGAAGGTGCAACGCAGCCATCTCTAGAAAGCTATGTTTTCTGACATGAATATTCAAAGCCCAATTTCCAAAACTGGTTAATTTTGTATGCAAATGGACAGTTACACATCTAACTGACCATTTGTGCAAGCAATTACACGCACGATTACCTGATTGCATAATTGTGTGGGCCTAATTTTGAAATTGGGTCTTACATTTTCTGTTGAACACAAGTGCTGTATTTAATAAACAGATATTGACTAGTTTTGAAGCAAAGCCATCCAGACCTACTGACTCAAAATCAACTATTGACAAAACATGCCAAAATGTGTATTCACCCAAAAAACAGCATCCTATAACTCTGGCATTAAGTGGCATGTACACACCAAACTGAGCTGCTAGTTTCTCTGCTGAAACTTGTAGTCCTTTAAATTGTGTCTGACAGCAAAATACATAATAAATGCAAGCACATGTATCTGTACAAACATGACAGCTATCTTCATTAGAAACACTGGTAAGTTCCTTACTGTAATTTTTCCAGAGGAAGTTTTGTTCTGAGCATTCTTGCTGCTTAAGTTGTATTTTAGGGAGGAAAATTAAAGCAAAGCACATTGAAAGAAGTCCACTATATAGCAAGGCAGTCAGCAGCTCCTGAGTGTAGTTTCATCAGACAAACTCTGAAGACTAGGCAAAATTCCGGCTTTGAATTATGAGGTGGCACGGGTTTTTTGCCTGCGATCCAAGTGGTTAATGTTCCAGGCCTTCGCACTGCTGACCTCTGAGGAGAGGTTTCCATGTAAACCTCATCCTCAAGTATTTTCAGCCAATCATAAGGAGTATTTTTCTTTTATGCAATAATCCTGAAGACCATCAATTTTCCTGTGCATGTCATCCACAAGTCTCTATTTTACATGTCAACCAAAAGCTCTTTAGGATTAGCTGTCAGAGGCCTCGAGTTTTGGCCAAGTATCAATTTTCTGTGTGGATGATGCATTAAATTTAAGATGCTCGTCGCTACTGCGGGCAAAGCAATACAGCAATTACCAAGCTATTTCTGACTTACAAATCCGTAAGTAATCATATTGTTGGAAACTCAAACTTGGTGGGGAAGAAATTAAGTAGAGTGTTAAAAACAAAGACTATCACCGAGGCAGCAACTGCCAGCTCCCTCAGGACGCATGTCAGTGGAAAGAGCTGATATCACTCACAGTCCTTGAGCCATACATACATTTGCAAAGACCTGGGCAAAACCTAACTCCAATGCCCTCAAGCCTACATTTAATCCATCACACCTCCAGTTAGACCACAGAGAACACGTGAGGCAGTGCTTGCTCCTCTCTCTGCCCTTCCCTGGTACTTTGGTACCTGCTCTTATGTTTATTTCTATCGCATCTCTGCGTGCTACTAAGGCCCTGTATTACCTGGCACCCAGAAAGACCCTTCTCAATAGTCCTAAGTCAGGCTCACATGATCTGAGAAGTGATGCTGTTCCAGCACTGGAAAAAGGAAGGAAAGCCTTATCTTACCTGTGCCAACAAATAAAAAGGGCTTTTATTCCAGATAGTCCTAGAAACACAAGCATGCTCCAGTTCAGATGAGTTCTCAGAGAATTTAATCAATGATTGGTTTAAGAAAAAACACATAAGATGAGCTCCAGTGATCTTAAGCATGCTCTGCAAGAGTCAGCTGGGATCCCAAAAAACCCTGGCACTTTGGCTCACATCAGCACTACCCAAATCAAAGATCCAGGTAGCAGTGCATCCCTCCTCCTCACCTGGCATTGCTCCAGCGCTCTTCCTCCAAGAGCTCAAAGCAGCAGCACTGCCTCCAGGAAGTGCTTAAACACCATCCGTGCCCTGGGGAGATACTGGCATCATTAAGGCTCAGGATAAACAATAAAAACCTTAAATTGGCCCCAGAAAGGGGCACAAACAGATCTGGCAGGGGCTACCCAATGACAAACCTCCCGGCTGGAGGAAGGACTCAGTCATCAGAGAGCCAAAAAGGATGCTCTTGCAAACACTGATGCCATGAACCTACTGGTAGTTGTAATTTATCACATCACTGCAAAAAACAGACAGGCTAGACCCAAAAACCCAAATGGAAACAGGTATTCAGCAATTCTCGCATAATCTAGGACAATTTATACACTTTTAACCCAGGCAAAGCCCAGAGCAGCTAGTGTTTGGAGCAGAAGCTTTCTGCCCAAATGGACAGGATCCATCTGGGACAGACAGGATCTACAGAAATCATACACCCTTGGAGTATGATTTCTTCACTTGGAGAAAGCTACTACTCACAATGCATTTTCTTCCTCATTTCTATGGGCCTTCAGCAAGGCTGAGGTTACTCAAGTTGACAGCAAAAATTTGGCAAGATCATTTTCCAGTATCAAAGGACACCTGCCCAGTAATTGCTCCACTGTAGCATGAAGCATAACCCATATATTTTAATGCCTTAACCACATGTCATGGCAGTAATTGGACTAAAGCTATCAGGAGTCTTAATAAACCCATGTTTCCATCTCCAAAGTCATCAGGAGTATTTGCCAGACATTGCAAAACCATAAGTCAGCCAGCCCCTGCATAAAATCTTACAAATGAGTTAAAAACCATGGCTTATGAAAACAATCTTTGGACTTTTTCCTCCCCCATTTCTTGTGCTACAGGAGTTTAACTTTTCTCCGCACACAGAGCGGCTAAAGATGCTTTTCCTTCTTTATACAAAGACTGAGATTCTCACAACTCCAAGATCTTAGGATAAAATTAACATGAAGAAATTTGTGACCAATAACTCCAGAAAAAAAATCCCCCCACCTGTCCTGCAGGCTGCACATCACCAATGCAGCAGCTGCTTGTTATATCATGATATAACTAGATTTCACAGCAACACGTGAAGCAACTCTAGAAACAACCCTAGCCCGTGACTTCACAGTATGTTATGCAGCACAAGGGTGATGTAAATGCCGTAAAAGTTATCGCCACTATTTATAGACTCTAAAAATTCAACATTTTTCTAACACGACCTTCCCAACAGAAAGCACAGCCTCTGGATGACACAAGGGCTGCGTGGCCGTGCGAGCTGGCAGCAGTTTTAAACGTGTTGCACGAGAGGACGCAAAGGTGCCTGACTTAAAGAGCAGCTCAGAACTCTGGGAGATGAAGAGAAACCCGGGGAGAAACTCGCAGCAACTGGGGGCAGATCAGCACCAGCACAAAAGCTCTCCTCTGGCTCAAGGAACAGACAAAAGGAGAGAGAAAAGCAATGATGGCTTTACATTTGCCTGAAAAATTTCCATTCTCTTTTAACGGGATATTAATTCCCTTGTTCCCGTGAGCTCCGCCAGCTCTGAGGGGGAACGACTCCTGCCGTACAGTGCCAAAGCCCCCAGCAGAATCGAGTCCCCGGGCATTTCACTGGGACGCGCGACAAAGGCCTGAGTCAGCTCGTGGAGAGCGTGAAATAGCAGGATCGGATCTCAGTTTGCTAAACAAAATTAGCTGCACAGCATTCTGTTTGCGTATCAGTTTCTCCTGCTCACGATGTGCTAATTCGGGCAGCAATCGCTGCAGTACGTACAGATAGAGTAATAAAGGCAGCTTTCAAATACATTATTTTTGCCTCCTTCCTACACAATTCCATGGCTTTTTCCATACACTCCGATGCCTATGTCCTCTGAGCATTATTAATAGCTACTAAAGAATATTATCTGCCTACCAATCACTTCAGCTTCCTACTTAATGGCAAGCACATTTTTAGAGCATCAAATATATCAACAGGGACAATGGTTGCTAAATTTGAAGTCAACAACAACTGGAAAACGTTAGCTACTTCAGTGGTATTTTTATGTGCTACAGAAATATCTCTTGAAATAAATGAGCCTTTTTTAATCCTTTCAAAGAGATAATAAAATAATACTGAATTCTAAATACTGTCACATATCCTCACCAAACAGCAATTCAAATTTAGATATATACATTTTTACTGCCAAAGATAATGAGGAAAAATACCCACAATTCAACTTTACATAGTGGATTAAAAAAAAATAAAAAAATCTTAAAACTATAGCTGGATGGCAGCCACAGCGCAGCTGATGAACAGTCGCCAGTATACGGACGCTCCTGGAGAAGGGGCTAAATCAAAATAACTCTTACAACAAATGCTTATCATTGCATCCTGCTGTGAGGCTAACCTTAAAAGATTAGTAAAATATTCCATTAGCATACTAACTATGCTACATAAACTTTTATGCTTCAAGTGTTCGATATTTCAACGTAATTTCAATTAATGGAAATTGAACATTAGGATGTGTATCAAGTTAAGTGTGATAATTTTTCTCTCTGTCCCTGCACCAAAATGGCTCCATCCTGCCGGTGCTGGCTGCTACACCAAGAGCTATGCCCATGGGAGAAGGTCCTCAGCAGCTCACCGGCGTTCAAGCGAGCAAAACGCTGCTGCAAATCTTCTCCTGGCATATCCAGCTCTGCACATCGAGGTGTTTAAGGGCACGCTTAAATGTAAAGCGTGCAAGTGGATCTGCAGTATCTGCTCCGGCACCTCACCAGGCTGCAAGCACGAGCAAGCGATGCCTGCCGCATAGGAGATGCTTTCTTGGGAAAAGAGGAGACGAAGGTGTGGAAGCACCATTTGGAGAGGCCCAGAGGAGCAGCAGGAGCCAAGCCATGCCAAAAGCCAGCAGGACAGGGGCAGGCTTCAGAGCTTTATCCACTGTATCATCACCAACCCCAAACACAAGAGTAGCGTGCTCTCTTCCAGCGATGCTACAGCCAAGGCTGTGTTGCTGTTTCACAGAGCTTTGGGCTTATACACCTTATTCATAACACAACTTTGTTTGGAAGTGGTTTGGTTTTTTTGTAGCATGCAAGCTTTTTTCTTCAAGCTCCCTCTGTCTCGACTTGTTTCCTTCATGAATCACAGCACCACAAAACTCAGGGGAGGGGTGTTAAAGAGAGAGGGGTCAGGTATCGCAGCTCTTAATAGACATTTATTGGGCAGTTTAGTCAAGCAGCTGCAGGCAAAGGGTCAGATTATGTGCTGCAGTGCCACAGTAGCCCCTGCACATGAATTTAAAACCTGTCAGCAGCATGTCCCACAGCTCAGCATCCTGCCACGCCCTACCTGCCCAAATTTCTTCCTCTCCCAGTACCACCGATGGTTTGGTGCACGCTCCAAAAAAAAAAAAAAAAAAAAAAAAAGAGATATCTATATATACATCAGCAGCTGTTCAAAGACTTCAGGCGGCTTGGCATGTGCCCGTATGCCCAGCAGAGGTAGTGGACAGTGCAGAAATGAGACCACTTATCACATGGACGCACAGCTCATCACAAGGAAACTGCCACCCAGCATGGCTTACACTGTTCTTCCAAAGCAAGAAGTGGCTAAACAAACATTAACTAAAGCTGCTGAAATGATGAATCTTTCTGGCAGACTCCAGTACTCCCAAGGGATAACTCAGCCTCAGCTATGTGGGCGCACATAAAACCCACCAGCAGCCTGCACTTGTTTGCGAAAGGAAAACCTTTAAGTCAGTGAAAACAAGCGCCCGTTGCACACCCCGAGGACTTGTCAGCACACGTGTGACACACGGGAAACAGCCCAGCCGTGGTCAGCTCCTCCTCCTACCTTTGCTCACACCACAGCAAGAAGTCAGTCCCAGGAATGAGTCCCCGCTCCTTTCCCAGCCAATTGTCTCAGCACACCGAGAGCGGCAGAGCCCACAGGAGCAGACCTGGCTTAGCTGCTCCTGCACAGCTGCCATCGCTCACTGGTACTCTTAAAAGCCTAGATGTCTGGTTGCACAGCATTAAACCCCTGCCTGCGCAGGCAGGACACAAAGGAAGTTCATCAGCTTCCAGGGAACCATCACATTGCCCCGTACCACCCTCACCAGCACCAGCTCGCACCAGCTCACCCTTACTGTCCTAAAGAAATCAGGAGGGGGCTTGTTGTAATGCCAAAGCACCTGCATTTTGAGAAAAGGACACAATGAACATTTTAAGAAAGTAAAAATAAAAATACAAGCCGCACCATCCTTTTAAGCAAGTGTATGTATTTTAGAAGGACCATCTGATCTGAGCTAATGGTGCTCAATGACAGGGTATCATCTTTTTTTCTTTCCTAGCTTTCCACAACAGTTTAGTGCACTATTAAGTGCACACGTTATATTCCTAGTTTGAACTTGCCTACCTGCAGTACCCAGTCATCAGTCTGATCCTGACTTACTGCTTAGCTTAACCAGTCCTCCAGAATATAAACCTATAAATTTGCTCCCTGTTTTAAGCACTTCTGAGTGCTTAAAATAATCCTTAACTCCTCCCCAAAGTGTCCTGAGCTCCTTTGGTGTTTGAATTACTCTCCCAGCACATTACTACACTTTCCCTATCCTGTGAGCGAGGGTATGGGAGGTGGGGACAGGATTCCAGGGACAGACGATTCCCTGCATCCCTCTTTCCCTCACAGCACCCAAAGAGCTGCTTCCTGGCCCGGGAGAGGAGTGCAGGAGGAGGCTGAGCAGCGGGACCAGAGCCTGGGAGATCATTTCTCCAACTCCGGGCTGCGCGTCCCGCTGCTCCTGGGGGCTGCTGCCACCTAGAGATGCTCGCACAGCAAGGCTGCGGGCTCGCCACTCCATCATCATCACCATCGCACCTCATCGTGAAGGCTGACCACCCCACCCGAGCAGCTCACCAGCTCTGACAGCAACTCGCATTAAGACATTTCTCCAGAAAAGACACTGAAAACGTGCATGCTCTTGATGACACCTTGCGCTTTCACATATAGTGAAAGTGAACTGGCTGTGGTTTGCTTAAGTCTACTTCGCTAAAAAAAATAAACATATACGTATATATACAAATTCAGGTCGGGAGAGCACAGCAGCACTTGCAGCCACAGCAGGGCGCTGGGCTCTCCGCTGCTGTGCTCGCAGGGGACCCAACATGGCTTTCCCCACTCCCCATCCCGCTTCGCTACTGTGTGAATGCAGAAGGGCTTCACTCTTCCTGAGCTGCTAATGCCGAGTCTCATTTGCTTTACTTCTAGGCGTGCATTTCAGGTCCTTATTATTACTGTTTTCACGATAATTACAAGCACAGCTCTTGGTGCCAGAATCCATACACATATACATCAATTATAATCTTTTTTACAGAAAAGAGAGAAAAAAAAAAGTCACAACGAAGTCACTTGGGCAGTGACTAAGTCGCTGCACAGTGCAGCCCAGTGCCAAAGGCTCCCTGGGGATGTCCCAAAAGGCAGGACCAGACCCAGTCTCCTCTGCCCTGCAGCAGTGCTGGCTCGCAATGCCTTTGGGGGTACCATACAGAGACTCCCACACAACAGCCTTGAAGCCGGACACGCGTGGTGGGGAGCTGGACTCCCAAGAGGGGCGCAAGGTCTGTAACAGCACCTGCTCCCCTTTGGTAAAAGGGCCGAGAGGGGAAATCCCCTTTGGTGGCAGCTACGGGCTGAAACTCCCAGTCAATATTTACCGTGCCTTCGCAAAGGCACTCGGAGCTCAGCCTAATTTTAACCATCAAATAGACATCACGGCAGAATAAATGGGAGAGGTGCCAGGGAGGGCTGCTGCAAAGGAGAGGAGCTGCATCTCTCCAAAGGCATGCGGCGTGTCCCATCTGACACGGGCTGGAGAGAAGCAGTGGCACAAAATTAGAGCCTTGCACATACATCAGCCTGAATGGGCTCCTCACTGGGGAGGAAAGAAAAAAAAAAACAAACAAAAAAATCCCACCCCACAAACAAACCACCATGCTGCAAAAATATTTGAAGTACAATTAATTTCTCAGAGCTGTTGAACACTTCAAACAGAACCAAGTTAATTTGGCTGTAATTATTTAATAACTCAATGGCCCCATATATCAGAAAAAGGAGTTAATTTATCAGCTATTTCCAAGCAGAACAAAGACTTGCCAGCTTCCAGGTAACAGCCCAAGCTGTTTGGTTCACGTGACCCTGGCCAAACTATGCACTGCAAACACTATATGCCCAAGCACGGAGCTAGAAAGAATCTAAAAACCCCAACATATTCACATATTCTCATCTTAACCAACAGGCATGGGATAATGAAATCAAAAGTTTGGCCAACAGCTCGCTTGCACGAGCAAAGGTGTCAGCATCTTCCTCAATGCGCTGAAAACGAATGCAGCAGCCAGAGCCAAACACACCCAAAAGCCAGGAAAGCCCAAATTCTGGGGAGTCCTAAATACTCCCAAATCAAGGCTCACCTGTCCAGCCTGCCTCACTCTTTCAGCAAGCACCAAGCAGCAAGAGTCAATCATTAACAGCTGCCACTCCCCACAGCAGCACCCAAACCCCTCCACATAGAGATCACCCCAACCCCGTTATTTTAATAAACAGATTTTCTTTATTTGCACAGCGCAGGGGATTTCTGCAGCACAGATCCAGGAGGTTTCCCCAGAGGCAGCAGGAAGGCAGGCGAGTGATGCTGGACCGATGCCTTTTATTTTCACTGGGGTATATAAATCCAGTAAAGCAGTGTCTTTTGCAATGGTCCGTTCCATCAGCCACATCCGATGGGGAGGGAGGGCAGGGGAGCAGCCCAGTGGGGATGACTGCTGCCTAAAACCCAGGCAGGCTACCAGGAAAGTCTGGGACAGAAAAGTACCAAGTCAGGCGAAGAGAGAGGCTGCGTGTAAACAAGGAGGCAGGCGAAGAGGTACAGCAAACCAGAGCCTGCGAAACTGGGAATGCAATACTCCTGCAGCTGGGATTTATTGACTCAAACCACAGGAAAAGAAAACGTAAGGGACAGCAGCAGGAGCCCAGCACTTCACCCCTCCTGATGCCAAGGACCAGGAAACAATCACACGCAGGAAAAGTAAACTGCGCCCCAAGATCAAAACTGCCTGCCAAGCCTAACCAGGCAAGCAGAGCCGGGACACGCTTCTTTCACTTCTCACCGAACAGATCATCGTCTCGGTTACATAAAGCCCCAAAATATAAACTAAATGAGGAGCTGTTGCACCAATACCGCCCAAACAGCATAAATTTTGCATCACCGGGGAGGGGGAGAAAAAAAAAAAAAAAAAAAAAGAAAGTTACAAAGATCGAAGAGATTTTCTTTTAATGTTTTATTCACGGCGACGGCTCCCGAGAAGCGCGATGCAGCGGGAGGCGATCCCGGTGCCCTCCGCGGGCGCCTACACCGGCACAGCCCCCTGCTTCGGCGGCGGAGAGCCAACGGAATAATTAAAAATAAAAAAAAAAATACCAAGCCAACGCCGCAAGTTTCCCGGCAGAAAGTTAAAAACCCGAGGCAGACCGTGCCGCAGGAGCCCGTGCCTTTTCCACCGCGAACTTCCAAGCCGCCCGCTGTCTCTCTTCCCTGTGCGCAGTACCCGCGGACCCGCGTCCGTGGCTGCGGCGTTGGGACGCAGCTGAAAACGGGCGAAAGCTTCCCCGCCCGCCCGGCGCCGAAGTTTGGGAGCGCTCAGCCCCGTCGGGGCGGCAGCGGCCGACGGGGACGGTCCCCGGAGCCCGGGGAGCCGCCGCGAGAAGGAAACCCACCCCGGCCCGCCCGCCCCGCACCGCGACCCGGACCGCTCACCCACCTGCCTGCGCCGCCGCGGCGGCCCGCGGGGCCCCGGCCGCCGCCGCCGCCAGCACGCAGCAGCTCCACCACAGCAGCCCCCCGGCCGCCGCCGGCATCGCGTCGCCGCCGCCACCGCCGCCGCTGCTGCTTCAGCGCCGCCGCCTCAGCGCCGCCGACACCGCCGCCATCCCCCGCGCAGCCTCCGCGCTGTCCGCCGCCGGCTTCCCAAAAGTTGTTGTTGTTGTTGTTG
>WHYT01016975.1:220006-232001 GCA_009806455.1 Tetrax tetrax
ACTCCTAAATCCCTGAGCAGCCTGGGTTGGGTTTTTTTTTCCTCCCCTCAAGGAGCAGCAGTTCCCATGACTGCCAGGGAATACCCTGAGCGATGGAATAACCCTCCAACAACTCCAAAAAGCCGAGGGCTGGGAGAGGGCAGTGGACCACGATGGCAGCAGGCAGCTTGCTGCCGCCCTCCTTCACCCATGGCAGGGCAAGCTGTGGCTTTGGGGAGCTGGTGAACATCTTGGTCCTCCTGAAAAACAGCGCATTCAGCCTGTGGAGAGCCCCGCTGCTTCAGCAGTGCTGTTAGAAGGGGATTAGACGTTTAAAGGCAAGACAGTTACATCAAAAAAAAAGTAGCAGTAAAAGACTTTGCGGTTTAGAGCATGAATCAGCCTTGTACCGCTTCCCCTTGCAGGGAGCGCAGTCGCAAACATCTAACTCAAGGGGTTTTTTTTATATCTAGTTGTGAAATATCTGGGGGAGAGCAGCCTCAGGGAGCGGGCATGGGATCCTTCGCTAGAGTCGGTGCTGCCCATCCGAGGATGCCACAGCATCCTGATGGCTTTGGGGAGGGACGTGAGCATGGTGGCGCAGGGACGAGCGTCTGGTCTCATCATGGGGATCACCGGCACAGAGCCGGTTTCGACAGCTGCTTCAGCCCTACTCCGCTCTCCTGATGATAATTTATCACTGATGCTTTCCTTTCCCAGTGCAGACTAGCAGAAACTCAGATCCAACACCCAGATCTAAGCCCAAGCTCATTAAAAGGTCACTTTTTACAAAGTAGCGCAGCCATCCTACCCAAATGAGGCCTGGCTAATTGCCTTTTGTGTGAAATGGGGTTTGTGGTTTCCGTGGGATCAAGTGTGGTTTCCTCTCCTCCTCCTCCGACTCTTTGGTTATGTTCCCAATCTCTGATAAGCGTTTGATTTGCAGAAAATACTGCATTTTGTGGCTGTAGATGTGCTTCCCAAACCCCTGGCTTTGCTTACACCCGGCATGGTGCAGAGGCAGGAGGGCTGCAGAAGCTGCAACGCAGCGGAGCGAAAACACCCCGCACTGGGCTAAACCTCAGCCGGCAGTCAGAGAGCGCACAGCACCTCCTGAGATGTCGCGCAGAGATTTGAATCGTACACGTAAGGCATTCGGTCAATGCATCCCTTGATGTTCGCCGCTTCTTGCCGATGTCAAGTGGGACGGAGCTGGCCAAGCCGGCACGTGTATAACAAACCCCGAGTTCCTCCCGCTCGCTGGCATGGAGAAGGATATACACGTCACAGTAGTAAATTGTTTAGCTGAAAGCACAGGAGAGAACTTGTGCCTTGCACAGCAGCATCCTGTGTCACTTAACAAAGCAAGCGTGTGTCAGCCACGCCGAACGAGAAGTGCTGGTCATTAGGCAACACGTGCTGGAGCGCATGAAGCTGGTCAGCAAGGAATTGCAAGAACCCCTGAAACAAATGCAAACGCGTCGCGTGAGTGAAATACCAGCACAGCCTCACTCACGTGTGATGAGCAGCCAAAAACTTGCGCAAGAAGAAAGCTCGTGCAAGAAGAAGATGGCTTCTTCTTGCCAACAGCCAGGACCCTTGGAAATGCCAACTCGCCCACCTCAAGTTGATGTCGAGACAGTTCATTATGGAGGGTTTTGAATAGATGCAGGCTTTTCCCTTCATGCACGGACAAGCAGGACAATAAATACAAAATGTATACGTATAGAACCATGCAAGCATCACATTGCTTCTGTGGATAACGGGTGAACATCTATGGAGTGGCACAGAGATGTCCCCACTGCCTCCATATCCAGCAGAGAAGACGCTCTGCTGCTTGGCGGAGATCCCCGGCTCCACGTTCGAGAAGTGGGACCTACAATGGGAGCTACAGTGCGGAGCTCAGCTGTGTTTGCCGGGCTGCAGCGATGATATCATAACCCCAGGGGCAGAGCAGCCTGCAGCTCCAAGCGGGCTGCAAGATGTGAGCTCAGCCCTTCGCCGGGGCCAGTTAATCCAGCACCAACAGTGGGTCCATTGTAGGCGGTGCAATGCACTAGTTTTTCTCTTGGCTTTTTTTTTTTTTTTTTTTCCCCCAGAATTATTGTTTGGGGAGGAATGAAAATGCCCCTGGGGCACAAAGAAGTGTGTTCTGAGAACCTGGAAGAGGCCAGCTGATCAGATAATAGAAAAACTATGTTATAAACATGACATTTCAAAAGGAATAGGTAACCAATACAATACAGAGTTCGTAAATGTATTTGCTGGAACTAAGGAATGATGTCAAGAAAGCATTTTAGACCACGCTTGGTTTTTAGTGGTGTTTGTATCTTATTCACAGCAAAAGGACTTAAGTACACTCTCAGTTTAAGAGCACCAAAACAGGTCTATGACATACTCTCTGAATTAGGCTATCACGGTGTTTCTTTTTTAAAAAAATTTGTGGTCCTCCTGTATGCCTCACTCTCCTGGGTTACCTGCCTTTCCAAGGGCCTCACATCTCACAGCTCCTTCTATTAAAGTGGTCTGGTTTTCACCTCAGTAGAAGATGCAGCTTTCCCCCCCACCCCCCACCCCCCCGGCCCTTCATCCACATGCAAGAAGGAGGGTGTGTTTGGGTTTTCCTCCTGCCAGAGTCCTATATGACATCCAAACACAGCCTTCTCTTGCCTAGACCTCTCTCGCTTATCCTTCTTCCGCACCTCTCCCCTACCTTCTTCATCATCCTGGTGGGGGTCTCACACCTGCAGTCAGCTCCTTGTGGCTCAGCGATTTTTAAAAATCAAAGAGATTCTTCACGACTGGCGTTGAGCAGAGTGCTGTAAAGAAAACATAGAAGCCACCTGCTTGACACCCGTGGAGTTTCTTCTTGCTCAGTAGTTGGTGGGTTGTACTGCAGTCCGGTCCCGATACATCACTTCTCGAGCCATACGATGCAAGCGTAACAACATACTAACACTGCCCGCGTTTGCTCATGGGGGACTCAATTTGGCAGGACAACTGAAGGCAACACAAGCTGCCGTTGAGCATTTTGCAAACCTGGTGCTTGCAATAACAATTGACGGTAACGGTGTTGACATTTCTCCGGGCTCAAAGCACCCCGCTGTTTTCAACACCTTCAGAGTTGTATCCAGAAAATTTTAAAGGGAACTAAAGCATATCCACCCATTCCCCGAAGCACGTTTGAAGCTCCTAGTCACGATTATTTATGAAGCAGTTCCCGATGCCTTTTTTTTTTGTACAAAGTTTTCCTATGAAAAATTCATTTACACAGCACAGAATGTGTCTATAAATAATAGATGCCTCAGCTCACCTGCCTCTTTACATTTCTATAGGCGATGCAAGCTCTACTTATGGCAAAACAGAGAAAACGAACGACGCTGTGTTATCAGCACACATCCCTGGTCTGGCACAATTTGCTGGATGGTCCCGTTTGCCCACTAATTCATTGTTTCTATAGCAATCTCACGAGAAGAGTTTCCCATTGTGCTGGAGGAGAAGGGCACTCCCAGGACCTTGATCGCTTTATTACCTCCAGATATCTTACAAATAGAGCTTCATTATCAAAATTGGCTCCCAAAACTCACTGTTATTTCAAGCTTGGCTGTTAACGTGCCCAGGACGAGAGGTTGGGTCGCTTCCAGGGGACCAGCCCATTTGCTTGTCCGCAGGCTCGTACCGAGTGTATGTGAAACACCGACTCCACCAGCCAGAGCCTGCAGGTTGTTGTTCCTGTGTTAAATAGTTCTGCTAATTCTTAATTTTCCAGAGAGTTGCAGGAGTCACAAAGCTGCCAATGTGAGCAGAAGCACGCAACAACTTCTCAAACTGCACCAAAGAGGATTTAAAACCCGGCTTGTTATATATTCAGCGAGCAAAATTGCTCCTCCTGGTCAAGGTGGCAGAAGCAGAGGCGATGGGGCCGTGCTGGCCGATGCCGAGGTGGTACCTGGTGCTGGGGGTGCTGCTTGGCAGGCGGCTCACGCGCGGGTGCTTCCGCCTGCGGGGCCCCCGGAGCCCACCGGGAACCGCAGCACAAAGCTGAGCGGGATTTCAGGGCACTGCTGCCAAGGCAAGGGCAAAACTTCCGCTGGCAGGCCAGGAGCAGGCAGCAGGCCAGTGGGTCGCCTTGTCTGCAGGCAGCCATGCAAATCGCCGCCCAAATTTTCCCTTTTTTGCCTTTTTTTTTCTTCTTCTTTTTTTTCCTGGAATCCAGCCATTTGCGAGGAGAATGCTCTCTTCTTGCACTGCTTTTTCTTTCTTTTTTTTTCTTTTTAAAAGCGTGCACTAGAAAAACTTTCAGCAATTACTAGCTACTATATAAATATTTTAATTTTTAAGTTCATTTTCATATTTATTTTTAATCTCAATTACTGATTCTCCAGATATTTGGCAGGCAGGAAAAAAAAAAAATAATGCTACTTCAAGTGGTGACAAAGGTCCCACCACCCTGACAACACCGAGCAGTAGACCAGATTTGGCATGAACACTCACAGGAATTCATTCTGCTGCTTTTTGGGCCTTATTCTGCACACAGAGGGGCCGGCACAGTCCTCAGAGAGATGTTGCTCGATGCCTCTTATCACTGAAAATACTGAAAGGGAAGTGCCGGAAAAAAAAAAAAAAAAAAATCACAGCTCCTTCACATTTCTCCATGATTTCTCAGCTTGCAGAAGGAAATATAAAGTCCCGTTTTAATTAATTTTTCTCCCTCCACATTTTTTTTCCCCTCACTATCTCTAATTCAGAAATTTATCTCATGTTCAATAATAACAGTTTAATTTATCTCAACAGATAGGCTAAAAATGATCCAAATCCAGACATTTACACTTTTTTCCCCTGTTTTTAGGTAAAACTAAGGATGCTGTTGCTGGAAGATTGCCTGAGAAAAAAAAACAACCAACCCCAAAACACCCCATCCTGATTTGGAATAACCCTCGTAGGAAGGGAACACCTTTGCCTTTCAACCCAGCAAGCCCTCCGGCTCTCCGCTACCACCCTCTTAATTCCCTCATCAGCCTGCTTTGGTCACACGAGAGGCAATTCGAGTCCCATCACACAAGATGGACTGGTCCCAGCTGCTTGACCACTTACCATCTCCAGTGCAGTTTTTTCTGAGCTTTCCTCATTTGAGTAGTTTCCCTCTTCTGCCGTAAAAACCCGCCACGAATTACATCCGTCCCTGCAAGCGGGGAATCATCCTGCCCTTTCCTCCTAAGGTTTAAATTAAGAGTTAATGAAGACTCAGAATTTAAGATTAAATCTTCAGCCCCTGGCTAATTGTGTTTGTAAGGTTCGATTTGCTTGGCAAGCATCTGAGTTTAAAAAAATAAAACCAAACCCCAATATTTACATGTTCAAGAACATGGGGAATCCTCCCTTGAAGTGGCACAAGAAATCCCCGTAGAGCTCTGAGATGCTTTCAGCCAGCCTTCTTTAATTTTAAAATCATCCGATTTCCAAAAAAAAAAAAAAAACAAAAAAAAACCAAAAAAAACCCAAACAAGTTCACTATCTCTGTGATCTGAAGAGCTGTCTTTTCTTGTTTTCCTCTCTCACCCCGCACTTGGCTGATCCAAATATTGAGTTGAGCCAGCACGTCAATGGGAAAAAGACCCCTTGGATGGTGGGGGAGAGGCACGGGCAGGAAGCAAGGTGATGGGGCTGCCACAGGGTCCCGAGAGGCACCTGGGTTATTGGTCCCAATGTGAACTTTTTGCCCTGCAAAGAGAGGAAATAGTGAAATATCTCAAATACTTGTGCTTGTCCGTTCTGGCAGCTCTCATGTGCATATATATGCACACAGCTGTTTCTGTTCCACACCTCTACACAGGTGATGATCTGAAGTACAGATCCCTTTGCAGCTATTATGCACCACTTCTCAAGAATTACGTTTCAAGAATTATGTTAAGCTGATGTTTACCTTCCACTTAGGTATTTCATTACGATTTCAGCCATTGGCTGGATCAAGTTTTCATTTTTATAGTATTTTCTTCCCTGTAGCAACATCTTGTAAACAGCCTGCTTATTTATGACAATGAATGAGATGGAAAAGCCAGTGAATATCTTGCAGTATTAAGAAAAAAAGTAGCTGTGGTTACTGCCTTATACAATGCACTTGATAAAATTGATTAATCTGAATTTTTATTGCAGCAGTCTTTAAAATAAAAAGCTACAATTTCCTTTTTAAAAAAATGTAAATGATGAATTCTAATAAACAATTTAGTCTGAACCACAGGGAGAAATGAAATGCTGTTCAGATGTAGTGACTCACTGGATTATTGAAAACAACTACGCGGCTACAACTACTTTGACTTGCCGATAGATCTTTTCCCTCCGTTTTTAATAACGAGATCACTGTAGAGCTTTTATGAAAAATGAAATTTCCTTCTTTTCCAATGGGCAGAAATATTGATGGGAGTTGGAAAAATACAGCTAAACTGATGAGACCTTTAAGACAGATTTTTACTTATTTGGGTTGTGGAAATTTCTCTGCCCATCTTAATCTCACGACTTTTTCCCTTCCGTAGATCGGCTGATCAATTTTCCCTCTTTCCTCATGAATAAACCTCCTTTCAGACATGAAAGGCGAGGCTTGCACTTTCTGGGGGAACCTCTGCCGCTACTGTCTATAAAAGAGATGTGAATTTAAAAGGCTGCTCTGCCATGTGACATTAAGTAGATTATGCCTCCCACTATGCCGGAGTGCTGCTGTCAACATTATACCAACTTGTTAATAGCCAGCTAGGTTTTCTCTCTCTCTCTCTTTTTTTTTTTTCCTCTCCTTTAAGTGTATCTACAGTTAACTGCACGGAAAAACACCACTATTTCCAAGATGTATTTCCCTCTAACTGATATCACCTCTCAGGCAGATGCTCCGAACATCCTCGTCTCTCCCTCGGAGTGCAAAAGCGTGGCTCTGTCAGCCCATCTCCGGTAGCTGACACCGCACAGGTTTAAATAAATGAGCGATTAGCTGTGCGATTCAGGAGAAGATTGTGTGTTTTGTTGGTGCTTGACAGGCTGACAAGTGGGTGAAAAATGTTACCCTGTAAACACAGTTGTCTGTATTGATAGAGAGATGCCTTACGGCAAGGCATTAGTCACTGTAAACCCCCAAGATACCCAACAAAGATGGATTTCAATAAAATAAATAGTCATTAAACTAACCCATCCTCTCTTCACAGGCTTAGGCTTAAAGATGAATGTTGTGTATTCACTTCTGTTGATCTCCACACTTAAGAAAGCCATGAGCACATGGGGCAAATGGAGTTTCTGATGCCACTGCCTTTAACTACCTGGAAAAATTGTCCAGAGGAACGGGCTGAAATGTCGGTTTAATATCACCAATACAGACAGACAGATAGTCCCTCTGTCATGTTTTGGGGTGGGTATTTTTTTTTGACTATGCAGAACAGGTGGACTGCTTGCTTCCTAAATATTTATTGGACTTATTAAAGCCCAAAGCGACCAAGCCTTCCTTCCCTCCATCAGAGACCAGGTAAAACAAACCACACCTGCCAGCCGGCTGGACCGCTGTAAAACTCAGTGCTGGAAGGGGCTTCTTTCGCAGCAGCTTCCTGATCTTCACAAGGCTTCACCTCATTTTCCCTGATGACCTCTCGGTGCTGAGCTCTCTTGCAGAAGCAAGGCTTGGGGAGCTAGCAAGGGCTGGGTACGCCTCCAGCTTTCCAGAGCACACAAGAGCCACCTCACTAAAAAGCAATGTCACAAATTTCACAGCTTCTGTAGATGAATTATCTTAACCAACATGGGGCTGCCGCTAGCTGCTCTTCTGGTTGGCACACATCTCCTGCTGCTGGAGGGAGCTGAGGATGCAACGGGAGCGGAGCATCCTTATCCTCTCAAAACTTCAACCTAAGGGAGTCCAAGGGAAAAAGAAAAAAAAAGTTATCTTGTGTTGGTCATTCACTTGGCTTAGCCTGAAAAGTGTTGCAGAAAGAGGTACAGCAGGGGATGCTTTAGACAAGGAATAACAGTTCCAATCATTGCTGGGGCTGTTTGGTCCTTCAGGTTTTTGACACATTAAAGAAATCCTCCACAATGTGGACAACTACAGTGAGGTAAGGGGTTGGCTTCAACGCTAAGGACCCCACTTAGTCCATGCGAGTGCAGAGACAATCGAGCTGTCTGCCTCGAAAAGACCCATCCTTCCACCCCTGCTTGGCAGACATCCCCTCCTCAACTGCGAGGGGCAGAGCAGGTGCCTCCAACCTTTGTCTGTCTCTCCTGCTCTTAATATTCTTGTCGTATAGAATAGAAACTTAAAATGAGCTGGTGGCTTTGCCACAACAGTACAAGAAAATTGTCATCATCTCATTGTTTGACCTTGTGAAAAAAAGGTGAAGTACCTGAACTCCTGTTTTCCCATCCCGAGATGCCATTTATACCAATAGGTAAATTTTCATGGAAGAAAAGTAATTACCTGTGAGTGCTCTGGTGCGGTGTGAATTCATCTGTCCTACAGCATCAGATAAAGGTGAAGGCAGCTCACTACCGCACGCAGTCAGGTGCTACAGTTTGCACTTGTCCGAAGTTTCTGGTTCCGGGAAATTAAAGGAAAGCAAGTAAGAGAATATAATTTGCAATGAAAAATGAGATCATACAAAGCAGTGTGGGGAAGCAGGCAGCTTTGCACCACACTGGCAAAATGACATGGCCTGTTTCCACCTGTTTAAATTGCTGCTGCCTGTGAGGCTTTTTATACTTTTTACACCAGGGAAAACCTGTGGTGACCACTGAAAGACAGTCACTCCCCAGCCCTTGGGTGCTCCATAAGCATTCCCCTCACAGGGAAGAAAAAAAAAAAAAAAAAAAAAAAAAAAAAAAAAAAAAAAAAAAAAAATTAAAAAATAAATCCTCCTGCAATACAACACTGCCCTCTCATGGCTCCTCTGCTGCCAAAATATAACATTTACAGGAAGACAGGTGATCCTGGCCTAACATCCTGGGGTTCTATCACCTATAGCTGTAGCATCACTAGGACGCACACCCCATTTACGTGGGGACACAGCGCTGCAGCGATCCCACTGCCCACATCCCTCATCCACTCCCTGGGCTGAGAGTGGGATGGGTGGGCTGGATGCCTGCTCCACAGCCATTCATCACCGATATGGGGGGGATGAAGCCAAAGGGAGAGCTGAGCCACTGGTGCCTGGCGTGGTGTAACACCCTGCTTCCATGCTGAACTAAGCAGTGCCGCCTTCTCCCCAGGTTTACACTCATGCAAAAAAAAAAAAATCTGTAAATAAACACAGAAGCGCACATCACCGCATCGACTGCTGCTGACACATGTTCTCCTTGCTTTGACCTTGCTATGCAAACTGAAAAGAGACAGTTTTCCTTCTTTATAGGGAAAAACTTCTCTTGGTAACATTGAGTCGGTGCTAAGTCCAGGTATAGGAGATGTTAGCCCACAGCAGGTGTCCTTGATGGGTGCCAAGGCAGATTAAAAAAAAAAAAAAACAGCAGAAAAAAAGGAAAGGCAGTGCGGTGTCCCTATCTCTTCCTTCCAGCACCAAGAAGGGGTAAGGGGCCCCCATGGCACTGCCCATCCTTCCTCCGTCATACAGCCTCTCCACATACTGACCACGGGGTCCAAATCCTACTTTGGCTGTGCCATGGAGCACTGGGTGGTTGCTCTTCTGCCCATTCTCATCCCCACCAGCTTGTGTGCATTGCTTTGTCTCGAGCATGTCAACCATGTGCCCACACCAAATGGTGGAATTTCAGTTTACAAGTGCTGGAAACCAAATTTTTACCTTCTGCTTGCAGGCCTGTAGCCTCCAACTTCACGCACGTTTCGTTTTCTCCTTCAGCAGCCCCCTGCCCATCAGCTGCCGTCACTGCCGTTCTCTGCAGTGGCTCCAGCTGGATGATGCTTGAACCACTATCTCAATGGAGCATCTCTGGTGAGCTGAGGACCAAGGCCTGGTAGAGCAGGAAATATAACTGGCATGGTTCTGCCAAGAAACCAAGCTTTCCCAGACTCATTCCTGATGAGAAAATAAATGGCAAGCAAAGAAGTCAAAAGATGTTTCTGTACAGGTCAGAGTTTTGTTCAGTATTAGCTGCAACACACTACTGTGTAATGCGTTGGCAGAGAAAATAGATTATGGACTAAACTGTATATGTAAAATAAATAGCCCACAAATCAGTCATCAACATAAACTAATGATGTAGCCTCAAGCCAAGAGGGCTTGAAATTGTTTCACAATCTCGATCTCTGCCAACTGCACAGTCCTCCCACTCTTGTTTCTTCCAATAAAATCTATTTTGCAGGTGCAATTATTCAGTGGCTGGGGTTAACCCAATGCTCTGAAGGATGAAGGTGAGATAATTGACTGTATTCATCTTAGTATTTCTTTTGCAGTGCTCTGGGTTGATAAATACAAGATAAAATATTACCGCAGGAGGCCAGTATTTAACAAGGTATCAGCCAAAGGGAGAGGACTCCTAAATGCATGGGGACGCTACACCGAGACCAGGAGTGTTGAGGAGCCCCAGGTGAGATGCCAGCATGATCCACATCAAGGTTGATAACTGGAGATTTAATCATCTCGACCAAAACGTGACACATCCCCGGCTGCCAATGTCATTCCCAGCACCACAGGGTTTTCCCTTCTCCCAGGGGCTGGAAAGAAGCTGGCCCTTCCCCTCCTCCTCACTCTGTCCTTTCCCCCAGGGTCTGATCCAGAGCCCATGGGTCCTGCTACCAAAAGGGTCACAAGTTTAGGGGGAATGTGGGCATTACCTGTGGACATGGCTCACGTGGGACAAGGCGGCGCATCCTTACTGCAGGACTTCAGAGGATTTGTTTTCAGGCACTAAATTGCCTTTTGCCATCAAGAACGGAGAGTTGAAGAGCAGCATCCCAAGGGATCTTTTGTCTCCTGGCCTCTGGTGACATGCAGACCCTTCAAATGACCCCCTCTCGTTAGTCACATTGCCCCCAGTCATCCCTCAGGCTGAATTTAGCTGCCTGCCCTGCTGCTTACCTTCTGTGTTTGGTGTCACCATTCACCTCCTGCACAAAGAGAGCCAGGTGAGGACCAAGCTGAGGTCTTGTGGGTCTCAGACTAATTACACAGTGACAAGGGCTGCTTCTCCACCGGGTGGATCAGGACACAGCACCAGCACTGAGCTCCATCTGGAAATCATTTGTAGGTTTGGGAAAAAGTCTCCACATGTAATATCTGCATTCGTCATATGTCCCTGTACGTAGTATTGAATTGGACCTAAAGAAAAAAAAAAAAATAAATTCTAGTTTTGGAGAAAACTGCAGGTTTCTGAACCAGCTTCAGGTCAGAAAAGGAGATTTTTACAAATAGTGAAGTTTTTCAACAAAGGTCTCAACCCAACCGAGTCAGGGTGCCCTTGCCTGGCACTGGGAGCCAGGGTGCCCGTCCCAGCGATGGCAGGGAAGCGGTCTGGGGTGGATGGCAATGCTGGACTTTCCCACTAGCAGGGGAAATTCACCACACTCCTGGGAGGTTTTCCACGGGGAAGGTTCAGAAATGCCTCAGAAGTACAAAAAAGAATTACAGCATCCAATCCCTACGTTTAACATCAGTAGCTCTTCAACTTATATTCATTGCCTACTCTTTGTAAAAATCTTGGCATTGCCAGTGTCTTCTTTTTCCTATAGCTCCATTCAAAACTCACAAAAAGCTCAGGGAGACTTCTCAACTGAGATACACCAGACCATGCTGTCTAATTGAAACCAACAAAGTGCTGTGCTCCAAGGTTTCCTCAGCAGCTTCTCTCCTGGCAGACAAATCTCGGTCTTCAGCTAACCCAGAAGAAGGTCAGCCAAGCCATCAACCATTTCAAAGCACAATTAAGACCCCAAATGAGAGAAGTTAAACTTTAATGCTGAAACTTCACTGCCAGTTGATGCTCACCAATTACAAGGGTCACTTGAAATACGATCAGCAGAACCACCGCATGTATCAGAAACTTGTCTCTGCTGACAGACATTAGGAAATTTTTTGGC
>WHYT01016975.1:232021-292284 GCA_009806455.1 Tetrax tetrax
TAAAAAAAAAAAAAAAGAAAGAACGAAAAAAAGAAAAAAAAAAAAGAAGAAAAAGCAATTCAGCCTGTAGCTAATAGAGCTGGAAGTTGCTCTGGGTCTGAAGAGCTTGAAGTTAATGTATTTTGATGCCCTTAAAACAGTTCAGCTCCCATACAGGTGTCATCCAGGAGTCAGAAATTAACTCTCCATCCCATGCATACAGCTTTTAAGGATAAATCCAAAACAGAAGGGGGGGAGCACAGAAAATAGCGTAGCTCAAGAATACCAAGTAATTTCTCACTAATAAAGCTGAAATTTTATACAGATAATCCTATTTCCCTACCTTATGAATTCTTCAGTGCAACATCCTATACCTAAGGTTAAAATAAAAAGAAGCACAAAGTCAAAACTAAATTAAAGACAGTTCAAGCAAAGCATTTCAACATCAAAATGAACAGGCAGCAAATAAAGATTTCTTGTTTGACGTTCTATCCACTGCTGATTACATCTGGCACATGCCTGTGTTGTGTTTGATTTGAACAAATCCAATCTTTTCCAACAGCAAAATGCTTCATGGGAAACTCTTCACTGCCATCCTACCCACACCTGGCTAGGCTTCATTTCTGAGGAAGAACACTGAAATACTACAGTATTAATTCCATACCAGGGAAATTATTACCAGCAGAAAAGGGGAAAAAAAAGTAAATGGATCTAATATCTCCAGTACCTTTTCTACCAAGTTGCCACAGCAAGGACTGTCTCCCATTACAAAAACCAAGGATTTCCACGGATCAGCCAAGGAAGATATTTCAGGATTAAACAAGATGTCTGGGCTTGCTCCCATTTTAGCTCCATTTTCCCAAAGTCTCTGAAGCTGAGGAAGTCAGATAAGGAGTTGCACTTCTCATGCATCTGAAATAAATTAATATTGGCCTGGTTCTGGCCAGTG
Source organism: Tetrax tetrax (assembly GCA_009806455.1). Classification (NCBI taxonomy): domain Eukaryota; kingdom Metazoa; phylum Chordata; class Aves; order Otidiformes; family Otididae; genus Tetrax; species Tetrax tetrax. The sequence continues at coordinate 232,950 of WHYT01016975.1, forward strand.
AAGATCAGTGGGAGAGCAAGATCATTCACAGCTCACTGAAAATGTGCCAGGAGACTATATAGTTGCTATTTATGGTTGCCTACCCGCTTACCATGGCTATACCTCCATCTTCTTCATGCAAGGAGACACTGGATCAAAACTGGATCTGGTTTTGGAAGGAGATGACTCAGATGCCCAAAGAAATGCCGACAAGCAGTATTTACTCCCAACACTGTTTCTGATAGTATGACTTCCCATAGGATGAGATCTCATGGGAAAGAGACCTGGAAGGACTTCCCAATAATTTCTAATAAAGCTGCTGTTCAGAAAAGCTCAGACATCTGCTTATGGCCCCACAACATTCACAAAACCCTCCATACTTTGCTGCAAGAGAGCTGGCACTTTGTAAACTTAGGGTAAACTGGAGTCTTCCAGAAGTTTGATGCATCTATCAAGTCCCACCATATCTAGTAATTGGAGCCTGGATTGGAAGAAGGCTGTTGACCCACCTTGCCAGGATAAGGCTGAAATGGAGAGGTGTTGGCCTTACGCAAATTTGTGTGCAGGCACAATAAAGGTCTTATTATATTCTAGCTACTCTAAAACATACTCTGCAGTGGGGCTGTTCTTTGGCATAGTCCAGGCTACATCAGATGCTGAGGAGCCCCTGGAGAAGGAAAGGCTGTAGCACATGGTGCTCTTCACCTCCTGCATCCTCTCTAGTATGTGTGAGGTTTTTGGGGGAGGGAATGAGGAATTGTGAAGAAAGGGATGAAGAGAGACTTGAAATGAGGGACCATCAGCCTAATCGCTGAGGGACAAACCCAACTTCAGGCTTTTCTTCTATCTAAAGAAATTATATTAAGAAAAAAAAAAAAAAATCACGAGCAACTATACCAAAAAAATCCCTGCTAAAGAACAAACAGTGAAGCCAAAAGCAAACCTGAGATTTACTGACACAATTTCTATTGATGGAAAACTGGCAAAACACCATTTAAGATAATTGAGTTTGGCTCCTTTTTTTTTTTGGCAAGACAAAAATCTGGCTAATTTATTTCATGTTCTCACATATCTATTTTTTAAAAAAAAAGTAATTCTCAGCTCAAATACTACCTTGACACATTAGCTATCTACTTTCATTATATTCATCTTCATTTTTGGTGTAGGTTATGAATGTATAATCTAAGTCAGAACATAAAGGTTTCTCCATGTCTGTAACAGGTGACATTAGAAGATATAACACCGCAGTTTATAATGCCAGTGGAATAATTTTGCACCAAAGGTTACAACAAAATTCTTGATAGAGAAAGATGTTATGGGAGGTAATTACTTCCTTCCCCCACTAGCTATTAAACTTCAATAACTCGGATGTGATTTCAGGTTTCCTAAAAGGCAGGCTGGCACAGAAAGTTTCTCTAATTCCTGTGTTTTAGTGGCCAGAATGAAACAAAAGTATCTTGAACATATTCACTATCTCATTTAGACAAGAGATGCAAAAAGAAATACAAAATGGGTTATTCATGGCAGACCGAAAGAAATACTTGCTCCTGAGCTTAGATCCCAAATACCAAATCTCGTCAGCCTGTCTGCTGGCTAATCCCATAAATATAGTTATTTTGACTAGAAATGACAAATGCCATGTAACAGCAGAAATAGGAAGGTAAACCTAGGATACACTTAATGGATTATAAAAAAGTGAGTGAGAAATGCCCTATAATTATTCCAGGTTGTTGAACTGATTTCTTATCTGATTTTGAGACTAATCTACCTCCTCCGGAGAAATCAGTATAGCCACCTATCAGTATTTGTACTTTTTTAGTAGCCCACCCAGTGTGGCTCCCAGCCTGTGCTATGGGCCAGCCTTTCCGCTTCCATCACACATTAAACACTTCAGGGGAATATCATCTACAGCAAACTGCCCCAGGATCAGGCCCTGCTTATTTGCACCTCCAAACACCAACCTCATTATGCTGCCATCTTCCCAAGGACTGACTGTCGGCAAACCGGGACCAGCATCACAACGTTCCTACAGCTGGGGTGACAATAACGAAGAAATAATTGCACTAGACCATGTGTCCAAGTGACAATTTTAATCACTTGGGTGCTATAGTGGGAGAAGCACCTGCTAGCCCTATTGTACTCTTCATTTCCAAAAGGATTCTTATTTTCCTAGCTCCTTGAGCCAAGTTAGCAACATCCCAGAGGCACAACAAAGGAGGTTTGTTCTCTTTTTTTTTTGCATTCACATGGGAAAAAAGCTAAGCCTTTCCTCTTGGCTGATGTGTTCAACCGTGGGAGAGATGGCTGGGAGAGCTGGTTGGTGAGATCAGAACAGCTGTATGTTTTCTGTTGATCAACTGGCATACAAGAACAAGGCTGCAAAACGGAGAAAGTTTGTCTTTCTATTGGACATCAGCTCTTTCTAGTTAGGGTTGACTCCAACCAGTTCCAGTTTTTGAGCCGACACAATGCATCAACCCAGATTTATTTATTGAGGCCCCAGACTGCGTATCCGTACAGGCATGCTGCCTTGCGATGCTGCACGTCAGGTTCACATCCCTCCCATGTGCCGGCCTCCACAGGGATTTTACTTTGAGGTTCCTGGTGTTTCAGTAAAAGCCTCTGACACATGGGGCACTAGCACCCAAACCACTACACTGTGAGGCATCAGCAAACTCTGGGCTGAAATAGACATATCTGTGTGGTTTAAAAAATAAAAAAAAAAAAAAAAATTGAAACAGCAAGAAGTGGAACATTATCAATTGTTGTTGCTCAAAGAATTTCAAGTTTTCCCAATATTTTGTTTACCATCACAATGGGCAATGGCAGACACCAGGTTGGTGGCATTCCCTGAGCAAGGGGAGTGCTTTCCAGCTCTCAGACCTGACCCTCGATGGCCATTTTCTGGACTATAGCCATTTTTTGGTTAACAGCTTTGCCTCTGCAGGTCTGATGATCTGACCCTGCAACTCCCTTCCAATACAGATCAGTAAGGATAGCACCCAGATTCATAAAAAAAACCTAGGATTTTTTTTTCCTTTACATCCTGTATTTAAGTGTGCTATATTACTGTATTTAAACATGAGAAATTTCAAAGGTAATATACTTTCAAAACAATAAGAGATAATGTGTAGGTTTGGTTTTCTTGTTGACTGCCGCCCTCCACCATCCCGGTACAACCAGCTCCCAGTAGACAAAGACCTTCACATCCCATGCCGTCTCACCGGCCACCCTCCAGCCGCATTGCGTGATATCAAGTGCACAAACTAATAACTTCCTTTCACTGATCCAGAGCCAAACCATTGTATTTCTATAATACCCATAATTTTGTCCAGTCAATAATGTTATTGGACAGTCGCCGTCCAGCACAGAAGACACCAGACTGGAGTGTGTTTGGATGCTTTGGTTTTAGGCACTAGATGTCAGTGTTCTACCTACACTTACAGCGTTTCCACTCGTGGTGAATGAAGCGTTTGCAATAAATAAATAAATAAAAGTATAAACATCTTCAGTTCTGTACCCAGATCCTATCGAAACGGCAGCAAACTCTCTTCTCAGGTGGCCAAAAGGTTTCTGAAATCAAGTCATACTTTCCCCACCTCCCCAGTTTGCTTATGCACAGAAATAGTTTAAAAGAAGGGGAGTTGAGTCAAATAGATGCACAACACCAAAAGGTACCTGCCAATATTATCTAGACTTAAAACCATGCCTATGTTTGCTTAGAGCTGCTTAAAAGACCTAGCCAAGAATTTTTAATATAAGGAAGGAACCATAGCCATTTCTTTAAAACCCTTTTTCCCTACATTGTATAACATTCATCAAGGTTTTGACCTGAAAAAAGAAATTGTATCCTTTTTTAGCTGTAAGAAAAAGTTTCATACTTTTGTCAGAAGCAGTTTTACCAAGATATTAAACTTTTTTTAAGTTCAGGCAAGAAAATGGATTCAGACACATTGACAAAGTTAACTGAAGCTGGTATCATCAACATTTAGTTCATGCAAATAGGACATTTAGATTTGAATTAGAAATCCAAAAATCTCTGAAATCAAGTGATGAAGAAAAGTTTAACCCAGGTATATTATATCCCATCGTCAGCTTGATAACAGATTAGGAATACATTACATGGTTTAAATTACAGTGTTCTGTATTTTAAACCGTTGTGCACACACAGTCTATTTGTGCAATATGCTATTAAAGGAGCCTGGATTTAAACAATTTGGTGGAGAGGAGGAAAATAGCTCATTAATAAACCTTTTGCTCTGTCTCAGCACAGAAGGAAATGTTCCAGCATTACTAAACTTGCAGTGTTAACTCAAAAAGCTAATGGCTCCTTATACTTTGTGACGGAAAGGAGAGGGACTGCGTTAACCCTGCTGCCTGCCTGCAGCTATGGCTTCAGCCTGGGTGCAAACCTGGTGAAAGAAAACATCATCTTTAGTTTTCTAGAAGTTCAGGCAGGACTTTGAAGCTGTTGTTAACTTCTGTTCCCAGATAAAACAGGAGCCTGCGGACTCAGGAGCCACATGGAGCTGGGATGGGGATTTGCCGAGACCTTTGCCCTACGGCGATCACCCCAGGGACACTTTCACGGCCCTCTGTTTCCCAGTAAGTGCGTTGCTGTTAGATAGCATCAAGAATGGTACCCGGAGTCCCAGAAGTGGGATGGCTGCGTATGTTTGGATTATGTTTTTTAAGTCCAAAGTTGAAAAAAAAGCTCTCAGCTACTGATGCACACTCAACGGTGAGGATGCTGCTTAATTACAGCTTCCTGGCAGTTCATCCCGCACTTGGCTGCCTTAGACTAGTTGAAACTAGATCATCCCAAAATCAAGTTTTCCAGTCCTTGAAGAGGACCACTTCCGAAATACAGGTTGGAGCTAATTGCTGTGCAGACCATTTATTGGCTTGACTGGAGCTGGACATCAGCACAAATGCAGTTTAAAAGAACCCATGAAACCTTCTGAGACGCCAGCAACTACGGGAATTAGCAGATCTCCTTGCCTTCTGGGTGGACTGTAGTCCTGTCTGTTGTATCCCATTTCTGCTCCTCTCCCCAAATCCCTTTTTGTTCCCGCTTTCCCCCCAGCACAGGGCTGAAGGAAAGCGACCTCTCAACTCTCTCTTTGACTATCAAAGGTGCTCCATCCTGGACAACCACAACAGACCGCCATTTGCCATTCGGAGTACTCATATGTTAGAAAAAACAAAGCACCTATAACCAGCAGCAAACAAAAAATACTGAAAGAAGAGGAAGAACACCTGCAAATTTCAAAGGCAGATTTTGTGTTATCTTTTGTCCATCAGTATGTGCATGCTCTATCTCACTTTGCATGTGTTGACTGAATAAGAAATTGTTGTCCATCAAGTAGACGTAACAAAATAAGTAAATCCCCTCTTTTTTTTTTTTAGGCTACCTATGCTTTAAGCTCAATATGGAATTTCAAGTATGCAGTGCTAGTTGTACTCCATGGCAGCCTATGGGCCTCGGGGGAAAGGTAGGGGAGTACCTGTGCTGCAGAAAGATCAATGTTAATCTTGTTATGTCACTACTGGTAAACGAAGTGTTGCAAAGGTCGTACTGTTTCTGAGCAAGTGCAGAAAATTGTAAAACTTAACTGAAAGGACAGAGGTATACTCATATTTGAAATTAAATCAAAGGCTAAGCTGCCCTCTAGAAGAATACATCAAGGACCTTTGCACTTCAGGTAATGGTACTGCCAAATACGATGCTACATTTACGGCTTATTTTTAGACAAAGCCTAGCCAAAAGGAAAAAAATATAAAGAAAAAAATAATCCAATTTTCTGGTCTACTTCCTTAAGAGTAAGAAAAAACCAAAACCAAAATGAAACTATCAGTGACCATCTAATGATCCGTCCACCTCAAACACTGAAAATTCATTAGGGTTCCTCCAATCTCAAGAATCTGGGCCTTGAATCAGTGCGTTATGAGCAAATCAAGCAAATCTAATCACTCTGGGCTACTTTATATCCCAACACATGCTGAGGAAGATCAGCGCCCGTTACTCACACTTAGCAGAGGGGTTTCTCAGGGAGGAAAGCACATGTGGGGGAGACCCACGATCAGCAGGACGGGGCGTAAGGAAGGAAACAGTAATTGCTTCCCTTTTTAACACTGAGCACGGCTTTTGATTCAAAAAGCTTTTGACACAATGAAGTGGTTTCTCCAGAGAAATAGAAGGGAAGCATGCTGGCTTGAGCCTGACGTCCCCGCTCTCACAGCGGGTTACTGGAGATCTTTCCTGGCCACCTTTTGTTCTGCTGCTTTAACAACGGCTCAGAGGGTCCCCATTAATATGGGTTTGAAAGGAAGATAATGTAAACTGACATTTTAACTGTTGTATTGGCTGGAAGCAATAAATCATGCAATCAACCATAAATCAACTTTATGTCGTAGGACAAAATATCAATTTGTTTTGGTGAAATGCAACCTCCATTGAAAATGCAAGTCAGCTTACCGGGAGAGAAAGGAGAACCAGCAGTCGGATACTGGGAGAGTTCAACAATCCACAATGAGTTTATTTTTAAACTGCGTCAGGAACCGCTTGTCAGCACCTCGCCTGTGGTTTGCTCCAGCCACAACTACCTCCGACGTCAAGAAAGGCAAGATGAGAACAAAGAGCTGCTGAAGGAAACCTGTGACGGTGTCAGCCTTTCACTCTGTAAAACAAAGCATCCAAACCTCTCAAGTCTTATGAACAAGCCATCGGCCACGCACCTTTGGTTTTGCAGCCACTGCTACCAGGCTGGTTGAGCAATTGGTTCTCAGTCATTTTATATAAAGCCATTAACAGCTGCAACTTTGGCCAGCTGCAACATATTTGTGAGTGGTTTGTGTTTATGCTTTAACTTGAGAGGTTCTGTCCCTTTTTATCACATTCAGCAGCATCTCTCTTTACGGGGGCCACTTGCCACATGGCCACCTCTAATTAACACTGGATGAGCAGCCTATTTTCCATCTGCAGAATAGCAGAAGAAATAAATTATCGTGTCATTACCCATTTCTGCTGAAGAAACAAGACCACAGAGGTAAAGGATGCTGAGTCAGGAATGGCTGGTGCAGGCTTAAAATGGGGCAACTTTCAAGGCTGAACTAAAAAAAATGGTATTTGGAAAGTTGCTTTGACTTCATATTCAGTCACAAATTGACTGCAAGGGTCTGAGATTTTGCGATTGGTTGGATTGGGTGAGCTGCAGGAATTTCTGTTCACTCTTATCACTCATCCACTATTGGACCTTCAAATATCTGTGTTATCAGCTACATTTCAATACTTTTTGGACATAGACAATCTGCTCTGAAGCAGATCTGGATTTGGAAAAATTTTCAACCACTGGAATAGAAAAAACCAAGGATACAGAATACAAGGCTATTTAGTATTTGCAGAAATATCATTGTCCCATTCCCACATCTGTGTGCCCAAAGCAGCCCAGGAACCCAGCCATCCAACTTTTCTCCCCAGGAAGAATTAAAACCAGCTCCTTATAACATCGTATTGTCATCCATCAAGTTACTACCATCAGCCATCAACTCTAAGAAAGTTGTGAGGTTTCTCATTTCCCACGTCTTAGGCATGAGTGATTTAATGGACTAAATTCAGCATTTTCTGGATTCTCCATCTGGATCTGTAACTCTTCTGCTGAGCAGAAGAACCATTTCCTAACTCTTGCCACACAACCACGGCAAGGCACACACAGCAAACCCACTCTGTGGCCGTCATTCCTGACGGAAAACCCACGTACTTTGATAAAGATGCTTTATTCTTGGCACTCCAAATGCCACAGAAGGATAAACAGGAAAAAGGAGTTCTAAAAGAATAAGCAGGTGAGCTTTGCCAGGGACCAGCCTGTGGTCCCTTTTGATGTCCAGGGGTGGACAATCTGCTAACCGTCCTCGTAGATCTACACATCAGAGTCCTACACTAAAGGCAAACATTTTGGGGTTTCTCGCACGGGCAACCTGACAGAGTTTCGTCAGCCATGGCAGACCATATTGTGAGCTACAATTAACTTTGAAGAAAACAGAATGGATAATTTCATGCCCTGTTAAACTAATAATTTCTTTCTTCATTGCTTGACTTGGGCAACGCTGTTCTCATCTCCGCTCAGCTTTCCACAGCCTTGTACCCATTACAGTATTAATTAAATACAAATGTTCTCATCCCCAAAGTGCTGGCTAAGGAACATCAAATCTTGTCTCCTCAGATGCCATAAGGGACCCATTAAGTTATCTAAACGCTTCCAGAAAGCATCACAACGTGCTGCAAATTGCAGCATTATGAACAGGCACTCAAGGTATTCTCAGCCACAAGCTCCCAGCCCTGTTGGAAGCCCCAGCAGGTATCTCTACAAGGACTGACATGGGCTTGCTTCCCTGGACATCAAGCCAGAACACACTATTTCTATCAGCCTTTGAGGCTGATGAGAAACAGAAGAGAAACCTGTGTCCCCATAGCATAAGAAAGACCTTGTACCAAGTAAGGAGATGTTTCCTCTTCTATTGCAGCTCCTTCCAAGCAGGCTGCCGGGAAAAGCCAGGTCTGGATCAGCTCATCCTCTTCTGCTGGAGGTGCCCCTGTGGGAAGGCAGAAATGTTCTAAGAGATGAAGGACCCATGTTTCAGAAGACACCTCTTCTTAGCTTTGAGGACCATATAGAAAGAGATGGAAGGTCTTAGATCATAGCCAAGTAAAGGTGCACAGCCAGGTCCCCCAGCCTAACACTAACACAGACAACCAAGAATGCATGAACAACCCCACCTTCTCTTTTTATCCACACATGGTCTTTCCCAGTAGGTAATTTCAAACTACTTTCACCTGCAACCAGCTCCCAGTCAGGAGTACTGGCCTTTCCTCCTCTTCTCCTACCAGAGAAGATCTCCCATCATGTAGAATCACAGAATCATTTAGGTTGGTAAAGACTCTTGAGATCATCAAGTCTAACCATTAACCTAACACTGTTGATCCACCACTAAAACATGCCCCTGAGCACCACGTCTACACACCTTGCAGCATGGCAGGGCAGTAAGGACCATCTGAAGTCTTCTGAAGCCAGGGACGTACCACCAGGGCTTTCACGGTCTCCTTGCCTTACCCTGGGGAGAATGGCACTCCAGGAGATTTAATGGGGCAGAGAGGATAAGAAAAATACTCTTCAAAAGAGAAGGCAAAAAGAAGAAATCCTTGAGAGCATCATTCCCTGAAATAGCAGAGTGGTTTATCTACAAGCCCAGCTTCTTCAGCATAAAAAGTTTCCATGGAAAGGCTGTCAGCCCTGCTTTGGGCTTCGGCAAATTCTCCAGCAATTCTGCAAGGGGCTCAGGAGCACTCTTGGCAGGAGAGCACGTAGTTTTTCTGAATGCCTGAAAGGGAAGGCAGCTGCAACCCATTCAAACCACATAAGCAGCTCTCAGCATCCTTGGCCAGGAGCCAGGAGGACCTCTCCGGCAGGTAACTGCACCTGAGAAACTTCTCAAGACTCCCAGGGAAGTGCCACAGAAAATTTAGGGTCTTGATCCGCAAGAAAATTAACCCATCCATTTTGTCTGCCAGAACCATTCACAATGAAGGGAGTTTCCCATAAATTTTGCTCATGGCCACTGAGTCAGCCAATGTCAGCAAATGTTACCAGCCTTTGCTCCCGAGCACAGGTTGGGGTCTAAAGGTAGCCAACAGTCTCCTCTGGTCCTGCTTTGGGCTCACCTCCCTTGGAAAGTGGGAGGAAGATTTCTAAAATGAGGTTTACAGTTTCTCCAACAGTTGCTCCTTTCACTTTATTAAAACAGGTTTCTGAGCATCTTTATTAGAACAGATGTCACATGTCCTGAGACCAAAGACAGTTCCTGAGGTTTCCTATTAAATAACAATGCCAACAGTTCCCATAAAAAAAAGGCACATGCCCATTTTTTACTACTTCATGCCAATCTATATCTTCTTTATTTTTTTTTTCCCTCGTGTAGATGAGCATGTTATTAAGCGAGTATTTACAGACCTGGGAACCTCATCTGTAATGGGTACAAGGTGTTTTGTCCTGTTGCTCATAATCAAGCTAGCTTTTAGTTGAAAATATTAATCAAAAAATGCTTCCTCACTGTAGCCATATAGTTTCACAACTGAATAACAAGTAGTTTCATGCCTGAGAGTTGTTTAAAGTCTCACTCTAATTTTCAACGGTGATTTTCTAGTTCTTTGGAATTATAAAAAGAGAAGTAGGAAGATCTCCCTTCTTAAAAGTTTTTTAATGAAAAAATGTTCCTGATGTGATAGGCGGGTCAGATGAGCAGTCATGCCAGCAGAGCAGGGGAAAGCACTAACCCTTCGCTATCCTGGGCTCCCTCTGGCAACTGCAGCCTGTTGGCATCTCCTCCCCCTTCTCCTGCGCCTCCAGTAGCACAACACATTGGGAATGAGCTGCCTTCATCTTCCCCTCCACATCCCACCACCATGCCTGAGCAGCTCTAGTTCTCCTTCTTAGAAGCTTTTCTTTGTCTTTCCAGGTTGTACTTCCCTTCCTCTGAGAAGACACACGTGTAAGCTTGCCTGTCTCATCTCTTTGCATTCAACCAGAATTTCATATTCAAACCCTGACAGTCAAATTGAAAACCTCACGTCCTCTTCCCGCTCCCAAAGCCAACATGCCCCTGTGAAACCTCGCAGGACCTGAGCTGGCTTATAGCATAGTCATGAAATGCTCTGGGAAGAGCTTCCAAAGGCAGAGAGAGCAACTGGGAATAGAATTTTCCTTTGAGAGCCTCTCCCTCCATCCAAAGTGGATAACCTATCTTGTCAGAGTCTGAGGACAAACATTTTTCCCTCCAAGAGCATGGACATTCATCGCTGGTAACAAATACGTGGACCTGCTGGCAGGCAACCATATAAATGACTATTATAGCAGCATCCCTTACATCCCTTGTAATAGAAGATCTCAGAAAGGCTTTGTTTTTTACATCATTTCACACCGTCTGACATAAGAGTCATTCCTGCTGCTATTTTTAGTAAACTAATCTGTGTTTGGAGGCAATTTTTTCCCTTCAAATACTTCTGTGTGTTTGATAACGGACATAGCCCCCACAAGCTAATCATTTGTCATCCTTCACTATAGAAGGTCACTTACAACCATTTTAGGACCTCCCAGTACTTAACTGTCACGAAGAAGTGATGCTTCTTATTGAAGTTCAGCAAACAAGTTGGCATTAAGTTTCTAAGACCACTTATTCCAGACTATTGGTTTCATATTGGGTCACAGGAAAGCAACAGCTCCTGGTTGGACCTTGGAGCATGCCGAGCTGCCAAAGTGCAGGATGAGTCTCTGAGAAACCAGACTTTCCTAGATCCATGGCAGATAGAGCCATCTAGTTCATCTGCTAAGGTCTTTGTCACACCACTGGGATTCCTGCCTCAAAATGTTTTCTCTGTAAAGTACCGCAACCAATGAAAACAGACTAATGCAGGAATTCACCATTTCCTGGTTTGGAACAAGGAAACGGGGCATGGCTGGGTTGAATTCATGTTCATCCTCTCATCCAAAGCATGCCATGGTCTTAGAGGAGAGTTTATCGTTTGACATCACTTGGTGGTCAAAAAGCACCAGGAAGTGCCTCTGCAAACATCTGTCCCTCAGGAGCAGAGTTCCTCCGTTGGGTCATTACGTGGCACTAAGTCTCAGGAGAGTGAGGGTTTCTCCAAATGCCAAGTCTTGTGTTGACCATGAGGAGCTCCTCTCAGGGAGATTCAGTACTCCGTGATGTCAGGAGGTTTGCAATTTTATGGGTCAATATGTGAGAAGTAAAGTGCAATTGGTCCTGTAACTATAATAAGACTACTTCATCTGAGGATCCTGTGTAAAACCTCTGTGACACTTGCTATTATTCCTACAAGATGCCCATTTTACTTCTTATTCTGCATCCAAAATCACGGATCATTTTAAATATCCACGTTTAAATTGTATACATATTTTCAGGATTTTAATAGGATTTCTCATAATCTGCAAAGCACCATGAAATGTAATATTTCAGGCTGTGAAATTTGTCTACCTTATCAGCAATTTGTGTAGAACTTACTTCTTGGATTAAGTGTTTGACTCACTGAATGCCTCCTTCCCACATTCAGTCTATCGAATTGGCATGTTAGAAAATACACAGTTCATCCTCTTTTTTTTTTCTTTTTAAATGGTAGTTGTAGCCTCAGAAGCAATACATGACATTTTATTGTGCCTGCATATGTTTACATTTAATTGCTGAAGCTTAAGGAAGAACATTATGTCTAATTCTCTGCTGGAGTGACTTTATGCACATGCACACAGCTACAACACCCAGCTGTCTAGAAGCCCTGCCTATTGCTCAAGATCCTGAGGCAACACAAAACAGGGGAAAAAATGGTCTCTGCTCGAGCACCTAATGAACAAAGCAAAAAATAAGGCCACTGACTAGCACAGACTAGCAGTTTTAAACAGGACAGTTTGGAAAATAAGGAGGTGATTGGTGAGACTAAAGGCAACATGGCTTCAACTAAGGGCAAATTGTGCCTGACAAGTTTGGTGGCCTTCTATGACGAGGTTACAACATCGGTGGATAAGGGATTAGCAACTGATGTCATCTACCCGGACTTGTGCAAAGCATTTGATGCTGTCCCACACGACATCCTTCTCTTTAAACTGGAGAGACATGGCTTTGATGGATGGACCACTCAGTGGATAGGGAATTGGCTGGATGGCCGCACTCAAAGTGTTGCAGTCAACAGCTTGATGTCCAGGTGGAGATCAGTGACAACTGGCGTTCCTCAGGGGTTGGTATTGGGACTGGCCTTGTTTAGGTCTTTGTTGGTGACATGGACAGTGGGATAGAGTGCACCCCCAGCAAGTTTGCTGACAACATCAAACTGCATGGTGCAGTCAACATGCTGGAGGGAAGGCCGTCCAGAGGGACCTTGAGAGGGGGGCCTGCGCAAACCTCATGAAGTTCAACAAGGCCAAGTGCAAGGTCCTGCATGTGGGTTGGGGCAATCCCAAGCACAAATACATATTGAGTGGAGAATGGATCAAAAGAAGCATGGCCAGCAGGTTGAGGGAGGTGGAACACTGGAAGTGTTCAAGGCCAGATTGGATGGGCTTTGAGTGACCTGATCAAGTGGAAGCTGTCCCTGCTTCTTGCAGGGGAAATAGACTAGATGGCCTTTAAGGTCCTTTTCAGCCCAAACCATTCTATAATGACAGCTTTGATATCTGTGACCAGGAGCAATGTCAGAGCCCCAGTGACCTATAAATAGGAGATTTCCCCCACCCAGAAGACACCCAAAATGCAAAATAGTAGGTTATGTGTAGACTTGGGGCTTATCCTTCTGAAAGGATAAGCAACCTCCAGGAAAAAAAAAAAAAGTATGTTCTGATGATTGCCCCAGACTATAATTTAGTCTTGTATGTGCAAGTTTCAGATTTTGTTCAAGTACATAATGCTACAGTGGAATGCTTCCCAGCAGTCCCCCAGTGCACGCTCCTTAATAACAGAGAGATCATTTATTGGAGAGAATGAGCAGATTCTTGCATAAGCCGCTTTTGTATGAGAAGTTTCAAGGATATGAAAGCAGCAATTATCCTCACCTTGGCTAATACAATTAAGAAATTCTGAAGTACTGAGAAAACTCTGGAGCAATTAGACTTTGAAAATCACCTAACTACGAATTGTCATTTGCCAGCGAGCTATAGTTAGACCAGATTAACTCGGAGATGCAGGGAAGGATCTGAAAGCAGTCAGAGGCAGCGGGGTAGGATTTCTACCACAGCTTGTTATAGAGCTGGATCCAAATCCTCTGTGAGCTACGACCACAAGTTATAAGCCCTTGGGAGTTTTTGGGGGACTAATCAGGCATTTTTTGCTAGACAGAAACATTACATTATTTTAGTGATAACTGTGGAACTAATTCTACTCCCAGTCCAAAGCAAAAATATGTCTTAGATAACATGAAAAATGCTGCTTAACTTAAATCTCTCTTGCTGACTCCGGCTTTTGAGAAAGAGGTAGGTTGGTCCCTACAATGGGATCAACATTTGAACAATTTGTCTTTGATATCAGGTAGAAAAAGCCCTTGCAGGATTATTGTGGCTTAAATATCATCAGTAGGAAACAAAGCTGTCCTCGGATAAGCACTGTACTGGCTTTAAGGCACGGACTGCAGAAGAGCACATGCAGAAGTAGATAGCCAGAAAACATGAGCCATGAGAAGAGGGTGGAAGATCAGGTCCCAAGAAGAGCAGACCATGTCAAAATCCTTCCATGAGTGCTATTGACAGGAAGGAAATTATTTCTTCAAGGTGCTTGTGAGTGGTGGATGTATCGAGAGGTTTAAGTTTATACTAGGAAGATTTCTAATGATGAGAAGGGAGAAGCACCAGGTGGCTGGAGATGGTGAGGAGCCTTCATCAGAGCCATTTTTGGTAGATGTTTGACCTGATTGATTTTGCCTTAGCAGAAAGGGAATTGGTAACCCCTGAGAAGGCTGTGATTTCAGCATCCTGTTTCTTGTGAGCATGACACTCTTGGAGGGCATTTCAGCCACGGATGAGGGTGTTATAGCAACATCTGTGGCACCAAAAGGGGAGAAATGTCAATATCAGCATTAGGCTCTAACTCTGACAAAGGTTTGGTTCAGCCTTATTCCTCTGAATTAGAATACAAGTCCTAACTTATTGCTTCTCCTGGTACTTTTTTTACTTTAACTTTTACATTTAACTTTTTTTTTTGCTTCCAAAAAGGCAATGGAAAGGCATAGGAAAACTAACATCACTTTTCAAGCTGATGCTTTCACGAAGCTGGCACTTTCTGATATTATATTAGTGCTTCTGAACACAGGATTAAGAAATAGGCTCACCAATTATTTTCCTGGACAAGCATGTTGACAGTAGCTTTGTAAATAATTTTCTAAGCTGCATGCTCATTGATACCATCTCTCAGAAGCAGGACGTGCTGTTAAGACTGAGGAGCGTTCAGCGGGCTTAGACTCAGTTCCTAAACCTGACAGTCCTTTTATGCCCTTGTCCCTTTTGCTGTCCTGTAAAGTGGGGCAGTAGTTTTATCTCCCTACCTTTCAAACTTTCACAAGAGGCAAAAAGTTCATAACTCATACAGCACAAGGACAGGGAAAAAGAGGGAAACTGCTCCCCAAAACCAGTTCCCATGAGCTGCAAGAGATGCTAGGCTGCACTGATTTGGGAAGCATCACCTACAGCTTGGCAGGTGTGAGACAATGTCTTCTCCCCAGAAAAATATTGGTTTGCCAGAAGTGGATATAAGCTGTGGAAACACTGTATTTAGGCTTTTTCCCTCCTTTCCAGGAACCCACTCAACTACAGGCTTTGAACCGGGTAATGGGATCCCTCAGCCAGCACCTTACGTGGGCATCAAGAAATGGCTTTCCCCAGCTCTGCTGACACACGCAGGTGTTGTGTTGGAAAGATTTCTTTGCCGTATTACTAACAGCAGCTTCTGAGTTTAGGCTGGGGAGGAGGGAGGTTTCGGCTCTGGGTGATGACACTGTGGAGTTCACATGCACTTGTGCCTCGATGATTTTTAAGTAACTTTAATTACCAGCCCCCAAATCATGTGGCTTTAAGAGAATATATAACATCAATTCTAAATCTAGTTTCTAGATGATACAGCCCTGTTTCATTGTGGTGGGGAGTATTACCCTCAGCAGCGCTTCTGCACCACCAGGCAGGACTGGGACAGCCCATTTGAGCCACAGGGACACAGGAGAGCTCTGGCTGCAGGAATAAAACATGAACCTGTTACTTCCATGAAAGCCTGCTGCTCGCAGTAATTTTCTGCTGTCTTTGTTAGGACCCTCTCAATACTTGACCGGTCAGAAAGATCAGTGGCTCCTGCAGCTGGCACTAGACAACCTTGCACTTGGCAGCCTGAGGCGCTCAACTCTTCATCTTCTTCTCCAGCTCCTTCTCCAGCTTCCCCATTATCTCGCTGATAACACCACTTGCAAAGAACATTACTTAAACATTAGCAAGAGAGACCCACAAGGTCTGAAAGTTTGTCCTGGATAATCTCCCTCCTTATTAACAGTAGACTTACGCAGGCATCGGTAATTCACCTGTAGTTAAATGGGTAAACTACTTAATTTACAACAAGGGATTTATCTGGGAAAGAAGGAAAATAATTTCATGGCTCATTGTTTTTCTGTGATCCCATTACACCAATGGATGATGCTTCCTTTATATCAGTCAAATATGAAATAGGAGCCAAGGAGCAGAGAAGTGATTGCTTCTCTTCTGCCTAGAGAAGGATGGAGAATCTGGCCCAAGCCTAGTTTCCGTGCTTCCCTCCCCCAGAAATCTGATGATCTACAGGCTATGGTTACTGCAGCTGACAAAAGGCCCCTCCAAGCACCTCCTTGCTCCTGCACCACTAAAGGTGAGGGCTCCGGATGTACCTAGGAGGTTCAGCTCCACCGTGGGACAGACACACATGAGTGGGCAGGCAGGAGCTGAGCAGCGTGAAAAACAAAGGCAAGGCAATTGAGTAGCCTGAGGACTACCCACTTGCTAAAGCATCAAAGGCACACTGCAGAGTGGAGGTGTGAGAGCTTTTCACAGAAGAGGTTGTCAAGATCTTTTTAGAGATGGCAATCAGCAGGGAGAGGTTTTGAGCGGGTTTTTCCTCCCGTACGTTTATACAAATAGTTCGCTAGTTGAGACGAGCAGTCAGTTCCACAAGCAGCAAAATGACTGAACTCTCCTCTTCTCTGGTTTTGCGTGCTGCTGAATTTGTTGGAAACTAATAAAAGGTGAACCCATGCTGGGAGCCTGTCTCTCCCTGGGGACCCTCTGTGGGAGCGCTGCTTCACCCAACCTCTTCTCATCAGGCCTGGAGGAACCATGAGATGTGACAGAAATCAGCCAAAGAGCTCAAGCCTTCCCAGGGAATGATTGAGTGGTTTCATAAGGACATGAGGCTGCTGTTTGTTTACAAAAATCATAGCACCAGATGTTGCACGAACACTGGAGCTTAACAGACAACCCCTCTTTTGCATTAGCTGACGTATTGTGCGGTAACACAACAACATTTTGTCCATCAATTAGCAGAAAACCTAGCACCTAAGGATCTATTTTAAGAGATTAAAAATCCACAAGGCATCAAGAGGTTTGTCACTTATCTTTGTAAGACAAACAACACCGCAACCTTAAAATAGTTCACGAGCACTTCACTCAGCAAGTTTTTTCCACTGCACCCAGATAGGCATCTCCTCGACAAGCGTGCCAGGGTCAGCCGAGCCCTGTTCCATTCCACAACACCCTGTGCGCTGAACCCGATTCACTGCTTTACTGGTTGCTCTCCTCTCTTCACTCATTTATTCCTGCTGCCCGCATAGTCCTGAGAGCAAGCCTGAGCACACGTGGACCTCTGAGCGCTCTTCAGAGGAGTTGGTGGCCCTTGAGCTGCTGCGAGCAATGACACCACAGACACTTCAATCTGTAGGTGCAAGGGAAAAAGAAAAAAAACTTAAAAAAAAAAAAAATCACACCTGCCACCCACTTCCGCCCTCATCCACACACACATTGGAGATGACTAAGAACAAAATCCAACTGTCCTTCTCAATTTCAATGAGAAGGTTTTGATCTTCACTGTGGGCACTGTGAAGACACACTATCAGCTTCTTCTCGGTGCAAGAGCCATCTCCACTATGAATCACCGTTTCCTGATTCATCAGCAGCTGGACTTTCTGTCCGCACGGATTAAGAAAGAGGCGTCACGGCTAACCTCTGACACACTGCATGTCCCTGGTGTGATTCTACCCAGCCCTCCTTCCAGGGCGAGCATCCTCTTTGAAAACTAAGAGGAGTGAGCAGCCATGGCCATTGCTCTCCCTCTGCTTTGGCTGAGGCAGTGGGACAGGTATTGTCCAAAAAAGTTTCCAAACCAAGGTCTGATGCCAACGGTGGCTTAAAGCTCCATTACACAATGTCACCTTCAGGGCTGTGACAACCACACTGGGCAAGTCCTGCAAAACTCAATAGTCATCTCAAAGAGTTGATCTACAACCTGAGGTGCAGACAGGAGCCCCTTTCTTTTAAAATCTTGCAGCTGATTCACCACCTGCAGCCAATTTCAGAGGTTTCTCAGAAGCTGATAATGAGTCAGATAGGAATTTTTCAGATTTTATGTCATTTATGCAGGTACTTCTTCCTGTTTACCTGTGAAGAACATAGGAAGAACTGATATTCCCTAAAAAAACCCCAAACCAAAGTCAATGAGAAAACCCTCACAGACATGTAGTGGCACGATGGCTGTGTAGGCAGGAGTCCTGGTTACAATCGTTGCTGGCATTAATTTCAGTCTGAGTGCAATGGGGACCTCTGCTTCCACATGAAAGAGAGAAGTCAGCATCCTTGTTTTTGCCAGGATGGAGTTAATTTTCTTCCCAGTAGCTACTGTGTTTTGGGTTTAGTATGGGATTTGGTACGTCAAGAATGTTGATAATACACTGATGGTTTCAGTTGTTGCTAAGAGATCAAGGACTTTTTTCAGCTTCCCAGGTTCCACTGATGTGCAGGTGCAGGAAGCTGGGAGAGGTACAGCCAGTACAGTTGACCCAAACTGGCCAGAGGAAGTATTCCATACCATAGAGAGCATGCTCAGTATGTAAGCAGGGGTTCGCTGGTGAGCAGAAATCTGGAAATCACTGTTCTGAGGTTGTTGCTCAGGATCGTTCCAAGATTGCTCTCAGTTCTGCTCCACGATCACTGCTTGGGGACTGGGCGCTGGTTGGCAGGTGGTAAGCGGTTGCATCCCTTGTTTTTCTTGGGTTTTGTTTCTCTCTCTTTTTGTTGTTTTCTTTTTCAGTACAATTTATTATTATTATTATTATATTTTATTTTTCTTTAACCATTAAACTGTTGTTACCTCAACTGACAAGTTTTCTTACCTTTAACATTCCGATTCTCTCCTCCATTGCACTGGGGAGGGGGAGGGTGAGTGAGCAGCTGTGTGGTACTTAGTTGCTGACTGGAGTTAAACCACAACAATCGGCATCACAAACCATGCAAAACCACAGCCACTCTCATTTTCCTTGCAGAGGAGCCCTGAAAGCAGCACGGTTTCTCAGCTGGAGGTGACCTGGAGGATGATCACAGCTCAACCTGCTTTATTTTGTCCCCAGCAGCTTGCATTGAATGAGTCTGAGTTCTTGTGGTGGAATAGCACTGTCCCAGCTGCCGTGCACAGACCTGCCCCTTCAGACTGTGAAACAGGACACTGGGACACGAGCAATACTCATGGCTCTCTCACACAGCTGAAGGCAGGAGTTTCTACTCCTGAGCCCTCCCAACCTTTCAATCCAGGCTGTCTAGGAAGAGGCCCCAGCAATGGGATCCTAAAGAGGACAGGAATGTAATCCTGGGCTCTAACAGCTAATACACCTAAGCCATAGGAATTAACTATAATTTACAAGTCTTTAAAGCAACACACAAGAGGACAAGTCTTTCAAAAGCACCTGAGGCTGTTCTGAACAAAGTCTCATTGACTTTCGGTAGCACT
Source organism: Tetrax tetrax (assembly GCA_009806455.1). Lineage (NCBI taxonomy): Eukaryota > Metazoa > Chordata > Aves > Otidiformes > Otididae > Tetrax > Tetrax tetrax. The sequence goes on from WHYT01016975.1 coordinate 252,483, forward strand.
TCTGCTGCTACCTGCCTTAGGTGTCTCCAAAAATCCTACACAGAGACATAACGCAACACAGGTTGGACAGGAGCGTGCAGCTCAGCCTTCTGGTTTCTGCTCGTGATCGCCTTAAAGCAGAGCAGTTTGATGTTGCAGGGCTTCATGCAAAGGCTTTCCTTTGTTTTTGATGCATCTCATAGCATGACCCCACCTTGCAAACTCTCCACTGAAGCATTGGTGTAAACAAAGTCTCAAAAAGACACTCAGCCACCACGATTCCAAAACTTGCTGATTTTGCATGAGTTCAGTATAAAAGCAGTCATAATTCAAACTAGGCTACACCTAAAAGGCATTAAGAAGAATTGCCCACTTGCTGGGTTGGGCTGGCACTTTAAAGAGGCTGCTTGTCAGCAGCTGGGCAATTGTGGGTCACCAACTCAGCCTGCCTTCAGCCTTTGCTGCTGCTTTCCACTAGAAACCTCGAATTTTGAGTCCCAGGGTGCAAGTCTGGAGTAACTTTTGCTAGTGCTCCTCTTTGGAGCAATCAGAGTGGGAAGAATGGGTACTACTGCCTTGTTTGGGATGAAAGGCCCACCTGCATCCTGAGATGCGAGTCTTTGGCCACAGCGATCCTCAGATATAAGACAGAAGATTTGCACTTGCATACTTCTTGCAAAAAGAAAATCAAATGTTACCTGTGCAGCTATTTTAGCAGGTACGGGCGGAGCGCGAGTTTCCACAGAACACTTGAGAGAGCTTTCAGTGCTTTGCACCAATGCCATACTAAAAGAGAACAGAAAAAAGAGGCTGCAATAAGCAGGACTTTATTTTGTGGCCTTCTCACTCCCACCCTTGCTCTGCCATGGCCAAAATCCTGCTTTGCCTTCCGAGCGCTCCAGCCAGGCACTGGGGCCAAGGGGCTTCCCAGCCGGCACCCTTCAGCTCCAGCCCAAGGGCTGATGATGTGATTGAGTTGAACTTCTGCCAAGTTCACACCAACAGGTTTTAATCAGTTTTTTTAAAAACTAAATGCTACTTCTAGGATGGGGCATATAGAGCCTTCCCTGAGGGCTTTCATGGTGGGCAGCCCCTAAGGGCCAGCACAGGGTTCGGTTGGTCTACATGCTAATTTAAAACATTACATTCAGGAATACTGGAGTCAGGATATCCCTTTGATTATCTCAGGCCCCCTTTAGTGAACTGCCTGCAAAACCATTAGTGGTGCTGCAGCTCACTTACTTGTAAATCTTTTTTATACCTGGTGAATTAAAGAGTGTGAAACTTAAGCATATTCATTTGGTTTCTGGGTTTCCAGAAACCTTTATGCAGCAGGAGGAAGCTCTTTGCCCTTCCCACTCCTCTGAATCTCCTCTCACAGGAAATAAGCAGCGATTCTGCATCCTTTTTTACAGCCCACAGAAATCCTAGAGGCGCTTTACATCCCTGGTGCCGCGCCTTGGGCAAACGGCATGAAATAAAAGAGCTCATAATCCCACCTGTGGCCCAGCCTGACAAGAAACCAGAGTCCCTCGCAGGTTCAGCGTTGCACTACTGGCAGCAGCAGGCATCTCCGAAAGCTTTTTTTTGAAATAAATGAGATTCCCTCACTTGCTTTGCCGGAAGCAAGAGGTTTGAGATGTCGAGTGGCAGAAGCGCCTCTGCAAATCCACCTGAACTAGCTCAGAGAGCGTTAGCCTTTGGATTACTCACTAATGAACTCTCCATAGTCCACCCATTTAATTTCATTAAATTGCCAAGACAATTCCAGTTAAAGGCCTGGCTCAAGCAACATACTGCTGGGTTTTTTTTAGAGGGACCTCATCAGGAAAACGTGCATTCCTTTGTTTAAATAGATACAATTTTATAAGTATCTGCATTGTGCGGTAACTAAACAGACTGGTTTTCCCCAGAATACCACTGGAAGACCCAGCGGGAGTCACAAGCAAGGATCATGCTTTTGAGTTTTTTTTTCTATTTTCTTCTTCTGAGGCCAGAAGGTCCCCTCAGACCCTGCGCTCACAGCAGTACCCTCCTAGCTCCAGTCAATTGCTTACGTTTTCCTCTCCCCTTCCCAGATGCAGGGACTTCAGCCCACAGAGGAAGGACACTGTAACAGGGATTTGCACCCTGCTTCAAGGAGAGGTGCTTAACCCTGCAGCTCATTGCAGTCCCCTCTCACTGCTTTGGACAAGATGGTTTGGGCTCTTCAGTCCATTAGTTCTGTTCTTGTGGAGAACTATCAGGCTAGGATGTTGAAAAAGGAAAGTCAGGCAAACTCCAGGGGAATAATGCCTATCCCGTCCTGCTCATGGCAGTGGGACAGTCAAGGTCAGCTCCTGCATCCCACATCACCAAACGTTTTACGAGCTGACCCACAGGCCACCAGCAGCAAAGGAGGTCCCCAAAGCAACATGTGAGCTGAAACTCGCTCCTGGAGCCCCTAGCTCCTGTCCCCCTGGGCTGCCAAAGCCTTTCTCACTGATCTCACAGCTTTTGGACTCAGCCCATAGTAATCTGCACCATCAGCAATCCTTCGGCAAGTGAGCGGGGCTGCGAGCTGAGGATGGCCGAGGGGAGCGAAATTTAATTTCCAGAATGGATGGCTGTCAGCGCCGCATCCTCCCAGCCACATCCAAGGGGGACTGCAGGATGCTCTGGCTCCAGGCGAGAGGCTGCCACAGCGCCGGCCAGCCCCAGCCGGGCACGCGGCCCCAAATCCACTTACACTTAATGATGCTGAATTGTCTCTTCTCTTCTCACCTTCAGCTTCAGGACTTTTTCTTAAAACTGATTCATTTCTTCTTGACCTGCTTTGCGGACCACAGCGTTGCATTGCCTGTCAGAGGTGGGAGAAGATAACAATTCAGCACAATGACTTTGTCCCCCAAATTCACCCTCAGCCAGCAGTGACCCTTGCACCACGTTGCCTACGAGGTGCAAGCTCATCTTGCTTGGATGCTGTTTCCCCCAGCAGCTCTCACTGTGGCAGCCCACATGACTGCTAGAGCCCGGGGTCAGAGTGAATTGCCCCGAGAAAAGGAGTGTGATTGGATGGATGTTGTGGCTCTCAGCAACGTCAGGTCAGCAAAAAATAGGGTTGAGACACTGGGGTATCACTGTACGTGGAAATACATAGCAGAGGGAACTGCAATGCAGTAAGGGAACTGCTAAAAGGCATGATTTAATAAAAGGAAAAGTACAGGTGTGACTCCCCAGCTGGGACCTGCAGATTCCATGTAAGTCCCAGAAAAAAAGTTCAAAGAAATGGCCAGCAAAGCCAACATCAGCCAGCCCTCAGCACCAACCCTACCAGAAGACTGAGTTAGACACCCAAGCTGTCATGATGCTTTAAGATGTGTGTGTAGAAAGGTAACCTTTACATCTGTTTGCTTTTTTTTTCCCCAGACTACAAAAAGGAGCACTTCAAGCCTTGTACATCATGGCACCTCGGTATTTTGTACCTTGAAAAAGATGGTGACCCTTCCCCAAGGGTACCAGCAAGTCAGTGGATTGTGGTACGTGAGGTTCAGCCCTGGCTCCCTCCAGGAACACAGGTTGTGTTCACAGCTGTATGCACAATACGCATGCCCACTGCTTCGTGGAAATGTAATATTTACAGCTAGCACATGGAATTTTGTGGGGCTGTTTTCAGAAGAACACAGAGGAGGAGGTGACTGTGCTGCTGTGCCAAGGAAAAAGGCAACTGCAGCTTCCCAGGCTCTTACCATGAGGCATTCACATCCCGACTGCCCTGGAGGCTTCTCAGGAGTGAGGAGGACATTTTCGATGGACATTCATCTCGATAGTGCTGCACATCATGGAAATACAGAGGAAATAAAGGATGGTCAAGAATAAATTACAGCGAGATAGAGTGTGTCTTTCGCAAATACATACCCCAGTTCAGGCATAAGTTATTTAGCTCTGTGAAGGAATCACTGACTGTGTTATGAAGGGAGTGGAATGAGTTGGGCGTGGTGTTCCCTCCTGCCCCAACAAGGTGCAGTCTCTGCATCAGAACGGGGCTGCTGCCAGCAGTGGGAGAACCCCTGTACCACCACTGCCAAGTGTCCCAGATGGGAATCCATCCCTTTCAATTGTGAATTTAGTGAAAAAAAATGAAATAAAAGTTTAAAAAATGCCCTCATGGCTGTTGCAGATCACTCTCAAAAGTGAAAAATTGATAGCTGGCTTTTAAAAACTGAACAGAGGTGAGATGCAGAAGCTGCTGCTGTTGCGCCCAGCTTCCATCCCAAGCCCCAGTGTGGGGACACTGACTTTCGTGGGGTGTTGTCGGTGATTTCAGCAAAACTGCTTGAAAAGTACGGCTTTGTGCAAAGAGGGCCAGACAAGTCCCAGTACAGAAGATGGCTTGGAACTGATCATTTGTTCAATATGTATTGTAAAAGTGTGTTTGGGATGAGAGTATCTTTCAGTCCCACTGAGATGTGTGTCTCCATTACTTTCTCATTTACAGCTTTCAAACATTTGTAAGAAATTGATTAGATATTAGGAAAAAAATTTTTACACTAAGGGTGGTGGAACACTGTCCCAGGTTGCCCAGAGAGGTGGTGGATGCCCCATCCCTGGAAACATTCAAGACCAGGTTGGACGGAGCTCTGAGTAACCCGATGTGTTTGGAGATGTCCCTGCTCCTTGCAGGGGGGTTGGACTGGATGGGCTTTAAAGGTCCCTTCCCATCCAAATTATTCTATAATTTTATGATTCTAAAAGCATGAATATTGGACGCCTGAAGATGGCTGTTCTGTATGCACGCTGTGTTTGCATAAAAAAACTACTGAAGCTCTTGTGTAAGTCACGCTAATTCTCCATCTAGTAAGTTTTAGTCAGTCAAATTTGGAAGAAAAACAGCAGGAAAAGGAGGAGTTTGGAGATGGCTGAGGATAATTACTTGGACATGGAGAGACTTCCACACAGAGACATAGATGAGATCTCTTTTAGTGCAGTTAGGGAAGAGATGAATAGTCTGAGAGGGATATAATAAATGATCAATACTGGAACTTGGCTACTTGCACCAAAAGAAAAGATACACACTGTGCTTTTTTTTCTCTCTCTTTTTCCCTTTCAGAGATGGCAGCATTTTTACGAGGGGCATCCCACACTCTGCAGCATCCTGGGGTGCCTGTGCCCCAAGAACGAAGGGAAAAGCTCGGCTTTGCCACCCCAGCTTAACAGAGCTGTTGAAACAAGGTCTAGCAGGAGTAGAGAGATCTTCCTCTGACACGTCTATACAGCAAGCAACCTCTGTCCGTGAGCTACAAAAAGTCCCTAATCCATTGTTCACCAACCTGGGATTGGATTTACCTCATTAAAAACAGTTAATGGAATGTTAATAGCACTTAATTGTATTCATTGCTCTGGTTTTGCAGCATTTTTTTTTTTCCTCGATTCGCAAAGATGGGATTAAGTGTTAACGTATTGCAGGCTGCTGAAACATATAACCTGTGGTCATGATTCTAAACACATGTAGAGGTGCTAATTGCATTCAGTTGACACAACTGTGGATGGGAAAATAATTTTTCGCACCTTATCAGCGCTGGGGAGGCGCTAACTGCATTCAGAAGACACTAGTGCTGTTAGGAAGGTAATTTCTTGCACTCCATCAGAGCTTAACACATGCTTAGCAATGAGGCTAGCCAAAAATATCATATCAACAGAGTTAATGAGGTGCTTGCATGTTTTTAACGAATGGGAATTGTAAAAAAAAAAAAATTCACCTTTTATAATTTTGTTAAAGAGTAACAAGTTCCTGCAGATGCCACATTGCTGGAGTTGGTTGTTGCCTACCTCAATGCAATTTCTGAGCACGCCGCTAAGGCTTCATGGTGGCTGGACGTCGATGCCAATCACATGCAGTTATGTGTCCATGAACTGCCGAGAGTCCTACCGCGGAGCAGAGCATGGCCCCTCTCCAGTTTCAGAGCCTGTGAGAACAAAGACTGAGACATCAGAAAATATTTCTGGGCTTCTTTGAACCTCAGCAGGGATTCAGGCAAGGCCACTTTCCTTACCTTGTTTAGTTCTCTGTTGCTCCCAAACTCTTTGTGGTCCCTGAGATCTGGGCCATCAAAGCAGCACATTTTGGCTAATGCTCTTCTCTTGCAGCTCGCCCACCTCCCTGCCACCGTGCCTGCCAGGATTCTGGGCAGCTGGCCTGGTGGTTAAACCAAGCAGGTCTCTGCTTCTTTGCAGCTCAAGGAAGGGCAACGAGACACCTTCTTGGCCTCACCTAAGTGTACCAAGAAGATCTGCATGCTGTCCAGTATCATCTCTATGGCAACAGCCCGTTCTTTTTAATCTCTTGGTCTTCTGCTCTACTGTCTCTAGCCTATCTCCAGGAAATGTTGCTGGTGAAAAAGCTGAAGCTTTTTTTTTGCCAGCTAGCCAAGGATAGTTTTGAGATCAAACTCATAGTTTTGTGCAATTTGAATGTATTTTACTATGCTATAAAAAGCCATGATTGTTCTCCTCCCCTCCTCCTATGCTTTGAAGAAACCCTTGGACTCTTTACATCTGTCCATGGTCTTTGAGTGAATCTCCCCTGATTACAAGGTGCAATGTCCTGAGGTCGTTAAGCTGTCATTTGGATATGCAGCAGATTTCCCAACTCCTGTGGGGCAGGGCTGGTCTGAGGAAAAAAGTCCTACCGAGAGGAGTTTCTTTCTGCTTTAAATAAGGACACCTATGTTAAATCATTTTGTTGAGAATAAAGCAGCTGGTGGGAGGCCATCACAAGGCTTCTCCAGAAGAGACAGACAACTAAACAACATGAGCCAGCACCTCCTGTTTCCTCCTCTCCAGCTCTGAGAGCACAGGTGATCAGGTTCTATTTCTCACATCATCCCCCAAATTAATACTGAGTTATTCAGAGGAGCAACCAGCAAGACAGGGCTGTTTAGCCTTCATGGCCAAAAGACCACGTAGTGCACTCCTATCTCACTGTTGGGTTCTGCACAGAAGGACGTACTTCCAAGAGGTGCTTGCACAAAGACGAAGGGTGCACTTGGCATGAAAATGAAGGGTCTACTAGCAGAGCAGAGAGCACCAGACAGCAAAGCACACCTCCAGAGGTGGAGCTGAGTGTTAGTGTCCACATGTGTCCTTGGATGACTTTACGTAGCGGGCTCAGCGTTTTTTCAGCTGTACTGCTAAGCAGCACTCCCACCTAGCAAACGCAGGAGACAATGGCCAACCTGAGCTGCACTCACAGCAGTGAGCGCAGCAGAGACTTACCCACGATGGAGTCAGTAACTTCAAGAGAAACGATTTAAAAGCAAAGAAAAAAATGCATCTCTAATCCCCAAAATACCCAGGGCTTGCCTTGAATAACACACTGGTATGATGTTAACAAGAAGCAGAAATTTTAACTAATAGAATATTCCCCCACATCACCTCCAAAATCCTTGAGCAAATAAAGCTAATCCAAAGAAATAAAAGTATATTTGCAAAGCAAATTTACCCCGGTAATACACACGTGCTGCTCCCGGGAAGAAGCGGGAGAGATGCGAGCAGTCACCCCGAGCAGATTGCGTGCTTGACGCCGAGGCACTGCAGCTCAACAGCGCTGAACTGGGACAACAATCACAGCCTCCAGCCTGTGTCTTTTTATTTTGCCTTGTAAGACTTTCTCAAGCTGTCCTTGCAGAGTCAGTCAGCATGTGTCTTGATCTCTCATTGTTTTCTATCACAGCTTTCCCTTAACATATGAACATCACTGGTTGCACATCAGAAGTTGGCTGCCAAACATGTTTTTGTAGCTGCCCTACTGCAAACTAGAGTGTTGAACCCCAATTCACGCTGACAAGGGCAGGAAATCATCACTTGGGATGACTTTCTTGCTCAGAGTGGCAACTTTGTGCCAGTTCCTTTCCCTACCAAACTTCCCATTTGTCCTGGGTCCTCCCAAAAGTCATCTCTGTGGAGCACCGATCCACTCCTCCAGCCAGTGGATGCAAAATTTTCCTCCAAACAGCAAAATAAGAAAAAAAATCCAACAAAAGGCTACCATCTTTCAAGCAGCCTCTCTCCCCTCTCTCCCAAGGCTCCACCTGATGGAAGGTTATCTTGCAAAGTGGCTGAGGCTCAGCAAACCTGAGCACATTAATCCCCAGACTGAGTGTAACGTGCCCCAGCATGGACTGTGCAATTACCTTCGAGTGCATCAGCCTGTCCGACCAGCCGGTTTGGTGGCCAGCAGACCCTCACTATCACGCCCTTGGCCATTGCAGCTGTGGCTTCAAAAGAAACAAATCTCAGCTTTCCCAAGATCTGGAAGAAAGATTAACTTCAGGGAAAAAAAAAGGAAAAGAACAAAGCCATCAGAAGCTTCATTTTATCCTTCTCTGTGATGAGTTCCCAGCTGGAGCTGGTAGCCAACCCCAGCAATTTTGATGTGTAGGAGCAGCTCACCCCCATGGACTTTCTTCCTGCTCTCCCCAGAGTCCCCACACACCCTGCGCCATTACAGCTAGCAGCAATCAGGGTATCCCTTCTGCGCTTCCCTCTTTGTTTCTCAGGTCTCCAGCATAATACTTAAATTGAATATAATATGAAATAAGCGGTCCCAAAGACACTTCATTAACAGAGGTTTGAGCATCGCCGTGGGTAGGTCAACATTTTTTTGGCCGTGCAGTGCATTAAGCAGATCGAAGAAATTTGCTCTGTAGCATAAATTAAGAGGATCCTAGGGCACCGTTCATTTGCATTCAATGACACACCGTCTTAGGGAAACGCTTTTCTTATCAAATGTGCTTTGGGTGGCAAAGCTTGATAAGCGCTGCGTGCGTGACTCTCGCACTCAGACGCAGATGGGAAGATGCCGTCATGGCAGTAACGAGCCGGGAAGCTCGTCGCTGAGCTTACCCACAGCAAGACATGTCTTGCGGCTGCTCATTTCTCCAACGCCGTAGGAAAGATCAGGCTTATGTGGAATGGGTGAGTAAGCAGCTACGACAGCTGGAGGGGTTTCCTCGTCTCCCAAAAAAGACCGGTCATTCTTTGTCGGACAATTTTCACCTGTTAGCACACAACCTGGGAGGACACCTCAGCTATTCCCTTTGCCCACTCCTGTAGGTGATATTGCATCCATCAGCCAAGTGCAAAGAGCTTCCCTTCCCCGCCTCTTTCTGCAGGTCAGTGCCTTCCCTGGCGTTAACTTCGGGAGAAAAGGCGTTTTTGGTGCTGGAGTTGGGGAATTACACATTCAACTCCCTCCTCTAACAGCAGCCAGGGTCTGGTTTTGGGACAGTTACACCATTTCACCATGGTTCTTTTCCCAGCTGTAAAATGGGAAGAAACTTCCTTCTTTCCTCTCTTATCTTTAGCCACAGCTGTATCTTTACATCTCTTCTTCACCTATTGACAGTTTAAAATCAAAAGCAGGATTATTTCTAGAGCACTTGCAGGCTGCCTGGGCAGTCGAACCTCTTTGGGCTAACGAACGAGGCCATCGCAGACTCGCCCATGTCACTGGGTTTGCTCAGGCTCTGCCAGCGTTTCGTTAGCACCGGCAGTAACTAATAACGCGGGGAGGGCAAGGACTCTTCCTCCGGGGAAAGAAACACAACCCAGCTGACTGCGAGATGAAATTTACTGCAATATGAAGGGATCACCATGGAAACCTCTTTATTTTATTTCAGCCAATCTTTCTGTGCTGTCACTACCAATATCACCTCCTCACTAGCCATAAAGAAAGGATTCCCAAAGAGGTTTGTAATCCTTGCTGGCTGGCCCAGCCATCTGCTGGGAAGACATTTTTTCTCCAGAAAACCCATTTTCGCTCTGGTTTCTCTCCTCACCAGGTGTGACCAGTATAGGATAAGGCACGGCTCCCATCCTGCACATTGCTCCTCCTGAGAGGGTGCTAGATTTTAACTCTGAGAATAAAAACGAGGACCTACTCTGTTACTGCCACCATCTTCCTCTGTCCCCATACCTCCTGACAAAGAAAACAACTGTTTTGCTACATCTTTGCCCTTGAGCACCAGCCCCTCAGGAGCTGCACATCTTGAAAGACATCTCCATCATCCTGCCATGCCCTAGTGCTGAATCAATGACCTTTGGGTGAGCAGGGAAGCCTGATAAAACCAGCAGGTTCTCCATTAAAAACTTGAAATGAGACCATTTGGAGGAGTCCCACCAAGCAAAGCTCCACTCCAATCTTCTTTGCAGAAACCTAATACTTGAAAAAAACAAAATTATCCATTTTGGCTTCCAGCTGTGGTGACAAAGGTGAGGAAGGGAACTGCTGTCTCTTTGGAGAAAATAAAACATCTTCCTACAGAAATACTTAACAGAAAACAAGCTCTGTGCATGGCACAGACCTATCCTGGTCCTGTGGATAGGTTCAAACTCTGCATGTCCAAGTCAGAAGAACGTTGATTTTGGAAGATCTGAATTGCAGAGGGAGCTAAATAGGTCAGGCTTTTCAGACACTTAGTGCATCACAACACCTAGGCTTCCCTTATATTCTGTACAATTAAACTCTCCAATTACTTTTGCAGTCATCAGTAAAAAGACTTCAGGCCACCATCCTGCTCATTTAGAGGCATTTCTGAAAAAAATCAGTGGTTTGAGGACCATTGGTGTTGCCCATAGGATGTGGAACAGCCTTGCATGGTTCTGCTTTCCCTCTGGGGGTGCTCAGGATGTTGTGAAAAATCACCCCCCTTCAAGTGGAACACAAACTCTGCTGGCATAGCCTCCCATTCCAGAGAAGATAATGTCCATGCCCTCTTTGTGCTTGGATGAGCACGAGCACCTATTTGCAAATTAACACTCTGCCAGACCAGCTCCCGTCCCCAAACTCTGCCAGGCGGACGGTTAATAACTGCCTCCGCCTCGCGGGGTGCCCACATCCACCCAGAGCAATTGCTGTCCTGAAGAGATGTCTCCTGTAGCTCCAGCTGATTGCATGCCCTGCAAGGAAGCGTGCAGATGTCGGTGACCTGATTTGGCCCAGAAAACACAATTGCTTCCAGGAAGGAGGGGTTTGTCAGCAAGCACAGCACTTCAGCAGGGAGAAGGCCGTGATCAGCAGGCATCTCCATGCCTTCCGCTGTAAAATTGCCTTGCCCCTAATTACTTCATGCCAAGAAATAGCCTCCGATATATCAGAGGGAGCAGAATCCTGGAGAGAACTCACTCACCGACAAAGCCCTTGGAGAATTCAAAGAACAGCAGCTGCCAAAGAGCCATCACCTTGCCTTTTAGGCAAGAATATACTATTTGCAAACTCTACATATTCTGTAAATTCATGGCAGAGATGTTATAGCTGCAATATGACCCAGAGCAGAAGAAACCGAAGTCCAGAGCACTCACAGGGAGTGGCACATGCATCCTGAAAATGGCACTAATGAAGAAATTAGAAACTTACTCCGATGCTTTTGAAAAACTGCACATTTTCGGTTAATATTTTTTCTCCAAAATAAATAAAATTTAACAGACCCATTTAAATAACATGGACCTGTAAACCAGTTTCCTTTCTGAACTTCAGGGCAGCTGACCTCCTAAAGGACCAGCCTCCCCAGCTATTCCTGTGAAGAGGTAACCAAAGCAATCACACAGGCAGGTGGGCCAGCTCGACCCCCACACCTTGCAAAGCTGCATCACTTCAGATGTACAGGAGGTGTTTCCGTTCGTATTTTGCTAAATAGCAATTTAATAGCCCAGCTTTTTTATGATGGATCAGTCATCACAGTTTGTAAGACAGGAATGTCCACCCACTGAATGAATAAATTTAGCCATCCTCATTCCCTATTGGATCATCCTCAGGTACAAGGTACAACCTGTGGCATTTCTAGATCTCCTCCTTAATAAGCTCATTTCTCAGTATAAACACTGAAGCAAAGCAGGAATTTTCTACCTCTTGCCACCAGGAGCACGTCGTAGGCCCATTCTGGCTGCCAGAGAGGAAAGATGGGGAGGAGACATGAGTAAAGAAAAAATGATGGGACACTTTGGAAAATGGCTTAGGTTTGCTGCTTGTATTTCTCCACTTCTTTGTGGCAGTTTCAGGAGGCTCCATTTGTTGTCTTCTCCTTGTCTATCTTGTTTACCTCCAGCATTAGTTCTTCAGAGCAAAGACCCTCTCCCACTGTAATTTGGTACTCTATCTGACGTTAGAACAGTCTGTTCTCAGGCAAGGCCATTCAGTACTTCAGTAATATAAATAACGAGATCTCAGTTCTATTTTTGACATGATGTTATTGTGAAGGAAGTCAAAGAATCATTTTTCCCTACGAAGCGCAGTTTAAATATTTTAGAGAAAATATTTTAATATCACACACAGCAAACATCTGTTGAAAGAGTTCCTACAGACAAGCCTTAAAAATTTGGCAGGCATAGGCTTATCGTAAGGTCAGGTGGAGTGATCTCCACCTTTTTTTTTTTCTAATGGGATAAACCTTTTGGGGACAAAAATATTAGGAAATCATTTTCAACAAAGCAGCTCAAACAAGCATTTAGAAATCTGACATTTTTCAGAAACCACAAATTTCACTTGTTGTTTTATTTCTGAAATTCTCTCTGTGGAACTTTGCATTTTGTTACACACATATATGTTAGATTTTACTGCAATGTCATGTAGGAACTTTTGCAATGAAAAATGAGTATTGCACTACATGGGCCAATGTAACCTTTCAGGAGCTTCTGACATAAATTTTCATCAAATCTCTCAGAAATCTTTAAAATAATATTTTGACTCCCTAGTTTAACATGTGCTAAATGGTTTTCATATACATCAATCATGGTGTTACAGAGACTTCAGAAATAGAAATCGGTAGAAAGAAACGGAGCTACATTATGTACGTACTTACCACTATACTTCCACCAGAGATCTATAGTGCTTTTATTATAAGCTTATTTTGCCATAGGTTTCCTTCTGTCTTAGAGAACGTAGAAGCAGTTTGTTGGGAAACAACCTGAGGATAAAACCTACAATAAAGCAATCCATAATAAAAATAAAAAAACAAAAAACATATTTTAGAATCAGGAAAGGCTGCATATATTAATGAACCCTTCACATTTTTTTTTAGGATGGAAAAATGGCGGAAATGCTATTTGTTAAATGTTTTACTTTAAAAACATTTGTTAAATTATGCCATTACAGTTAATCTATCATCAACAATCTGGATGCCATAAATAGTAATAATTATTCACCAATAATCAAATTAGTAATTCATGTATTAATGGGAATCTTAATATGTGTTAATATTTTTTTATCATTTTGTCTGTTTGCCCATTCTTCCATCTGTCTAGCTGTTCTGTGCAAAGCTACCGTGAAGCAGCTGAGCGAGTGCCTAAGTGATGCGCCCGCGAGGGCAGGTGCAGAGCGCACGATCTCCTGTCTACCCCAAGGTCCCAACACACTGCAGCACTCAACCGTGCTCTTGGCTTTAAGAGCAAGAGCAGTTCACCAACGGCAGCAGAGTTACCTTTTTGCTTTTGGAAATACTCTTTCTGCTTTCGTTAATGGGACAAATACTCTTTTTGGGTAGGAGGGTCACAACCTCGTACAAGAGCTTGTTCATAAGTGTGGAAGGGAGCGTGGAAAGGCTGTGCACCCTTAGCAGACTGGTCATTACTTTCAGTCTTGTCTTTGCTGCCTTCATTTGCTCATTTAAGGGCCACTCCCGAGACAACACAGCCAAAAGCTCTCCAAGGGGCTCTTGGGAGGAGTGCTTGCTAAAGGGACTTGTCACGGAGAGCTGTGTTCAAATATTTGCCTGTTTCTCCTTGCACATTCTAAACATCATAGCGAAGATCAAAGCCTGCAAGTTAGTTGGTTTCCCCCAAAAGGCAACCTAAATGGTTTGATTTCCCAACTAATTTATCTCAGGTGGTTATTAGGGGAGATGCAGACTCTGAAGGGGGAATTTGGCAGCCTTCTCATACTCTTTTAGAAAAGAAAAGAAAGAGAGGAGGCAGCTCACCAAGCACATTAGGCTGGGGAGAATGTAAGAAAAGTAAACTCTGCCTCACCATTTTGTAGCCTTCCCATTGATGCTAAACTTCACGAGGAACAAGCGGAGCGGTCTAACACCCACTAAGCAGATCCATTGCCTGGGAAACAATCAGAACATTTATTAACTGCAACATGAGCAAAAAGTTGCCCAGATTATAAATTGCTTACCTCTCTCTTAGGAGACAGCTATCTAACCACCCCTCCTATATTACCAATAAACTCTCTCCTCTACTTGTGCCCATCATGTCTTCTCACAGTTAACCTAACTAGACTTGAAGGAACTGTGCTCAGCTTGCAATTAGTATTGAAATTTGCTGTTTTTATCAACAAGCTGCTTCTACTCTATGCTTGCATGACCTAGGGCTTCCCTGTTTTCTCCTGCTAGCTATCGTAGTTTGTCCAGTACACTACCTGGTGCTTGCAGACCTTGTTTCACCCTTATTTTTAAACCAACACAGTCACAGCACTATCATGAAGACGCGTGCCTTGAAGTTATAGAGGCTCCTCACTTCTAAAGCATCACCTCTCAGGCATCTTCATGTACCCATGGGTATCTTGAATACCAGGTTGGCCAAGACATACTGGAGACTCATTTCCAGAGGGCTTTAGAGGAACCTTGCACCACGGTTCAGCCTGTCTAAAACTCCCATCTACTCTTGCAGCAAGTCATGTCCTCTCTGGGAAAGGCTAAGAACATACTTCCTGCCAAAGGCAGTCTTTTCTCCACAGAGACATGTGGGCTAGACAAAGGCAGCCAGACACAGAGCACCAGGGAAAGACAAAGACAGAAAAAGAGAAGGGACAAATTATCACAGTGTGCAGGTAATTAGGCAGGAAACACTCACTTACAGGATATCAAAACCATTAGAGGACAGATGCCATTTCATCACACTTAGCCACCCAAGAGCTGTCTGTCTAGTGAAGGTGATCAGTCAGAGGCTGTTGTAGAGTACTCTCTACAGTCAACAACAAGGGATGAAGCACCCTAGGAGAAGACTGATGGCATCCTATGACAAGGGTGGGGTAAATCATCCTTACGAGATGCCTCTCCCTCTCTTGGCATTGCCCACAGGAGCCTAAGGACTGTGCTTGACCGGACGCTGAAGTTTTATACAGCTGCCATTCCTTCGCTCCACTTACACCAGGCAAGGCTAGATCAACCCAAAATAAATGTCAACACAGCATTTACATCTGTGTCACCAGATGAGGTATTTCTCTTTAAAACCCATCCCAAGTGTTTAACTGCCCAGAAGGCTCCCAAGATGACAACTGGAAATAAAGCTATGCCTTGCCCTACCAGAGTGACACAGGTTAAAGAAGACGAAGACAATAATGAGGAGAAAGCAGCCAATGTGCAGGAGGGGAAGGAGAAGCACCACCTGCGATGATCTGAACTTGGGTTCTTGCAGATCAGTAGGAGATGGCCATTAAGCTCACTGAAGAGTAAATTTTCTCCTGGCTTTAACTCTCTGTTGCCAAAGAGAGTGTGAAGCCTGCACAGCAGAAGTTAGATGACTGGAAAGTAAAGAATTAAGAGTAGTATGACAAATTTATTAAAGCGTACCCACCTCTGTCACAATTTAATGAACAGATTATGGATTGGTTGGACGTATAAATGGTAGCCATGGAGAAAGAGTCCCATATCTCTCTAGAATAAACAACATTTTACAGTTTTAATTGTGTTCTGATGTTATAACGATCACAGCTAAACTGGGTAATCATTCATTAAACATGAGCTAATTCCATGTCCTGCTATAATTATTATTGTTTCCTGAAAATATAATGTGTAGTACAAGTATAGTAAGTGCAAATTGAAATACTGCTTTTGGAAGGTTATTTATTACTACCTTCAACTGTAAACATTTATAACTGAAATTTATTGGTGCGTGGTCTCTTTATATAAATATTTTATGTTCAGCCTCAGGGATCTGCATCTTCTTGTTTAAACATCTCAGTCTTGGTGTCTGCACTAGCGACATAATCTCAGGAGAGAAAGTTTGCTGTTCTGTGTTATTTAGCCATCCTGCCGTTAACGAAAGGCTGTATGTGTGCTGTACATTATCTGTCCATAGGTGCATGTGGGTGTGAGGTAACAGCCGGCTTGTTGCATTACTCTGGGTTACAAATTTATTAGCGTAGCATGTGTTACATTCCTACATGCAGTAAGGCAGCACAGTCATTACTTCTAAGTCTTTTGTTGCAATAGTTCTGCTGATATCCTTCTACTGAGTTGAGGAAAATAGCCAGGGCAACTGGAAAAAAAATCTGTAGACATCAGTGAAGAAGGGGGGTTCACTGAGAAGACACTGATCGTAACTATTCTGTGGTTCTGTGATGAGCCTTGGGTGTCTCTGTTCTTTTTTCTATTCTCACGCCAATAGGAGAGCAAGAAGTGCCCCAAATCAAAGATGCAAGGGTTGTTTCGATAATGGGAAGCAAGTTTAGGACCTGGCCTTGTATGTCAGCTTAGCAGGAAAGGCTGGGAGCCAGCTGGGCATGGGACGCCGCATGCACCTCGGCATGACAGCAAAGTGACTGATGCAAAGAGAAACATTTCTCACCAGTCCTGTATGAACAAGAATATGTTTGTATTGCAGCACGCAGAAGGAGAGGCATCTCTTGTCTCCAAGTCCTTACCGTTCAGAAACTCAGTGCACCTAAGGAAGACATGAAGCTGATAGCAAGCTGGGCTCTGCCTCCAGTTCAAACTTCACCAGCTGATGCTGGGCGTGCTCTCTGTCCCCTTGCTGGATCCTACCACCCTCCTGCACCGGGTGTTGGGGCTGGGTTGCTCTGTGCCACGCCCAGAGCTGATGGAGATGTACAGATAGCGATAAAGAGCTACTGGTTCAATCCCAACCACTAAATTATCATAAATCATTTGGGTTTCCATGGCACCCATCCAGAAAAGTTGAAGGAACAGAGAATGAAGTAGCTGAGCTGCTAACAAAAATAATGTATGCTTTTTAATGATAAATTACAATTGCTACAGTGGAGGGACTGGAAGAAGGCCAGGTCCATATCAATCCTTTCAAAAGGAACTAATGGTTCTCCCAGGACTCCCAGTCCCTCCCCACACTACCAGGAAAAATAGCTGCAAAGATCCTTAGGGAAAGCTGTACAGCCTCTTGATGAATATAATATGCGAAGGGTGAGCCAGCATGACTTTTGCCAGGGAGAAGAAAAAAAAAAACCAAAACCACTCTGCCCTAAATAATAAGAATTTACTGAAAGGAGAAACAAAGTAATGGTTGAGGGATAGGCAGGAGATATCATGTGGACTCTCAAAGGAGCTTCTTCTTAAGTATTAAGTCTTAACTATCAACCCTTGGAGCAGGAAACAGGAGCGCATCCTTTCAGCGCTCACTTTCAATTATCTGCACCAAGGGACTGCTGAGCATGTTTGCCTCTGGATTCCCCATTTTCATAAACGGATAAACACACAAGTGGGTGCCTCTTTCTCCGGCGCCTCTTCTCATCTCTGCCCACTCGCAGACTTTCCGTCTGATATTGTTTTTGTTGTTAGCCATATAAATCAGGAATAAAACCAGAGGAAAACCTGCCTGAGAGATTATCATCAGCCCTCAGCTCTGCAGACAAATCCCCGGCGCAATGACATGGAACTAAGTCCCTACAACCTCTGTGTGGGGGTTTTTCCCCCCCACTTGTTTAATTTCTGAGCAGTCCTTTATTGCAGAATTTTTAACAGCCCTGGAGTACTCAGTGCTACATCACTCACAGTATGTAAGGGGTATTGATCTCTTCAAGTTTATCCTTTTAAGTGGTTCCCATCAAGTGCCGGGAAGTCAACCAGTTTGAGCTGTGAAGCCCGTCTACAAAGCTCAAGATGAGATGATCGAGCCTACTTGGAAAATGGGGGATGGATTGTTTTTTTTTTTTCCAAAGGGAACTTGAGCGTGTGTAATGCTGTTAACACACTGTGTTTGCGTGCCCTTAAAAATCATTTTATAGCTGTCCTGAGTGCCTCCAAACATTAAATATGTTTTATAAGTAGTTGGCTAACTGGATGGGTGTGCTGTAAACGCGGTAGTAAATAAAACAAGACTCTAAATATCAGCTGTATTTCAGAGTCAGGCGTACTTTTTCAGCCATGCAGTAATTCCCAATGTTAGAAACCTTGATTTTTATTTTTTACGCTACACTGTGACTAGAATTCACACCTAATCTTTTTAAGTTATGCTAAATATCTCACACCTGTTTAATCTGATTATCCTCCCACGAAAAGTGGACATGATTTACACTGAGCAGCTAGAAACCTTTCCTAAAGCTGGAAATTTGTTTCCCAGGCTTCTACATGCATCAACAGCACTAAGTCTGAAGCTGCTTGGTATAGGTCCATGCGGCACTAGAAATTCATTTGACGTTGTCACTTACTGTAGGATTGCAAATGCTGGGACAGTTTTCATATCACCAAACTTTTCCTGGGCAGAGGCGATTTTCCTGGCAAACTCAGCTGGAGAGAGCTGTGCACTCTAGTCGGTATGAAGGGCATCTGCAAGAAGAGGGGAAACCAGTGAAGTGCTAAAGGCAGCTGTTCAGATTAACCCTTCCTAAAATTTTCTGTTTGTGGCAGAGCCGAGGTTGGCAGAAAATGGAGCTAGGTCCTCCACCCCCAATCCATGACTCTGAAAGCTGTTGGCTTAAAACAAGTGTTCACAGGGAGTAGGAAGAAGAGAGAGAAGGCAAAATAATGAAAGATAAAATTCTGGCTATGAGACAGTTATAAGTTTTTAATTTTTCTTTTTCCCCTGTAAAAAAATTTCAGGATTTTTTTTTTTGTTACCACAGGATAGGGAGAGGCATTGGCGGGAAGAGAAAAGGCACTTTTCCCCCACTCACTCCTCCGGGATTCAATGCTGTATTTCTGCCCAGCCCTGCCGTGCCCGTGCTATGGAGCAGCAGATCCCAATGGAGCAAACCCATCTGCAGCAGGTACCAGGAGGAATCTTTCTGCCTGTTGGCACCTACACCTACCCCAAGCATCGCTTCTTCAGCTATCAGAGATGCCTGGTAGTGACAAACCCCAGCCCTGCCGTGAAGAAAACCCAACCCAACTGACCAAAACAACTCAAAAAACCTAACGGCAGTCCCTCCACAGGCAAGTTTCCTTTAAAATAAAGGCTATTAACTATTTCTGCTTCTTCACAACCATCGCTCACGCCCTTAAAATATTCTGGCTCCGCCGTACAGATGACTGCAATGAGCTTTGTGCTCTCAGGATGGGCGCTCGCACGGTGCTGCTGAGCAGCCTTGTCATGTAGCTCCACTACTGCTAAACCCAATCCATAAATCAAAACGGGAGGTTATAAACCAGGACGGAGACATGACTGCAGAGTACCCGAGATCTGAGATCAATATTCATTTTACAAACCTCTCCAGAAGAGTTCCTTAATTAATTGTTGGAATTAAAGTCAAAATTGACCCCTCAATTTGTTCTTGTGGCCTTTAAATCAATTTTCTTTTCTTTACAAATAATCATTTTAGGACTTGTGCATGAAACAACACTTTTTTTTTCTTTATTAAGTATATTTAAAAAAAGTACCCCCACTCTGAATATATTCTATACAGGACTCAGGGCACGAAGCCAGCATCTTCCACTTTAAAACAGGGGAAATATGTTTCCCAATTACAAGCCAATACAGAGAGTTTACCCAATTCAGCTCGCATCCCCGTGTGCGCACACCGCTCCTTCCTCCCCGCCAGGCAAAAGCTGGTCCCCACGGCCCTGTTTCCAATCCACTCATTAAGCTGTGTCGCCGGCACAGCAGGCAGCTCCGACTGCAATGAGCAGGAACGTTTGCGCGTTGCCACAACCACGGCTTCCTGACCAGTCTGTATTTTCTTTACCAAATCTTAAACAACACCAGAACCGCACGGCAGGCTACCGAGTGCAAAGACTCTCTTATTTTATGCAACTGTGTATCTGCCATAACTTCATGGTCATTTACTGAGTTTATCCTCACACAGCGACCCACAAGGTAGGGAAAATAGGATTCAAGAGGTGAAGGGGTTTACTTCACATCGCAGAAGCCCCAGCTGGCGAGAACTGCAGTTTCCCAGTCTCTCAGTGCAAACTTCGTAATCCACGCGCTACTTTCTTCTGCATCTTTTCCTGGATTCCCTTATGTCCATTATTTTGCTGACACTTTCAAAGAATTGCTAAAAATCCCAAATTAGAGAAAACTGTTTTGTTTTGTTTTTTTTTTTCCTTATAGCTGACATGGTGATTGCACCCTCCCAGTGTTTTATAGCTTGGTCCCTACACAACGTTGTTCTCCAGAAGAGGCAGCCCCCATCGACCAGCTGGGGATGCTTTCTCCTGGGTCTTGGAGACCCAGGACTGAATTAAGACATACCATGAGAATTACCTGAAAAGTGGGTGACCAGGATGGGTCTGTAGAGCGGTCTTGACAGCAAGAGCAGCCTCCGCTGGATTACATGTCCATGGCACCATGAAACTTCATTCCTGATCTTCAGAAGCACATGGAGGCCGTCTCGCCTCATCAGAAGCACATCGCAGGCTGTCTCCTCATCCATACACGGGGCCAACACATCCAAAAGCTAGGGTAAAAGGCATGTGAGCTCAATATAAAGCATTTCTCTCTACAGGAGTCTAAGTTGGCAGGAAGATCATTGTCAATCAATATCTCACGGATTTTTAAAATAATAATCATAAATACAACTATTTAGTTGCACTTCCTCACTCTAATTAAGAGAATTAGTAAGTAAATACACACATAATTCACCGAGTCAACTTTTCCAAAATTGTGGTGGGGATGCAGGGTGGGCTCTGAAGGCACCTAGAGATGTCGGCAGGTGGAACCAGGTCACCTCTTACCTGCCCAAGCATCTCAAAGACGGACAGTGAAAATGGACAGATATTATGTCTGCATTTTAATGGCACACTCCCATGCAATTTTTCAAATTGATCGCTCTGCACAGCATTCACAGATGAATACCATCTGGTGCGGTGATTTATTGCCCCTGAATTTCTCAAGTTACTTTTTTTTTTTTTTACTTTTTTCATCTTACCTTTTCCTTGTATTTTCTCTCTACAAAAACATTTTCCATAGAAATACAGTTGAGAGAGGCATTTCCCTAACATGCTCTTTTATCATAAGATAAACAGTGGCCTGTCACCAGACAGACCGACAAACAACTGATGTATGGGATCTATTTAATAGCTCTACAACTCCAGAGGCCTTCCGGTCATATACGCTCTTCTTGTCCAGTATTATAAGAGATGTTCATAACAGGTCATATGGAAAAATTAATATATGAAGATGGCATTCAAGAATGCATTTCAATGCACACATACAAGGGGAAAAAAATACGTTGCACAAGCATTAGGATGAGGGGTAATGGTTTTAAAATAGAGGGAGGTAGATTTAGATTCGATATTAGGAAAAAATTCTTTACAATGTGAGTTGTAGAACACTGGAACAGGTTGCCCAGAGGGGTGGTGGATGCCCCATCCCTGGAAACGTTCAAGGCCAGGCTGGATGAGGCTCTGAGCAACCTGATCTAGTCAGGGATGTCCCTGCTCCTTGCAGGGGGTTGGACTAGATGACCTTTGAAGGTCCCTTCCAACTCTAACCATTCTATGATTCTATGATTCCGAAACCCAGTCCCTCCTAAACTATGGAGGGCTATCAGCTAGATTGGTGATAAGTTTGGGAAGCAACTGCTCTTACACTGAGCAACCTTGCATATTAGGTAGGATTAGGCGAGAAACTAAAAGCTCTACTAGGTTCACCAAAAGACATTTTCCTCCCATCATGAAAATAAATTTACCCTAAACTGGACTCTCCAGAGACAGCTCTGAAGCCTCCCTATAGCCTGGGACGCATGGGAACCTCCATATCTCTGCCATGCTCGGCACAGACCTGAGTCCCTTGGGGACCTCCCCATGCCCCCATCTCCTTCTCAGGAGTCCGCTCCCTGATGGGACGCTGCCTGGGAATAACACCTGCAGCCACGCTCCCAACTCAAACCTCCCTCAGCAAACACAGGCGCAGCAAAGGCCGGGAGGAGATGGCTTCCCAGCCTTTCCCAGTGGCTCCAAAGGGGAGGGGAGGAAAGCACCGATGTGCTCTCCATTCATGCAAAACACAAACTGAACTGTTTGTCTCGTTTTAAAAATATATATCTACCTCATTAGACAACAAAATCACCCTTTTCACTCTGCTGAAAGGAAGTTTCCCATATTGTTTAATATGTTAGACTGAATGAAAACCAGACTACAGATGTTCTGTCCTTTTATTCATACAAAATTATAATTAAAAGCCATGTTAAAGTTGGGAGATAAAGGGAATTTGTGATAGATAACAAGCTAGGAGCTGTCAAAACTGTCAGGCCATTAAGAAATGAAATAATTTACACCCCAGTAATTGCTTTTATGTGCATTTTCTTATAAACCCAGGAGACATGAGTCACTGGTCCTTACAAAAGAGTCCCAAATACGCTGTATTGCCCTTTTACTTTCAGGGAGTGTTTCCCACAGGTGTCGTCCCTTGAAGTGAAGGCAGTGCTCAGTGTCACTGCGGTGTCCCCAGCTCCTCCCTGTCCCTTTCCCTTTCCCATCCCTGGAGCCAGGGATGGCCACAGGCCATGCTCTGCCTGGGCATCTCACTGTCAGCAGCGGCAGATTTGGTCCTGAGCACCTGTAACCTGCTAAGAAGTTTTGGCTTTACAGAATGCCACGCGAATATTTGATTTTTCTTCCTCCCAGCCCATTCAGTGATTTTTTTTTTTTTTTAATCTTTTGAAGCTGAGACAAGCCTCAGCTAAATAAATCATGCAATCGAAAATGTTGCAGTAGCAGCCGGGCTCCTCCAAACTGATGTTTGCACCCAGGCTTCCCGGTAGCAGCTTGGGGAAGCCTGTCCATGTATGAAGGGATGCCACTGAGCATTATTTCCACACATTCAACAGAAGGAGGATTGATGCCACCTGCAAAGTTTTGTTTCTTATCCGAAAAGAGTGTTTTGGGAAGGAGGGGTGGGAAATGAAGTGAGGCGTATCTTTTAAATCAGGTTATTGGCAGCATTTCTGACCTCCAAGCATTGACTGTATTGGTGTAACGAGGGGCACCAACCTGTTTGAGAGGAGAGGGCTGATTCCAGCAGATATTTATTAGAGGAGGGCATGAAAAGCATCGCCATACCCGATCAGGTCTGCAGCAATCAGCCACTAGATGCCTCTGCAAGCCACGCAGTCTGCTGGGCACCGCCTGGCTTTCCCAGGCAGGAGACACAGCTGAGGCCCAGACCAAGTAGAAGATGTATTTTTATTTTTTTTTTTCCTTTGCCAGGGGTTTTGACAGCGAGCATGACCTCTTTAACCAGCATCGCTCTGTTATAACAAGGGACATGGGACGGACGTGCGAAGGGGCTTCAGAACCAACTCAAAACCTCAACGGCCCCTGACAGTCCCCATCCCATGAGCAGGATAACAAATCCCCTCCAGCTCTCACATTCACCTTTCCTCAGTAAAGCAAGTGACAGCATGCTGCAGAGGGAAAAGAAACAAAAAGTGAGCTTACACCTACATGCACAGGTACTTATGGGCCTAGGTGCTGTCATCTTTAGGAACGAGGCGCTCAGGTCTGGTGTATCCACAGCCACGACCAAGGCCGGACCAAAGCTGGGACAGGACCTGTTACTTTCCCGAAGCCTGTTTTTGAGGTTGTAGTTTTTTTGGGTTCTTTTTTTTTTTTCTTTTTGGTGGTGGTGTTTTCTTTTTAAATTCCTTTGAAGATCTCCCAGTTCCTTGCAGAGATTACCCAAGCCTCGTGTGCCCCTGTGGGTGGGGCCAGCACCGGTTTCACTATGAATTTCGGTTACAGACCCAGCTATGCAGTTCTGAGCCCTCAGAGAAACAGAGATCTGGGGGTTGGACCTGCAGCCCGATCTGTACCAACATGCACCTCCCGCGGATGGAGCAGCTGGGCAGGAAGCGCCTTGTGACTCATTTCGACTCTCGACGGTCTGTCCACGGCACCGCTGCCGGGATTGTCTCTCATCAGTTGCTCAAACTTTTCTCACAGTCCCACAACTTTGAGTCGCTGTGCCAAAACTTGGTGGCGCTGCGCGTGTGTCGTCTCCTCATCTCTAGCGCCCGGGTCCCCTCCTCTGTTTCTGTGGCAGCCCTCCCTTTCCCTCTCTGGTACCAACCTGGACCATAAAATCCCTGCCTGGCCCTGCTCAGGGGCCTTCAGCTCACCACCTCTGCAGCCGCCCCACTGAAACAGCTACTGCCCCACCAGCAGGTATAAATACATTTACTTGTGAATGCCTGAAAATAAATGTCTGCACGAGCATCAGGGGAACTCGTGCAGGGGCTCGAATTTATACCTGACATGAGGGAGGGACGGGCATGTCTCCTGCTGCTTGCTGTGTCTGGAGGATACATTTTCTGGACCACTCTCCACCCATCGCCCATGAGACAGGCAGGATAAATGCTGGAATTTTTTTTCTGGTCGGTCTTAAAAAAAAAAAAATCTATCTATCTGAGAGTGGAGAATGGAGCTATCAGACCATTTAACTGCAAAGCCATAGTCTCTCAGCAATAGCCTGTTGCTCCTCAGCACTTGGCCTTGTACCCAGTGTTGAGTAGGGCTCCCTGTCCCCCCTAAATGTCACCTCTCCACAAGAAAAGGCGTTTGCTCTTTTCTGAGCATCACCTTGAGGGAGTCACCCCGACACCTGCTTTAAAGGTTTCCTGCTGGCAGCAGAGGTGTGGATGCTGCTACCCCAGGTCTCCCCTATGCAGGAGGGTGACAGGGGTCTGCGGTGACCCCACACGATGCAGAGACCCCGCGGCCACACTGTGCCACTCCGTCCTGGCCCTGCCAGCGCCTCCTCCGCAGCGTGGGCCCCCGCCACCCGCCTTGGCTCGCCGCCCCCCCTTCAAAGCAGCCTCTTGTAAATATTTGCCTAAGGGAGATCCTCAGCGATAAGAGAGCTGGGAGGCTTCTCAGGGTGGCTGCGGCAGGAGGATTAGGGCTGTCTGGGCAAGGATGGGTGCTACAGCAGGCTGTTTCCATGGGGAACAGGAATCCGGCTCCGCTGGTGGCCGTCCCGCTGCAGCGAGCCCGAGGGATCCTGCTGAAATGGAGACACACGTTCCCCTCTGTGACTGACCCCGTCCCCAGCATGAGGGCTTGGCGAGACCCCTGAGCAGAGCAGGAGCACTGGCCCTCAGGGTGCCACCTCCAAAGGGAGACCTTCGCTATGGCCATGGAGAACACCTTTGGAAGGAGGAAGCATAACTATCATTCCTTCCCCACCCTTTTTTCTTTGTTTTTGTTATCTTTTTTTTTTTTTTTTTTAATTTCACTCCCTGGCAGAAACTCCCCTCTCCCATTTTCCCGACCCGCCTTGTCCCCGGGCTGGCGTTGATGGCTACGGGGAACAATGTGGCTTTGAGGCTCCCGGCGCATGCAGGGGAGGGGACGGAGCTTCGCAGCGGCTGTAATCCCCCTTTAATTGCTATATAAACACAACCAGTGATTTCCATGGATTGGCAGAGCCGAATGCATTGCTTTCTGACTTCAAGAGGAACTTTTTAACTGAAAAAAGCTGGTATTTTTCTCAGATGGGACTAACATACACCCAGCTCTCAGTGTGTGAGCAGAGGTGCTATAATGTACAAAACACAGTTAATACCAGAAAAGCACTACCACAGACATAGTTAAATTTTAAAAAATTCCACAAAAAAAAAAAAAAATTAAAAAATAATTTCCCTTCATGGAAATGAGCACATTTACATCATCAGTTGTGGTCACATTATACCACTTTTCCCAAATCCATAAACGAAAGCAGCACAAGCCGGGCATATCGAGCAGCCCCCAATTTTGACGGCCGAACACGCAGCAAACTGCAAGCTCAAATCACCGAGCCACGCTCACCGGCGCTGTAAATCACTGTAGCGCTGAAGTCAACGGAGTTAGATTGATTTCAGCCAGCCACACATCCGACTCAGCCATTCTGCAAATAAACTTTTCAGATATCAAAATACTTCCCTAGATTTCAGGGTGCTGGACAAATATTATGAAACTTGAGAGAAATTTTCTATGAAATATTTTGAAGGCTTTTGATGCCTTCAGTTGGGCTGTTAAAATCCCACATAAGCCAACTACAGTCAAAAGTTTTTCCTTGTTATAGGAACAGACTAGACTGAAAATCGGAGGAAAACGCGTTTTCCTCTAGGAAGTGCTGATAGGCAATTTTGGTTTTATTAGAATTTTCCATAGGAGAAAAATATTTTTCAGTGAAATATCACGACTCAAAGATGTGTCATTGTGCTTAAGTTTTGGTCCCCTAAACCTTTTTTTTTTCTTCCGTATTTTGTTTTATATCCTAAGTTTTATCACAAAAATTCCTAAGTCCTTGAAAGCAAAAGAGTTTTCTAGCTCAGCACACACACGCTCTCTCTCTGTCCATGCTCATCCTGGGAGCTGCAGGTTGCAACAAAACTTGGCCCAGAAAGGAGAATGGAAGCAGAAGGTACTGAAACCCACAATTCCTATGAGACACACTGATGCTATTTTGCACAAAAATACTTTGGTTTTCAGCCAGAACAGCTTGGTTGTCAGTAGTATGATATATAAATACCAAGATTTGGGATGGAAAGCAGATGTGCACATGAAAAAGGTAATTTTTAGTCAAAAAAAAACCCCAACTTTTCACCAGAGGAAAAGAGGAAGCTGCACCATAAATCCAGCAAGCTGTATTTCTGCGAGAAGTCCTGCAAAATCTCAGCCCCATGGGAACATTGCTGTTCACCACTTTGGGGTCAGGATCCCTCCTTTGGGGTGTTAAACACTGCATGGTGTTAACTTCCACATGTGCAAACTGGCTCTCCAGGTCACGCTCTGCACGTGGAGCAACATCCCACCAAAACCATCTCATGACTCTAGCTACAACCAGGGGCAGTACGTTTGCTTGGGCTAAGGTCACTTGTCCAAAGAACGGCCCCAGTGGCCCCAAACCAGCCCCTAATGTTCAGGCCACATTTCCACCTGTGGAGATGTTAACTGCAGCCATTTGCAGGCTTGTGCCTAGGCAGGACATGTGCAATCTGAAGAGGCTGGGCTTGGGCAAATATGCTGAGCAGTGCTGAGAGGATCACCTGCCAAAGCCACCCCGCTCCTGGTGTCACACGTGCTCGGATGCAGCCAGCTGGAAGGCTGCATGGCCAGATCAGTGCTGTTCTGCCTGCAAAAGCCCGTGTGGGTGCAATATAGCCTTTCACTTCGCTGGCATATAACACCTGCCTTGGAGGAGCACCTTTCCTTTCCTTGAGGGAAAGGTCTTGATTCCAGCAGATTCAGTCAAAGCTCTCGCGTTAACTTTCTGAAAACCTACAGATTTGTATGGATATGGAGACAAAGCAGAAGACAGACAAGCCTAGGGCTATGAGTTTTTTGTGTACACACATCCCCAGCCATCTCAGGTCCTGCGGTGACCTGTTCAGGGTAACAGGCTCTGTTGGAGGGCCCTGTATCCTCATTCATCCGATCCTACAAAACTTGGCTCTCCAAGTCACTACGAATTGCTGACCCGTGGCAGCAAACGTTACTGCCAAGGTTGGCAGCAGTCAGGGTTGTGCACCAACTGGAGCAGGTCAGGGATTTTCTGGAGGAGAACTTGACCTTGGTTACAAAATTAAGGCTTTATAGGAAACGGCATACAAAAGCTGAGTAAAGCACACATCAGGTTTGAATGGGTAAATAGTCAAAGGATAGAGACTTGAAGCCCAGGGATACACACGCCTTGCAATCCATTTTAAAACAGAAAATAACCAAGCACTATTTCCCGTAAACCGTAAGCCACTTTGAACAACTCCCCATGCAACCTCGTGCCCAGGACCTTTCTAAGGCAGGACTGAAACTCTGGGTCTTCACCAGTGCTGTGGCAAGACCAGTACAAGCACACAAAGCAAGGTACAAGGTGTTCCCCTTTCCATTTGAGTTATTCCACTTAAACGCTCCAGAAGAAGTTGAGGGCACACCTATTTCCGTGAGTCACTAGGAGGAAAAGCCATTGCATGTACGGCCCGTACGATACCGAGCTGAGGTGATCCAAGAGTTGGCCCTCAGGCTCCAGAGCAAGACTTGGCTTCTGAGCAGTCAGGAAGATGGACATGACACACCAGGGACAGGGTACTGGTTATGAGGGGGAGGGATACAGGCTCTCCACCAGTTAAGGATGCAGCTGGTGTGTCATGAAAGGACAGATTTTGGCTATCTTGCAGAAAGTTTAAAAAAAAAAAAAAATAAACGTTGCCATACTTTTCCTGCTGTTGCACCAAAGTTTCACTGGAACACTTCTGAAAGGCTTAAAGAGATTACTGCAAAAAACTCTGCAGACTCCTATTTGTGTGTGTGCATTTCACATGCACGCAAAGCCCATCAAAAACTCCCAGTAACTTTTGCTAAGCAAGTAATTACCTAGTGGGGAGTCGTATCTCTGCCATGCTGTAGCAGGCAGCTCTGGGGATGCAGTCTTTGTCAGAGAGGCTACAAACATACAGGTGTTGTATCGTAAAACATACTAAGGGCAAAACAGAGAGCAAAATGTCTTTGCTGTCATCCCTGCATTTAATGGAAAATTATTAAAAGTGAATCATAAAATCATTATATGTCATTAAACCATAACCAAACCGTAACCAGTAAGCCATCAAATCATAAATTTGGAGGGGTAAAGGCCTGTGTCTGCATTTCTTGAGGCATTGCACAGGTAGGCACAGACTCTGAGCACGGTGGTGGTGCGAAGCACAGCATCGATCCCGCCCATTCAGCAAAAAAAACCCAACAAACCAAACCATGACAGAAACCACGTTAGCGCTCTGAGGAGCTGAGAGCGGGCAGAGAGTATCTGAGTAATGGATGGCAGCGTATCGTTTGCTGACCTTCAGCAGACAGGCTGGTTTGGAACACAGGGCACACACGGCTCCCCAGGAGCCAGACACAACGGGATCTGGACTGGCTGCATCTTCTATGGCTGGAGAGGTTTGCTCCTTCCCCTTTTTTTGGAGACAAAGCTTTCAGGGATAAGCTGTAGACTACACAGATACAGAGTTCCCCTCCCCATTTCCATTCATAAGCCACTGAGCTGGTAATTTTATAAGCCATAATTAGACGTTTTCTGACACCTCATCTGCTCATGCGTCTGTTTTAATTTTCCCCATCGAACGTGCAGAGGTAGACGACAGCCAAACAATACCCTCTCCTTACTCGCTGCTCGGTGGCCTCGGCTGCTCTCCAGAGCTGTGATGGCAGGTAAAAAAAAAAAAAAGAGCATTTCTGGATTCCACTGTCCTCACAGCACAGGAATGCAGGCAGTGTCTCACGTTGCAGGAACTCAGGAACCCCCTCTTTCCAGCCATTTCTTGCTTTTTTCCCTGTCCTTATTCTTTTTTTTTAAACAATCCCCAGCTCACCAAATGTGCTTTGCTGAACTCAACGCAGTGTTTGTGTGTCCTTGCCACTCCTGCAGCCCCTTTCAGCCCACGGACGCACCTCCGCGTGCCGTGCCCCCGGTCCACCCCAGCAACAGGGGCACATCCTGAACCTCAGAGGCATGGCCCCAGACGTTGACGGCACATGTTTCAGCCCTGGGATGGTTCAGGACCACACAAGGTAAATACAACTGACAGTATAATTGATGCGGTTTTTCTCCAAGCGAGTCAAGAGGGTTTTGTTTGTCTGGGTTTGAATGTCAGATGGCTGCAGCTCATTTCATCGGCGTGTTATCAAATTCCTTTCTTTCAGGTAAGAGGGTGCAACCAAATTGCGGCTAAGAGGATTAATGAAAATGTGTGGCACCTGAGTCTGAATTAAGTTCAGGTGAGAGCAAACAAAAATTCATCATCTAATGACCAGATATCCACAAAGGGCTCACTATTTCCCTAAGAGCAGCCAAAACCCAGTGCCAGATGTCATCAGCAGTCCATATGAATCATCCCTGCGGTGAAGCTGTAGAACAAGATGTTGGTTTGCTATGTTCTTGCTTGATAAATCACAACCTTAAAAATCAAAGGAAACAGGGAAAAAATTCAAGATTTCTTAACACAGGGATTGTGAGCGTGGCCTGCCCTACAGAACATCTGTAGCATCAAATGGAAAGGATGCCTGAATAGACAGGACTGGGCTCCATGAGTCTGGTCTCACCTGCAATCTATCGCATAACCTGGACAATTGACTGCTTTTAGCCTTTTTCTCTGAAAGTAGAGGAAATTTCTCCAACACCTCAATGGTTAATGTCTAATACTGACCACAGGGAGTCTGGATACCATGGTGATTTGACTGTGCAAGATACAGGACGGAAGAAAGATGCTAAATAAATAGATGAAGGCATCAGCCCAAAGAGAAACACAATTGTGGAAAATACTGAGGGAGGTCACTGAAGAAGCAGCTAAACTGCCAACCGATCTAAACCAGTGACGATGAGTGGACTATCTCACTGGTTGCTAGGCAGGCAACTTGACCCACGATTAGACAGCCATATGTGGAACTAGAAAAAGGGAAACTGGCTGGGATTTTAAGAGGGTAAGACCCTTGTCCCACGAGGCACTGCCTTTGCAAACAAGGAGGCAGGATGGCCAGAGGCGCATGGGATCAGCACTTGCATTTAGTGCAATCAGAAAGGCAGAGAGCTGTGGATGAGGGAGGAGATGTGAATTTACTCTGAGACTAGCAGGGACCCACCCACGAAGTATCAGGTTGGTTTTCTGAAGGGATTAAGGAGTCCTCACCCTTTTGGGAATTCTCTGTGCTGTTTTTGTTGCTGCCATCCAACAAAGGTGCGGCACCGGAGAGGTCATAGGAGAGGTGAGCAACGTTTTGAGTGCTCCGCTTCCCCCATGATGGAGCAACACACAGCTGCCAGACCAAGTGAGTCAGAAGAATGGGAAAAATAATAGGGAAGACTGGGAATTTGCATCAGAGCTTCCCGATCAGAGCTCAGTCTCTCGTAATTCTTTATACTGATAATCAATTTTAATAGCTACTGAATTCTCTCTCTGATGTCAGTAGAATAAAGCATGGCAGAAAGAAAGCTCTTCTTCAAAGAAACAGTTTGTCCTATGGACTTAAATGGGATGGACTTTCCCACCTTTCCCATAGGGCTTGGATCTGGCACAGCTCTTCCCCAGCTGGGGAGGTCATGGCCACAGTAAATAGCTTTCTCCTCCAGTAGCAATGACAAGGAGTAGAGAGAGTCAATCCCAAATACAAACCCAATTAAAAAGGAAAATTGATGCCACTTTCTATGGTCAAGCTCTTGTCCACAGGATTTGAAGGGGAGTTGCAGTGACGATAGGGCCGCTCTTCTTGGTAACAGCAGGTAGGGGCAATGGCCACATATTGTGGCTTATGAGGTTCAGATTGGACATTAAGAAAAATGTATCACACCAGGAGGGTAACACAGACCTTGTCATCCAGAGAGGTGGTGACATCTTCTTCCACAGCAGGGACTGAGCTTTGGGTAGTCAAAGCCACGGCTGACCTGATCTGCTGTGGGAAGAAAATCCTGTTCCAGGCAGAAGGATGGACTACAGACCTCCTAAGGTCCATCCCTACCGTTGCTTCTATGACACCCTGGGTGAAGGATTAAAGCAGAAGCGGCATAAATAGACTGAGGGCTGAGGTGTTCAGGTAGCCCATTTTCACTACTGAAGGACAGAGAAGTGGGTGTTGCGATGCCCACACTTTATCCTTTTTTGATCACCTACAGGGAGCCTTTTTATGTGGCACTCTCTGACAGAGGTCTCACAGGAAACTGGGAACAACTGGTTTAGAAGCATGACATGAAAACTCGGTCTCCATAGCCCTGCTGCTCTCATGTTGGTACTCCAGATAACGACACTTCATAACTCCTAAAGATGCTCTTGTGTTGATGCCACCAAAAAGCCACATTTGAAGCCTTCACATGACAGGAAAAAAGTGGTTTTCAGCACGAGAGAACCAATACATGCAGCAGGTAGCGACTGGGCACACGCTCGGCTGTTAGCAGCTCTGCGGATGCCGCTGGAAATGACTGTGGGATTTTTTTGAGGGCACATCAAATTGATTTGGATCTGTTAAAACCTAACGCCTTGAGCTCCATCTGTGTTTCGAGTATCCCTGCTGGAGGAGCAGAGGGAAGAACAAACACTAGCAGAGAACAGGATTTTCCTTGCCTTATCCCCACTAAGCATGTTTGTTTAAACAAGATGGGTGGAACCGAAGCCATGCATGGGTGAAACTAAAAGGAGTCAATGTATGTGCCTGAATACTTCATACCAGCACATTTGCTCAAATACATTTCCTTGCAATGCAAAAGCCAATGGAGTCCTCGCAGATTACCAAAGTCAACACCTTATTTCCTCTGAAAAATTTTGCTTACCAGACAGGCCTTTAAATTTAGCCATTTTTTCCCCCATCGCTAGCTTGCTTCTTCCTGCCTTCGGTATTCCAGGCAGGTTTACCTTCCTCACGTCACACTCCACTTTTCAAAATAGATGGGGTGGGGTGGGGAGCATTGCTCCTTGCCAGCACTAGCAGGTAACGCCCCAGCCCCAGCCTGGTTTCTCAGCCCTTCCTTAACACTCTCCCCATAAAGAGGGCAAACAGGTCTGCAGCTCATCCCCTTCCAATCCATTATTCCACCACTTTCACAAATTCAGTCTAGTAAATGGTTTGGGTGGGTAGAAACCTTTACACAATGTTAATACAATTAATTTCAGCAATGAAGTAACTCTGCAGGCATTCAGCCGTGCACAAAGCCTCCTTCACATCCCTTTGCTGTCTACAAGGAGATCTCTAGACCACATCAGACACCCAATTCACCCTTTCTGGAGTGCAGGCTGGAAAACATGCTCAATACTCCTTGCAAAGAGCATCTCAGACACGTTATTTACAACACGAGGGAGATCTCTCTGCTGTTGCTGGATTGCAGCACTGTTAGAGGATGCCATGACCATCAGACTACAGATGAAGGGTCTGCCAGACCAAACCAAGGTAGACACAGACCTACTTAAGCTGGAGTGACTCTCCTGGGATAACACTTGACCATCAGGGGTCTGACAACATTGCTCCAGCACGGCCCAACAATACTCCAGTGCTTGCATGTGCCTCCACGGCACATCCTCCCCCCTGAGCAACCTTGCTCCCATCAAGAGCACCGTGCGTTGCTTCGCAGTAATACACACGGCGAGAGACCAGAAATCCATGACTACAGTGGATGAAGAGTTTGGAAACATGTCCTTGGTGAGTAAACACTCTTTTCCTTAAAACAAAACTAAACCTAAAACAACAACGAAACAATTTATTCACACTCTTTGGAAGATGCTAATTAAAGTTTACTTTAAAATACTAGCAGACACGAGTGTGGGCTGTAACAGGAACATACTGTGAAGTGACAGGTCTGCAATAATCCCCTGCCTCAGCCAAGTCTAATTCATTCCCATCACACGCAGGTCCGAAATCCGGGGAGGCTCTCGGAGCAAAAGCATGTGCACTTGTGGGAGGTGCAAGAAGTGGCTCCCGAGCTCCGGAGGTGCGAGAGCGAGAACAGGTGTGAGAGCAAGGGTTAATAAATGGGGGATGCCAAGGAGCCCAGCTCTGAGCAAGCAGAAGGAAAGCTCTCCCCTCTTCCCCACGGCAGCTCTGCAGAGCTCTCCCTCGTTCGCTGGCTCAGGGAAGGCGCCTCCTCCCAAGGTTTGCTCTAGCAGCAAGCCGGCTGCAGAGAACTGGAAGGAGCTGTGGGAAAGGCTGAACGCCGCTCTGTACTGGAAGACAAGACTCCACAACTGCTTCGACTCCAAGAAGGTGGGCACACCACCATCACACCAAATTGAGTAACTCCTTTAGCTTTTAAGAGCTGACGAGCCACTTGCTCCTCTGTGAATCCCAACACTGGCTCAAAACTCACAAATTGGGGACAAAAGGTTACTTGTCTCCTGCTTTCTCAAGGTTTTCCCTCATGCATAGTGTTTAGGGACATGCCCTGATTGTCTGAAGACAGGTGCTAGGTGAAACACCAAGCACTGATACAGCAGGAAAAAAACCCCGCAAGGGCATTTCTGAAATAAAAATTAGTTTTTTTTCTGGTGATGCAGGTTATAACCAGCTCCCCTACTGCCAGAGCAACACCGAAGCATTTGGGCCTAGGTAGGTACAGGGTGTTGAGGAGATGATGGAGATGAGCTCCATGTCCTGAGCGTGGCTCTACAGCACGTGCTTCACTGCTCATGTAAACTCATGTAATGTGTTCCAGGTTGGGTAAGAAAAGCTACAGAATACTGATTTTTCTGTCAGATGCCACTTCCTAAGCCAGCTAGCACCAGCAGTGATGGCAGCAGCCTCCAGCAACCAGATTTTGGTGGATGTGACTTGATGCTAGTCGGCGCCCACAGACTTACCCAGGGTACAAAGACAGTGCTGTTCATGTTGTCCCAGCGACCCTCCTCCTGTGAGACACCACAGCCGCTGCAAGGGTTAGAGCTGGTCCTACACCGCGGCCAGAGCTGCCTCCCCTCCTCAGAAGGCGCCTGGTTTCGCAATTCCCACGCACGCCCCAGCCACACAAGAGGAATGTGCCTCCCCATCCCTGCTCCGGGGAAAATCAGCATCCACACATCTGACTCCTGGGCATGTTTTAACCTGCGGAACACCAACGCTGAGCAAAAGTGCCGGAAAGATCGCCTCCAATTTACAAAGGACTGACCCAGCTTTCTGAAATCGCAAGGATAAACCCAAAAGACTATCAACGGCAGGGCAAGAGGCAAACGGCTACGTGGGGCCTCTGGTGCAGAAGGATGGTAAAAACTCATGATGAGTTTGCCAGCTCTGAGTAGGGCTTGGGGAACCATCTCACAGGTGCAGCACTGCCCCACAATCTATTCACTGGGAACTGCACTGAGGTGCAATACGCTAGGTGGAACAGGAAATAATTTAACCTGGTTCTTGCAGCCAGAGTTATTTATTTTTCTTCCATCTTTCTTCCCCCTGGTCTGCACATGACCTGGGAAGGCATTTCAGGCACAAGATTTCACTGAGATCCCACCTGCGCTCACCGCAGCACTTCTCTCTCCGGCAGCCGTTAATTAGATGGGGCCAATAAACCATATGTCAAATGGCTGATTTCCCTTTTAATTACATTCTCCAAAAGGTAATAAATAGTTCCATTAAAGCGAACACGAAGGGCCAGGTGCTTGTTCATCGAGCCTGGCATCACATTCCTCCTTGCAAGAAGCCTCGCTTACCAATGTGCCAGATCTGCCGCAGTGGCTCCCTGCGTGTAGCACTCTGCCTTTTCGATGTGGCTGCTCAATGTTGCGCCGGGCACCGAAAATGAAAAAGCGACACACTTGCCCTGAAATTATCACAGGACGTGAAGTGGAAATCGTGTCTTTCAAGCCCTAGGGAGAAGCGTAGCCTTTATGCAGGCTTAGGGCTTGCTCTCACTGGTTGGACCACAGACAACTTACTGCCTTCCATCCTCTCAACCACTCAAGAGAATCACAACCGTATGGGATATCTTTAGGAAATCATCATCATGGACACTGAGGGGAGAGGTCATCTCACCCGTATTTCCTCTTGCAACCCAAAGGCTTTGACTGTTTTGTGTACGAACCTGGGGTGCCATGCCATACCCCTCATCCGTCCGACGCAGCACTTAGAGGTTACACGCTCTGCCATACAGCAAGGAACCAACCTGAGCTTCCTCACGCCCCAGCAACCCACTCTCCTGTCACTAAGTCATGTCCGTGTGATACGTGAAAGCGCTCTTAGACCCTCCATTGATAAACAAAGCTTCATTCACGTGTGTTCTCGCCTGTGAAATCCCCATTACTCCCCGAGAGATGAATACACAGAGATCCTAAAAACTAACCCGACAGATGGGAAGCAGTATAATGAGGGAGCCTTACTTCTCACAGAGTCTCAAGCTTTCTCCTTGGGCCTCTGAAGAGCTGGAAAACAAGGTCAGTATAAATAATTTTGTATCCCAAAGCTGTTTAATAAAAACATCCCCATGTTTACCAGACTGCTGCTTAGCCGTGCGCTCGCTGACATCTCCCTAATTGGAGAGCAAGAACTTCAGGGTAGCTGCTTCACAGCAATCAGAATTTGGGGCCAGAAATCTAGGTCAGATCCTGTGTCAAATTCACTGGAATTTTACTTTTTCCATATTAAGAGTCTCCTCTTTGAGCTGACTCATTGCATTAAAAAATAAATATTAGTAAGTAATGTCAAATGTGAACTGCAACCACAGGGAATTCTCCTTAAAAGTTTGCTTAGATCCGTATCAGACAAACACTCTTGCACATACTTTGTGGTCTTTGGGCAACAGGGACTGTCACCTACAAACCCCAAATGAGCTTATTTCATTTCTGCCACGAGACAGCGGTACTCAAGGATGAAAACTGCCCGCCCAGTCCGGAACGTAGCCAGATCATATGGCCTGATTGTGCTGATCTGGCAAAAAGAGAAATAGGATTTGCACCATGACCTCTGAGCAATGTGAGTCACAGACCTAAAAAGCCAGAGAAAACCCTCAATCTTTAGGTTTATCATACAGATACAGTGTCTAGAAACTGAACAAGAATGCCTGCATCCTATAGTCAGATAGCAGTGAGTACTGCCATCAGCATCTGTGCATGCTTCCCACTAAAACACCTTTAAATATCAGCTTCTATTCAGTATCCTACAGGAGAAAGCAGAGCTATAACATCCTAATATAAGGGGATTTTATTTTGACCCAAAGTGGCATCTTAATTTCAGATTTAGCAAGTGACAAGCTGTGTGTCAGATACCGCTCAGATGAAACTTGTCTTCATTTAGAGTTGAAACCACTGTTGACAAAACATGACTTTTAACTTCAGGAAAACCAAAATCTCCTCAGTTCCTACCAATTTGCATCTTCAAGATCGATGCCAAGTATCTGAGAGGGTCCACAATGGACAAGAGCTTGCAAACCTGTTGCTGCAAGCTTAGAAGAGGATTCTGTGTCTGTCTGGGCTGTGTTTCTAAGGACACAGATGCGCAAAAGGCGGGAACAGAGAACTGGAAAGTCCACGTGTTTCGTCCTACGGGCCTTTCTCTGACATGCCATGAAATAAAGACTGCGACTACCGGCTTTCCCGGCTGCTTGCAGGCTGCCAGACAGCAAGTGAGCTACTCCCAAGTGTAAAGCCCCTTGGAAAGGTGTGCAGGATGGAGGAGCCAGGGGCTGGAAAATACTGGAGCCACACACCTGGTGTGGGGCAGGTGAGTGGAGCACAAGGATTTTTGAAGGGGAAGGAGCTTGGGACTGATGGATTTTGTTGTGGATATGACAGATTTCTTCTCTGAGTGAGAAGAGAAGAAATCCCACCTACCTCCCCTCCATCCACACACTAAGCGCTGGCCATAAAGCTACAGAAACTGCTGGCCAAGGCAGAAAAGCCTTGAAAAGGGTTCATCACCCAAACTTACACATCTTCTCCTCCTCCTTCTTTGCCCTGAGATCCAGCTGACAGCACCCGATCAACAAACACACGATCTTCTACTTAAAAATGAAAACCAGCAGCCCTCACACTCTGCACTACAGTTAAAACTTCACTCCAAAGCAGACCCAAACCTTCAGGTAACAGCAAACGGGTGGACAACTGCCAGAGCTGGACACTGCTGCGGGGACCAGAGCAGCAGCATCCAAAGGCTCCCTGCCTCACACCCAGCAGAGGCTTCTCCTCAAGTTCACTTTTCCCTCCCTCACATTTCACCCTTTCCACCTCAACAGTTTTTAGGGTATCCAAGTAGCTTATAACTACACATAACTATAGCTTATAACTATATATAGCTTATAATTATCTAGCTTATGGCTGTAAGGGCAGTTATAGCACACACCTTCAGACACATCTGGCAACGAGGAGACAGGACTTCAAGGCAAGGCCATCTTCAGCGTCCCTAAGCAATATTCTTGCACTTCAGCGTAGCATTTCTGAGTCTTAGTCCATGAAGAAACATGTGGAGAAATGCAGATTTCTGAAAGACAGACATCACCAATATAAACTTTTAAAGGCTATATTATTCAATTCAAGATCAAATTCCTCAAACAAGGCAAAAAACCCCTAATCATCTCCTTCAAAACCTTCAAAGTTTCAATGCAAGCCTTCGCACACAGGTGGTGTCCAGCTCATAAGTGCCACACACTTTATGCTTTTACTGCAGTATCATTTACTCCTTAAAAGTTACTTTTCTTCAGGACAGCCTTTATTCCCAGTATCCTGCCAAAGAATGGGAATTCACAGGACAGAACAAAAGCTGCAGCCAAGAAAGTATTTGAACCGAAGTGTTCCAATTTGTGGCTTTCTTTAGCATCTTCACCCTCAAAGAATGACTGGAAAGTTCCTCCGTATTTCACAACCATTAGTCATCTGACTAGCTTCAAATCTATGACGTTGTTCAAAATCCGATTATTTTACATACTAGAATTTAAAAAAAGTATACAGCTCACATTATGCATGAAAACTCATAGTCAAAACTAATTTCTTAGTGCATTTAAATACCCTGATGGGGAAAAAAAAGGCATAAAATAGACATTTTACTTAATCTGTGGCTAGGGGTAAACATTCTTCGCCAATTTTCACCCATCTGTTTCCAAGTTATGTTAAAGGCCTATGAAAGTGCCCAAATGCCTGAAGTTCGTATTTTTCCACTTAGAATGTCATATTTTTCATTCTTGTTTTAGACATCGCCTTACCTAGTTGGTCATCCAAATACATAACATCCTGTACCTGTCTGGGATAATCCCCATCATAAACAGATGCCAAAATATATTCATCTCCTCTGTCAGTAAACCTCAAACATCCAGGCTCTGAGTTTATTTCAGACCAGAATCCCATAGCCTAATAGTGCACACCATCTAGCACCCACCCAGCCCACATGTAATGGTTTCCCCAGCACAGGTATTTTCTTGCCAAGGGGTGGTGAAGGCTTACCTGGCCTCTCACTGTCCTTTTCAGGTAGCAGGGGAAAAAAAAAAGTGGGTCCGGTGTTTCCAGTTGCTGCAGTCAGAAGCAGGTGACAATACTCCTTTGGTAACTTCCAATGGCAAAGCTTTTTTCTTCAAAAATGCCTTCCTGAACATCGTCTGAAATGTGTTGCTGCTGCCTGCTGGCACACTGAACCTTACAGATCAAACCTCTTTCCATCCTGCGTGTCCCCTGTGCTTGGTACTCAGCATTTCTTGCCAGCGAAGCAGAGGAAGGCAGAGAGAGTTTTCTGTCCAAGGCTCTTCATATCCAGCAGAGAAAATACAGTTAGTGCTGATAGGAACAAATGCTGATTGAAGGGAAATTCTGTCCTCGGCCCCATCAGAAAGGAATGAGGGAGCTGGGTTAGACAGAGCAAGTAGAAAATCAGGATCATCCGAATTAGACAGGGCTGCTGGCGGCTATTTTCTTCCTAGCTTTGATGGCTCTTCAC
Organism: Tetrax tetrax; assembly: GCA_009806455.1. Taxonomy (NCBI): domain Eukaryota; kingdom Metazoa; phylum Chordata; class Aves; order Otidiformes; family Otididae; genus Tetrax; species Tetrax tetrax. Next base: position 291,923 of record WHYT01016975.1, read on the forward strand.
TATTGTCGTACCTGGAACCAAGTCAAACATATGCTTTTCCCGCTGTGCAAAGCTATTTCTTACAGCTTCTGTAATAAATGAGGGGTACCACCAAACTCTTACACAGGTTGTGATAAAGAACCACCCCATATTTAAAATGCACCTACTTTCAGCTGAGATGGATCCCTTTTAATTTTCTGTTCTGGTTTTGTTTAGTGAGGGGGCCTAAGGTGGCAGCTTCTGTAGGAAACTGCTAGAAGTCGCTCCCCTTTGTTCAGTGGACTCGGCCGGGCCTAGGGCGGACCCGCTGCTGGCCAAGGCCGAGCCGATTGGGAGCAGAATGTTCCCTGATAACGCCCCTATGATAATATATTTAAGAAGGG
>WHYT01016975.1:303478-320629 GCA_009806455.1 Tetrax tetrax
AAAAAAAAAAAAAAAAAGAGAAGATGTGAAGATGCTGAGAGGGGGCAGAGAGACGGAGGTGCAGGCCTCATGGGCCTTGCAGGCCTCACCCTCTGGCCTCCCGCCGGGCAGCCGACTGGGCCCAACTCGGCCCGGTTGCAAAAAGTGGAGAGGAGATGGGATGGATGATGTGAAGAGATTCTGAGAGGCGTCTGCCAGCCTGTTGTGAAGAATTTCTTGTGAGAGAAACAGCTGCAGATGCGAAGGGCAGTGAAGAAGGAGGGGGAGCAGTAATGTGGCTCCTGGCCAAGATTCCCCTGCAGGCCGTGGTGCAGCCCATGGTGGAGCAGGTTGTCCCCCTGCAGCCCATGGAGGCCCACGGAGGAGCAGAGATCCCCCTGCAGCCCATGGAGGCCCACGGAGGAGCAGAGATCCCCCTGCAGCCCGGGGAGGACCCCACGCCGGGGCAGGTGGATGCCTGAATGCGGCTGTGGCCCGTGGAGGCCCCACTGGGGCAGCCGTTCTGGAGGGACTGCACCCGTGGAAGAGATGACCCACGCCGGAGCAGTTTCACAAAGGACTGTGGCCCGTGGGAGGGACCCCACGCTGGAGCAGGGGAGGAATGTGAGGAGTTCTTCCCCCAGCTGTGAAGCAGGGGCGTAAAACAACGCGTGATGAACTGACCGCAACTCCCATTCCCTCTTCCGCTCTGTGCCACTCGGGGGGGAAAGCAGTAGAGATCACGTTAAGCCCAGGAAGAGGGAGGGGAGGGGGAGGTTATCTTGTTCTCTGTCTCATTATCGTGCTGTTTTTAGTAATAAATGAATAGTTTTCCCCAAGTCGAGTCTGTTTTGCCCATAACGGTAACTTTAAGGATTTCTCCCTGTCCTTATCTCACACCTCAAGCCGTTTTTCTTATATCATCTCCCCCTGTTCTCTTGGAGGGTGGGGGGAGCGAGAGAGAGACTGTGTAGTCTGGTCCTGGTTGGGGCTGAACTATGACATTTTCATGGCTTAATTTTAAACTCTCACTACCTCTGAGACCACTCACGCCAAGTGCTGAATTCCCTCTTCACTTGTGGCCTCAGCGGATGAAGAGAGCCCTCGGCTCCTGGAGCAGCAGGCCCCAAATAGCTCTAGGATCCCACCCAAGCATCCACTCCCCGGGGAACTGGTCTCGATTGGGTTGCTCATACCCATCTTTACTACTCACATAGTGAAGTGAATATGCAGTTTTATGTATTTAGAGTGACCCAGACTATTCTCAAACCCAAAGCACTTCTCTTCATCAATACATCCCCTTCCTGTCCATTAATGGGGCCTTGCTGGAGTTGTGCTTCATTTTTTATATATTTGAAGCAACAAGGTAAATAAATTTCCAGCCAAACCAGCTGTTTATCCATGCTTATTCCTCCCTACAAGTAATGTATTCCAGAGCTGGAATACTTCATCAGGGCTTCCAGTCAAGTTAGTTAGGAAAGTTTGAGCAAACCTTTTCAGCACGGTATGAGAATAATTACTTCTGCATAAATTGAAAAAAGCCAGAGAAATAAAAAAAATTCTGAAGCTTGTCATTTCTGCAATGGAGAAAAATGTTTCATTGATGACCTAACGTCAGCTACAAATAGTCATGAAAATATTGTGCAATCTGAAAAATGGCGACTGATACACCTCTAGCTGCTGCTGCAAGAGGATGAACACTTCCCTCTCAGGATGACGGCAGCAGTCCTATATTACTGCTCAGACCTGAGTGTTTTAAGTGAGTAGAGAAATCTACTGCTCAAAATAAAATTAGATATGAATGGCTGAGAAGAGTCTTGACCTTTTTGTCTCTGTCTTTCTGTGAAATTTTGTAAACTTTATTGGAGGCCACTTCCTGCATTCACAGAAAGCTAGTTTTCTTTGTTAATACCCCAATAAGTCTGCAGAACCACGTCAGAGCCAGAACTGCTAAAGAACTGCTTTTAACCATTTCCTTTCAGGTAAATGTGATGATCTGCTCAAATGCAGTTATCAGAAATCAGCTGAAATCTTTCGCTGTCTCTTCAAGGGCTGTTTACCCCCCTGAGGAGCTGCACGATGAACAGTCACGCAACCAACTGCTGGCAGTGGGAGATGCGAACTTTGAATAGACTGACTCTGTCATTCCAAGTCCTAGCTCCATAGCACTAACTTTAATTGCCAGATAATTTCCACCTGCTCTTCTAAAATTTTGTATTAATATACAGGAGGTTTCCGATCTGAAGTAGCTTTCAACACCATATGGGAGACTAAGTTATTCCCATTTCAAAGATGAGTTTGTGAGACCAAGAAAAACAGCTTGTTGACACTTGAAAATTGACTAGAAGAGCTTTTCTGGATGCTCTTAAGCTAGAATAACAACATGTATTAAGTCAAGTTAAAATAAATAAGTTCTTATTCCAGAATGAGTGCTATTCTATTTTGCATTCAGTACATCAATGCTTATGGATGTGCTTCTAGATATACATGACTCCGAAGGCTCTAAGAAGTCTTGGTTCATTGACTTTACTGGGTTAAGCTCTTGGGGCTGAAGGGCTGCAGCCTTGAGCCTTACCAGAGCTCCCAACAGGCTGGTCCCCATAGCAGAAACCTGAGCCTGGAGTGGAGTGGAGACGTTCCCTGGGCCATGAAAAGATGCATATCGCAAGACAAGGTCCTTTTAAGCATCACACCAAGGGATAGTTGCCCCAGCTCAACAAAAGGACCAGGAAACCTTCAGTGGAGGAGTGATGAGGATGGAGATATCTTTCATCTCATCTCCCCATAAGTCTGCACTCCTGGGATTTTGTCATGCTTGAGATTCAATCCTTCAGATTAAGAATTTGAGCAGGGTAATTCTTTTTCCTGAAGAAAAACATTTTAATCTAATATCTGGTTGGTTCATTTTCATCAAATACACAAGACTTAATTTCAACCTCTGTCTGAAGACCAGAGGCATCTTTCCTGCACATTGAAAGAGCAAAATTGTCACTCGAGACTAACTCACCCAGGAGAAAAGGTAATTTTTTCTATGCAGCCACCATCACTCAGCGAGACTCAAAGTTATCTGAAGACAATAACCTGAACATAAGCACTCATCATCCAGGAGAGTTATGTTAGTGTTTGCTGAAGGCTGAGAAGCCCAAAGCTGTCAGACAAAATGAGTGAGACTGGTACCCAAATTCCTTAGACACTTTTGTACATCCCAGCCACAGCTTATCATATAAAATAAAAAACTATGGCTGATGTAAGCGCTGCCTTGTTTTTCTAGCATCAACACTCTCCATTTTCACCACAAGCATTGAGGACAATCCCCTTCACACCTCATTTGTCTGTTCTTTGACCACCCAGCAGAGTCTCTCTCTTGATGGTCTTCAGACCTTCCCCTTTCTACAAGAGAAAGATGTTTCACATAGACCAGAACCTCAATCACACCCACCAAGATTGGTTAGCTTTTCTCTGTGTTTTGTTTTTTTTTTTGTTTTGTTTTGTTTTTTTTTTTTTTGTTTTTTAACCAGGATGACATTTACCCAGGCATGGTTTTCTGTGCATGCCAGGACGAAACCTTGTCCTTCTTGGCATGGCCACCGCCAGAGCCCCAGGGCAGGCAGAAGCGGTCACTGCCACCTTCCCTGCCACATCCACCCGCTGTGCGCCCAGCCCAACCCCAAGCAGCCAAAACCTTGATGAAGACCCCTGCAGCTCTTCTCATCCTGTGGGACCTTGGAGAAAAGCTCTCCCTTAGTCCAAAGTGATGCACAGTACCTCAAACCCTCTCTCTGCAAACACAGCATCCTGCTGCCAGCCTATGCCCAGGCTTTTCTGAGGCCGCGTCCCCCAGCAAGCCTCCAGCGATGGCAGGGAGCATCACGCTACATTTTGACTTCCATACGTTCAACACCTGTCTGAAGCCTGCGTGCACCTGCAATCACTCCTGTCACAGATGAGACTTCTTCATATTGTGCCAAGTCCAAACGCGACGACTCTAAGAAAATGTTAATATTAAAAACAAATTACTCCATTTGGTGCCCAGCTCCTTGCTAACCACCTAACACATTAGCTCCCTTGCAGGATCTGTTCTGCATTTTCTCCACCCAGCACAGCTGACAAAGTGATTTCACAGCTGTCGGAGCCGGGACCCGATGCCTTTGATAAGACACATCCCCTGGGCATTGTGTCTACGGACACCTCTCATTGCAGCCACTCTCACGCTTTGCTGACAGACATGGGGCCGCTCAGAGGACACCCCAACTTCACAGGCTTGATTTCTTTGGGGAAAAACCTGTCCTGGGTACCTAAGGCTTGGTTATCCCTGGGAATCAGACTTCAGAACAAAACCAAAGTGCTCCTCATCTTTATCCCTAATTGAACCTTTCATCTAAGTGCAGGGGATGCAAAGAGGTTGGGGAAACCCATATTGCCCTTGCTGCTATGCCAGATTTTCAGCCTTGGCACATCTCTCCTGTTTGGAGAGAGCAGAGGGTTATCAGGGCCCTCATCTTCCTCTGACCTGTCAGCCTGGAGATGTTTTCTCATATTTAGCACTACATCACTGCTGACACATCTCACATGACACATTCTACAGCCTGGTGCCTCAGTTTCCCCTCTGCTGTCACACAGATAATCCCCTGAATGCAAAAGAAGCAGCTGGGGGAGAAATTAGCCAGCAAAGCCTCAAGAAAATAAAGCAGAGGATGCCCGGGAGAAGCAGCAGAGGGGACCACAGCTTGGAAAAAAAACAGAGGAAACCCATGCGGAGCAGGACCACCAGGACAGCTCTATCGCCTTCCCCTGTACAGCAGCAGCCCAGCATTCCCCCTCCCTGTTGACCGGCCCCTTTTGTGCCAGGAGATGCTGTTCACAAAGTCCTCTGGGGCCTTGGCCCAAGCTCGTGCCACCGACGCTGGCAAGAGGAGCGGCAGGGGTGCCGCAGGTTGAACGTCGCCCGCGCTTGCCAAATCCAGCTGGGGAAATTCATATGGCAACGGGCTTCCACTTTGCTTGGCTCCAGGCAGCTATTAGTCTCTGCCTGCTTAATGAGCATTAACCACCGGCGCACAAACAAACACGCCAAGCATTTACATGCGGCCTCCGAGCCCAACGGAGCAATCAACAGATGAGCTAAGCCGCTCTTTACATAAGGATACATTTCACGCATCGGCGCGAGAGGGAACATGATTTTTTCTGCCACAAAGCATATTCCGTGAGAAATTACAGGTGTGTTTCTCAAGCTCAGAGAGAACAATAACAATTTTAGAATTCCTGAATTAGGCCAATCATTCATCCACGGAGCAAAAACAAAATTAAAAATAAAATCCTGCCTGACAAGCTGCCTCTTGAAACCAGAGGCGAGCTCTTGACCTAAAACCAGAAAGGCGTCTGAAGGAGCTAAAAGGAAGCTCTTTGTTTTTGGAAGTATTATTATTGGGGTTTTTTTTTAGAAGATAAATCACATGGATCTTCAAAACAACTTCCTAGCTGATCGGACAGCATAGTGTAAGGGGTTCCCATGGTACAGTCAGAAAAGGATCGTTTAGTTCCTATATACACACATAGCAAAAGAGTTTCTTCCCTAAAGCGCTTGCAAGAGGGTTGGAATATTACTCGGGGGCCCGAAACATCTCAGGGTTGGAGTTGAGTTTTTCCTTCTCATCTCCACACAGAAAAATGTAGATCTATCTGAAAAATCCCGCAGCACCAGAGTCTTGTTTCCCCTTTTCCTTCTTTGCTTTAGGTAGCAAGCAATAAGGAAAAATACAAGCATGGAAGAAAACAAAGCAACAGGCATCAATTTGGCTTTTGTTCAGATTTTTTTTTTCTTCCACAGTAAATGGAGTAATTTTTTTTTTTTTTTTTTTTTTTTTTTTAATCAAGTTTTAGAATTACCTTCTTGATGTCCAAACCTTCCCTAAATCAACATGGGTTCCTGGTTAGTGCCTGCATCTCTGTGCATACACCAGTACCCTCAGTGCAACAGATGAGGTGATTCCTGGCCTCTCCGGGCACAAAGCAGGTTTCCCCCCTTGCTCCTTGCTTTCCGCAATGCCTTTCATGATATATTGTCACACCAGTGTCTCTTCTCACCCCCCAAGTGAAATTGCATGTGTGGGTGAATTAGCAAACCCCACCCATGAGGCAAGCAGCCCTCAGCTATTCATCACCCATGGCTGTTTGGTGAGCTTTGTGACATTTCACTGGTTTCCTCCTCTCCTCAGTTCACTTTCTTGTGCCTACATGGGGTGGGGGTGGAAAGAAATATCAATGCCCCCACTACTGCTCTGCTATTCAGCAGGGCTGCAAAACCCCAGTAGCAATATCTGCTGGCAATGGGAAGACCATCCTGCTTGTAATCATCCATAGGTGATGTCTCTAAATATTGCAAACCTGCTCAAGCCTCACAATAACGTCAGGGGCTTTAAAACCTTTAACATTTTTCACAAGACTACCTTAAACAGAGCCTTTGTTTGTAGCCCTGCTTGCTGCCAGCCCTGGCAACTGGGTACCAACCTGTTTGGTGTCAAAACAGGACACAGCCCTAGTAGTCTCATCCCAGGTCTCATAAAATCGGGGTTTGAGTCAAACATGAAGCACGTTGCAGAGACTGTGGCCCGGGAGATGTGGCACAGACTCCTTGCCAGTCAGGTCCAATGTGCACTGGAGGCCAGAGAAGAGGGTGCTTTACTGGGATCTGGCAACTTCAGCCACAGATGGCTTTCTGTAACTATAAAATGAAAGGTATTGAAAAAAGCAAAAAGGTGAAATTCTTTCTGAGTTTATCCAAATTCCAGCATATTTCAGCCAAAGCCCCAAGCAGACAACCTGAGGAGGAGGGCCACGGCCTGTAACAGGAGTCATCACACGTGCTCCACTTCCTCTGCTCTTCTCTGTTCACCAGATCTTTATCACGAGAGATTGCTCATGCTGTGCTGTTTCCTCTTCTTGTTACCATCTCCTGCACAACAGGGACTTCTCAGAATTTTAATGCTTAATAATATATTTGACCTTTTCATTGGTCCATCTGTTGGTCGGCTTTCACATGAACTTCATCTTTTTTGGGTGGCACACATTGCAAACTGGGCAGAAACCTGCACCGACACCAATTCACAACAGAAAACACCGTAAAAAACAGATTAACGTACTCCACAATTAGGTTTCAAAGAATTCAGGAGTCATTACAATTTGGGAAACGATACCACCTTTTTCAGAACAGAAGTGGTGCCAGGTGTGTCAGAGATGACTAAGTTTTGAAGAAAAACAAGACATAATTCTCATTTATTGGTAAAATTTTAAAAGTTAAACGAAATCGTATTATTTGGCATTGCTGGAGACGGAGCTCGCTCTCTCAGCACTGCAGAAGAGTAGGGCAAGCAGCAGCAACATGAGTGTTAGCTGGTGCCAGGCCTCAACCACCACCACCACTTCTCACATTGCCCTTTTCGACATTTCCCAAGAAATTGGCCCTTCATTCTGTGTTATAACACCCTTCCCCAGGATAATCTGAATTTGTCTGATGGCAGTATTTCATCGGTGTATTAAAACGCTTTCTGAAGGCCTACCTTCGGTTCTCTTTTGAAAGGGATTTTAAATGAGACTAAATTGAGACACATTTCTTGATTTCATTAGTATTGATTCATACCGATTCAGGTGCTTATTTGGAAGTAAATAAAGTGAATCAATTTTATTTGTAATACTGTAGCTTTCTATATGATCCCATTCTACCTGTGGGTGATTTTCTGGCTTCCCTTCCCTCACTTATCCACAGAGATTTAATACTTGGTCCATTATGTTAACAAAGATAACAGTGACAGCTATCAATTACCTGATGACAATCGCCAGATCAACTCAACTTGTCTTCTGAAGAACCCATCCAGAGCCACACTTTGCCTTCTTTGGGCACTTTCCACTGTCCGTATTTTTCTAGAGCTCCTCCGCAACCACAAAGCAGTCTTTGAGCAGATAAAGGTACTGCCTTTGGTCAAAATTTAATTCTGTAAATTTGGCTTGAGGCCACACGTCAACCAAGCCCAGCAAAGCCTTCAGTGCCGTGTCTCTGGGCTCTGAGTGGTACCCGAGATGCTTCACCCAATGCAGTAGGAATCTGTCTTTTGACTTGCACAGTTGTGTTTCCTCAAACTCCATGTTGATGGTTACCATTTTAGCACACCCTGTATGTGCATATAGGCCTCCAGAGCTCCTATGTGCGTATAGAAAAATAGGCGTGCACATCGGGAAATGAAATAGTGAGAAGAGCTGAGAAAGGGAAATGTCCCTGTTCCTCCCCACTCTGAAATAAAGGGATTAAAATTAGTTGCTGTTGCACTATTAGATATGCACAAATGATAACTTGGGTGCCTTTATCTTGTCATCTCTGCTTTACAGCTACAAGGGCCTGTTATTCCCCTATGATGTTTCCTCTGGGGTGACAGAAATCTGTTTCAAAATGTTCCCAGCTGTGGTTTGAGGCTTCCTTGCTCAGGGCTGGCAGATAAGGCGGCTCCCCGTCACTACACGTACTGCAAGCAGGGAGCGGAGCCCAGCAACTGGCGCCAACTGAAAAAGGAGCTCTGCCCTGATCTTATCCATCTGGCACGTGCAACACCCCACCTTGCTCCACATGAGCATCCTGTTTCCCAACGCCACCGTGATCTTTGCACAAGAAAAACTAAGTTTTAAAGTAAGGGTGGTCAAAGACTGGCACAAGTTGCACTTCATGCTTGGAGATACTCAAAACCCAACTGGGCACAGCCCAGGACAACCTGCTCTAGGTGATCCTGCTTAAGCAGGGAGTGTGGACAAGATGACCCTTCCAATCCTTAAGATGACCACGCCAACCTCAACTGTTCTACGACTCAGAAAAACCCAGCCTAACCCAGAGCACAACTAGCAGAAGCAACTTTGGCAAATCTGCTCCCTTGTGTAGAAAAAATTACGTTGCAGTATCTGGAGAAGCAATGCTGTGACCAAAAAGCTAGCTTCATTATTAATACTGCTTAGATTAGATGTCACATATGGAATACATTAATTATACCAGTTCACAGCACAATTGCCAGGTTTTGTTTCTCCCTCTCTCCGTCTTCCCCAAATGAAGCATCAGGTGGTGCCTTGTGAGTAGAAGAATATGGATATCAGCTGGGTGGAGTAAGTGGTTAGCAATTAATTAATTTTAAAGTGACAGACAATAGCAAGAACATGGGAGGTGACAAGCAAAAGATCTGTGACCCGCTGCAACTCAATATGCCAGCATAGCGAAATCATAGCTCCACACTGGCTAAGTAAAGCAGGTTTCATACTTCCTCCCCACCTGTGAATGAATGCATGGAAAAAACTAATAAAATCAAAGGTGACGTGGTAAAATTTGCCCTTGGGAAGCAGCGGGTGTACCAGTGACAATTTGTATGATTAATGGAAGCAATGAAGGTAAATGCAAAAACGCAAAAGGCTATGTGCCACGGGAAGACAGTCATTAACTGATTTTAATGTCCCTTAAACTGATTTGGGGAGGAAGGGGAAAACTCTCATGTTACTCCCACTTCATAACTGTATCTTCAGCTGCAGTGTCCATGGCTTCCTCCCGTGCTCTGCCCCAGAGGGTCCCCAGTCCCACCATTTAATCATCTTACGCACAACCACCAGAATTTGTATCCTTGTTTCACCAGACCATCCAGTGGCAATGCATCAACAGGACTGTCACTACCACACCACTGGATTTGCTTGCATGCAGATTCGGGGAGAAGAGCATTTTCTGAGCAGTCCCTACCATGCTGCATAGACCAGAGGCATTCATCAAAATTAGCACTCAAATAGGAAACCAGGCTGAATTGTGCTTAACAACCTATGTGGCGGCTCTCCAAGAAACTATCTGAGTTAACACCAGTCATCTCCAGCTGATAAAAACATTTTAATAGCTAATAATTCACTAGGAAATGGCTTGGAAGTACCAGCCCAATTCCAAACAGATTAACAAACAAGCTTGTGTTGGGTGCACCTGCCGGTGGGCTGGAACTGAAATTTAAGAGACAACATATTCACTGCCTATATTCAGTCCTTATCCATTTTTTGAGGCTCAGAAGGTGAGCACTAGTAGGTTGCTATGCTTGCCAAAATATTGATTTCATAGAAACTGCTTTGAATATGGAAAAGAGATATACACTTTTGTTTTGTTTTTTAAAACAGGCAAACAAAGTGGCAAGTGTCAAATGATATTATTAAAGTTCTCTACTTTGTTAGGTGATTCTTAAAAACACTTAAAATGCAGTAATTTATATGAACCAAATGCACAAGAAATATTTTAGCTAAATACTTAAAGCTTTATCCATAGATTATTTATCAGCTGATTAAGAATAGAGATTTCTCCCCTAATTATGTGAGTGTGCAGAATTGCGGAGTTTTTCACATTAAAAGAAAGCGAGTATTATTCATGAATCAAGTCTCCCCACCGCCAGCCCAGCTCTACTAAAAGCAGAAAGTTAAGTGGGTCAGGAGAAGGGTTACAGTGATGCTGCAAGACCAGAGATAAGCCATCAGGCAGTTGGAGGGGAAAGCATTTTATCTAGAAGAACAGGCCTGACTTTTGTTCCATCGAGATAAGCACCAGAGCTTCTCTATGTGAGGAAATAGCCCAAAATAGCTGTTGTAGAATACCCCTAACTAAATACCTCCCAAGAGAGATACACGGGGCTTTGCACTACACCCCCTTTCTGGTCCAGTGTGGAATGGGACAAGTCAAGTGGAGCAAAGGCTCTGAGAACAACGAACTTGAGGATACCCCAAGAGAGCAGCAGTGGGAGGACTATCATGCTAGAAAATCAATATTTGGTTTATTTCACCACCATTCACCTAAAAAGAAGCTTCAGGATAAGGATTCTGGTGGTCTGTAAGCTTGGTAGCAGAATGGGGCAAACGACTAAAGATAACATTGCATCAGAGATCGTCCATAGTTTATTCAGCCTGGCTTAGGCTTGCACAGATCAGCCTTAAAGAACAGCAAAGGTTTCCCTGTTAACAGCCTGGGTCTCCAAGAAGTCTCAGCAATGCACGCCATGAAACGAAGTGGGCAGTCATCTGAATTTGGTGGGACAGGAGAGCCGGAGGTCATTAAAATACTTCACACGAAGCTGATGAACTGGCTAGTGCTATTATCTTCAAAACCATTCCTTCCTTAAGAGCTTAAGTTTTCTTTTATAATCTATTCTATACCAAACGCAGCAAGTCCTTCACCTTTCATCTGTGACATACAGTTGTCTCCTAAGAGCAGTTGAAGTGTCTTGTGCAGGGTGCATCACACCAGCTTAATCTTAACAACTTCCTTTCCAGCAGATATGACCAGTATAAAAATGGTGTCCTATCAATACTGTTATGGCTTTCCCCCTCTCTGGAGAAAACAAACCAATCAATGCTGGCATATTAAATGGATCACAGCCCGTCTACGTACCCAGAGTTTTCAGTAGGAACTGTGAATAGGGCAACATCCAGTTGCAGTGTTTCTAGCAAGGTCTCCCGTAGATCTGCTTTTGACTCACATCATTTAATATCTTATCAAAAGATCTAACAAAAAAACCAGACAAATAGAGCCGGTAACGTTCACAGACCGGGCAGATCTGTGAGAGTGCGATAAGGATTTGAATGTCAGTTATCCAGAGCCACTCGGATCTCTTGGGCAGCTGGGCTCATTTGACCAACGTGTGTTTTAGCACACCTCAGCTTCAGATGAGGCATCCAAGGACCAGGGATGTTGGTCACATTTACGAGGAGGGGGGTTACATTCTGAAAATGCAGCCAAAGCTCAGAGGTGAGCCACACACATGGTGGAAGCGCAATGCACAGTTGCAAGCACAGCTCACTGCTCCACAAACACTGAAAAGCCATTCCTGGGAATACAAGAATATATTATCTCCCTGTCTTTATATCTCCGTATATACGCATGTATGTATGGGGAATAGTTCCCAGAAGCAGCAGCAGGACAGTTACTGGAATACTGTCTCCAAGTCTGGTACCCATGCTTTGACAAGTAAAGGCTTCTGAACAGCTTTACAAAAATATCTTTGGGCTTCTGAAAACGAGAAGCAACTTGTTTTCTTTTGATAATTAGATGACAAAACCATTAGTGCTAGCTAGGACCTATTTCTGCTCTGTGCTAGAACATCACCTTACTCTGAAGGACTTCTAAGAACTAACATAATGCAAATAATCAACAGCAACCCGGATTGATTTAAACCTTGCTGTGTTTTAGTGTCTACTGACAACTTCTGGTTTCTTATTGGAAGAAAGGAGGGGAAAAGTTGAAGGCAAATAAGGAGAACATCTGAATGAAGAAATTAATTTTTAAAAAGAAATCCCAAGAAAAAGCACTTAAAATACCTTATCATGGCCACACAGCAGCGGCATAGCACTCGGTGTGTATTGCAGACAGCGGAACCGTGCACTCACCGCTCGGGGAACGCAGCCGTCGCCCAAACGTTGCACATTTCTGCCACTTCAGTCACAGGAGAAGCTTCTCAAGCTGGTAGGACTCAGGTTGCTTTCAGGTCAGCCATCAGAACATCTCTTTGATGGATGACAATACACAGGGGTATCCAGGGACAGCTCTGTTCCACACTTCTCATAGTGTGCTGGCCAAAACAGCCTGGAGTGGCCATCAGATCTGAGTATGCAGCATGCAACACCTGAACTTGCCTTTTCACTGAGACCAGTAAGTGATATTAGCCACAACCTCAGGCAGAAGGGCTCTACCTGCCTCAAGCTAACCATTAAAAAAAATAAAATCTGCAATGATTGTACTAGAGGTCTGGATTTATGCATAAACAAGACACAGGCCGAACTGACTACTACAAGTCGAGTTGCACTAACACGGCTGGTGCAGTCTCAAAACCACCCGTTTTAGCGGCTGTCATGGCTGTCACCAGAGCAGGTACGGACGAGGGGATATGCACAGATGAGAGCCTGTCCGTAAGAGCACCCACAACGGCCCTGAGAGCTCCGGGGAGCACTTGCAGCAGGCAGAGAAACGGGAGACTCCAGCCAGGCTGGCCAGGAGCAGGCCTGGAGCAGCTGAGGAGCTGGGTCCCCTCACGCCCCATACAACTGCTCAGCCTTCCTGAGATGGGACCAGTCCAGAGAAGGGTTTTGGTACCACTGACCACACGCCGCTGCACAGCTTGCATGAAAATACAGCTGTGCTTCAGTCACGTCTCGCGCGAAACTGCAAACAGCTCGACAAGTTCACTTGAGTCCAACAGCGACCGCTGAGCTCCCTTCTGTAGATTTGTCCTCCTCTCTCACTGTCATGAGTCACGTTCAGAGGCAAACCTTTAAACTTGTTTTTTAAGTCAGTTATCAAGAGGCAGCCAGTGGCAGGCTACCACGGGAGATGAATTTGAAAAGGGAGGCTGGTCAGATTTTGCAACCAACAGATAAAAAACAAATCAACCGCAGAAACAAATTCCTCTACACATTTCAAAGAGGAAAAGAAAAAAAAAAAAAAAAAAGACAGAGAAAGGCTTCAAGCGAGATATCTTTTTTTTTTTTTTCCATCTCAGAGATTTCTGGGAGTGCTTTGAATGCTTTATTTTAACAAGGAATAAAAGTCCCTGCTCCTGATAGATTGTGGCGTTCTCTACCCTGAAGACAGATCAATATTACAGATCACAAATAAAAGTCAGAGGGATTGAAAACAGGATTTACAACTGAATAGCTACCCCACCTACATGAAAATAATAATTTACATTCCTCACCACACCCTATAAACTACACACAGGCAGCCTGAAACAGGAAAAGTAACAAAAATAATGGGAAAGAGCAGCAAAGAGTGCCTTGACATTATTTGAACTGATATGAAAACAGAAGTTGAGGGCAGGGAAGTATTTCCTCTTGAAACCAAACAAAATAACCCAGAAACCTTCAGAGGGTTTAGAGTTTCAGTCTTTCTTATTGAGAAAAAAAAAATCCCCAAATCCTCCCAAATCTATGAAAAGCAGACACTTTCCATAGAGAATGGGTTCATTGAAAAGCAATTTTCTGTTAAAAATCAGTTTTGACAGGGTAGTTTCATCCGGGCTCAGTTGTTGGATGCCACAGGAGCATTTGCCAGAAATAAAAATAGGCGTTTAGCTCTGGAGGGCTGGGTTGCCAGGGTTAAAGACTTTTTCTTGCCCGGGGGAGAGGTTCCTCCATCCCAGGGGCGGCCAGTGACAGATCAAGAGGGATAGAGGTTCATGATTTGTGTGGGAGTCTTGAATAATCTGTTCCTATTTTAATGCGAACATGGGTGGTAACATGGAATTACAGCGTGTGGAGGCGGGCTGGCGCACACGGATTAATGAAAAATAATGAGATAATATTGAGCATTTAGATAGTCTCATTAGAAGGGCTCGGTTTCTCCACCAACAGAAATCCCTAGGACATGTATTCTGGGACTCCATCCCATCACTCCACTCCCGCTATAGCAGGAATTAATAGGACAGACAGAGGCTATTTCACAAGTATAGTCCTTTGAAAAGAGCTTTCATTCTTAGCCTTAAACTTTAAGCGACCTGAGTACTTACATAGTAATCCCTTCAACTCATATTTCACCGAATCCAGAAGTCGTTGCGGCTCCTAAGGTACTCTGCTGTGAAAAAAAATAAACACTGATAATTGCATGCTGGAAATCATGACATGCTTATAACAATGCACCAAGAAGAGACAAAAATAAGCACTGAAGGGCAGAAGGGGAAAGCTGGGTTTATTGAGGACTAACTACATTAGGATTGACTAAAAAGGAAAAAAAAACACCAAGCATGTTCAAACTGCAATCCCAGCAAAATTTATTTTTAGTCCCTCGATTATTGTGAGGTTCATAATGTGATTTTGAGGGCCTACCGTTGCCTCCCATTAACACAGTTCTGTTAGATATTCTGTGGTGTCTTGGTGGGAAATTATTCATTGGAGGGCTGGGAGTTGACATTCAAGCCCAGAGATGGAGAAAAATGTACTTTGATTCACCACGTTTCAGAAACACAAGTTCACCCTCAGATGAAGCTTTAGTAATTTCTTGAAAGTACTGCATAAAAATAGAAATATTAGTGCTATAGAAGCAAAAGCCAGGAACCAACATTTAATCTTTATTAACGGGGAAAATTATATTGGTTTTGGCAAAGCTGCAGCAAGCGCTTGTCAGAACTCAGAATTCACTTGTGCTGTCACTGTCTGCCGGTGACAAGAGGAATTTTAGCTTAATGCCAAGACACTGGACAAGCAGGTCAGAGAGACATCACTTACCTGGCTACTAGAAGGATCCAGTCGATCAACGTGAAGGGCAATGCTGTGGTTTGAGACACCCACGGCATTGATCCAGCAATAGAGAAAACGACGAAATATTTTGAAACCAGTTGTCTCCTATAGACCAAATTAAGACTCGACGATGACGGCATACTCAGACACTGGTTACTGGGACTAAATTTTAAGCCTCTGTTGCTATAAAGCAGGGAAAGGCTATTTTCACTAGAGTAAGAGTTTCCCAGCAGAAGTGACGCAGAGGAAGAATTAGACACAATTCCCTGTTGCCTAGATAGAGCTGAAGGGGTGAGGTCAACCTGCCCTTTGCTTGCAGCTGCTGGCAGGGTGATTTAGAGAAAAAGGCGATGGTACACCGTGGTGTGACGCTCAGCCAGCCACTTAAACAAGCATAAAGAGCATGCTGGCGCTGAATTGCGGCCAGGAGATTTCCAAGACTCTCTTCCTTAATAACACAAGGCCCCACACAGAATCTCACTCCTGCAAATGACTCAGCAGCCATAATGACTTCCAGTCATTTAATTTCTGCCTATGAGCTCTCCCCTCATCTTTTCAGACCCTCATCTGAAGTCAACAAAAAGACCATCACCGTCTTCAGCAAGTTTTGGGACAGGACCTTGAGTTGGTCAAGCCAGTCATTTCTACCTTATGACGGCACAAGGTGACTTCCTTCCTCTATGCATTACATATTTCAACTGTCCCCTTAGCTGGATCTTCGGTCTTTTTGAAGCAAAACTGGTAATCTGGCAATCCCAAGCCAAGGAAAACAGGGGAAATTCTGCTCATCGAGCAGAAGGATTCCTTGGAGACAACATACATCAAACATGACTTAAAGGAAGATTAAGTTTTATTCAGATGATATCTTAAGGAGTTTCCATTCTTATGTCAATGATGAACACTTTTATTACGGGGAGAGGCTGGTTAATCTTTAACCAAGACTTTACAAGAGATTCTTAAAACAAACAACAAACAAATTACAAAGCTTCATGAGATTTTCCTTTTATTCTGAAGAGTTTGTACTCTGAACGCTACCAGATTGATAGCTGCATTACGAAAGAAAGAATGTGAACAGGAAAAAGCGATGTGAACTACCCAATAAATCCCTACTGGGAAGATCACCTCTGGATATGACAGAGGGGAACTCAGCCAAAAACCCATGCTGAGGGAAAGGTTGAAAGGAATTACGTGATCAGAGTGTTTTCCAGAAAAAGTTGGACCTCAGGCCACTAACTCATTTCAAAAACATGGTAGACCAAGTGGCAGGTGACCAATGCCACATTTTACATAGTAGGGCCGTAGGGAGAATACTCATCTAACCTCATTAGTTTAAATCGATATTAAAGTGGACCTGCGCCCAATACGCCAGTCCCGTAACCCATACTCATAACCCCAACTCATAACGCATTCAGTCTCTCTAGTTAATTAGTAGGATGTGTCGTCAGGTAGAAATGCGGTTCCTTTGAGGTGTCAAATTGCCATGTGTGTTTCCTGCTGCAAGAAAGAAAAATGGATGCATACGCCAATGTTTCCAGAAAGCTTGAATGGAAAACCCTTTCATGTCAGAAGTTTATTTTTATTGGTAAAATATTAAATAATATACAGAATTAAAAACTGCACTTACACTTCTGAGAAGAAATAATTCTTGGACAAATTATATGCTTGTTCCTGAGATTCCCTACATTTATTCCAGTAGCTGTGCACTCAAGACAGTACAAACCTTTATAATATAATCCTTTTCACAAAGTATTACAAAGTTTCTGCAGCTTCTTTTGTTTATACACACATACAGACTCACACTCTCACATGGCTGTACAACACTCACACATGTACAGAGTACACACATATAGATGTGGAACCATATGTATGCATGTAGACTAAAAAAAAAAAAAAAAAAAAAAAAAA
>WHYT01016976.1:0-35947 GCA_009806455.1 Tetrax tetrax
CGGCACTGCGAAGTCGGGGAGGCGCCGCGGGGCCCCTCCTCTGCCCTCCCGCCCCCCCCAGCGCCCCGGCACAGCCGCTGGCCGACGCCCGGCTCGCTGCTCCCGGCCCGCGGGCCGCACCCGTTGCCTGTGCCCCGGCGCGCTCGTGCCGCTCCGCCGCCACCGCTCTCTGCCTCAAAATGGCGGCTGCGGTAAACGCCGTGAAATGTCACATCCGCATGAGGGGCAGCCCAGCGAGTCGGGGAGGGGGGAGGCAGCGCCGCGGCCGCCCCGGGAACAGCAGCCGCTGCCGCCGCCGCCGCCACAGGAGGCCGGAGGGGCGGGGCCAGAGGGGCCGGGCCGGAGCGTCGGCGCGGCCGCGGCCTCCCCGCAGGCCGCCGCCACCTGCGCGCAGCCCGGGGCGCGCCGTCGCCGAGGGTCCCCGCGTCGTCGCCGCCGGACGAAGCGCCGGGTCCCTCCCGGCCGCCGCGGCGGAGACCCGCTCCTTCCGCCGGCGAGGCTCCGGTTCCACCTGACGGAGGCCCGGGGCCGCGCCCTACGCTGGCCAGGCGGGAGCCGGGGCCCGGCCGCGCAGCCCCGTGCTGCCCGGGGCCCCCCGTGGCCGCTGCGCACCCCCTCGCGGCCGAGGCCCGGCCGGGTCCTGCGGGCGGGTCCCGGCTCCTTAAGCTGCGGGGGCTTCTCTGCCCGTCACGGGCACGTTTTCCCCCTTGCGCCCAGGCCCGCGTGTGCGTGGCCGGGTGCGGAGCTCACGGCGGGCTCGGGGCCTGGCGGGCCCTTCCTAGCGCTGTGTTCCGGTCGCAGAGCTGGCGCGGCTGGGCAGGGGGCACTGGCCGTGTCCGAGGTGGGCCCTCAGCCCCTGACAGGGCACCTCACTGCCCTGTGTCCCTGTCCTGCTGCACTTGCAGGGCATGGGTAGGCAAGTAAAGGACATACGTGTATGTCACATGGAAGGACAAAAGAGAGAAATCGGCTGTAAACAAGACTTCTCCTTGCCTGGATGCCACAGTTGGTCATTAGTCTTGTATGGAGACTGTAGTCCCAGGGAAGAGACCTATCCATTTTCCTCTGATGGCAGGAGAAGGCAGGGGTGCAGAGGAATAGATAACATCTGACTGGCCAGTCTGTGGTTAGAGCAATGAAGCAATGAGCAACGAAGGAAGCTACTTCAGCTATCGATGAAAGAGAAGTCAGCAGCTGCATTAAACAGCGCAATATTTACTTCTACGGTCTTGGGAAACCCAGGCAGCAGGATAGTCTCTGAGGGAAAGGACTCAGGTGGCCCAAAATTGGGCCTCCTGAAGAGGCTGAAAATGTACCTGAGCAGACAGTGCTGGTCTGACTGCAAGTCAGTAAGTGAACTAAAAGTTTATTTATTTTTCTAGTTTATAGAATGAGCAAATCAAAACCAATCTGGGGGACAAGTTGAGCCCATCTGGGCTCCAGCTGGCCCTTTCTCAACAACATGGGACTCTGCAGGGTTGTGCAGGAGAGGAGAATAATTCCCAAGTCTGAAGCACTCCCTTAAGTAGTAAAACTCCGTGGCTAGAAAGAGGAAAAATAAGGGAAGTTGAGGATATTAGTGGGAAGATCAGGTATTAAAAACAGTTAATTTGATAGTTTGCCTTCCAAAAAGTACATTCTGACTTTGCGTATTGTTCCTCTCAATTCTCAAAAGTTGTTTAAAGAAAAATTATTTACAAACCCAGAAAAGGTTTGTTGGTATTGACCCAGGCAAAAACATGGCGAATCTGCTAAACGTGGGTTTACAGTATCTCAGCCAAAGAGGGGGACTGGGACAGAGGTTCGGACAGAGACTGATGCACATATCTTTAGTTTCTTAATGTCCTAGACTCTGAATTCTGCACCACCAGTCTTTCCCTATAATTACCCCCCAGAACAATTGCTCTTTCCTAATGACTTCCATTCCAACCTCCTAAATCATAGACAGGTTTAAACTCATCCCTACATCCTCCCTCCACAAATGATCCCCAATACAGGACAAACCAGTATGTCACAACATGAAGGTTGCTATGGGTTATTACCTGATTCTTCAGCCTCAGACATTGGGTCAATCCACCACCCCCCTTTCTGTATATTCCCAATTTAAGTGAACTTTATCCTTTCAGAGTCCAGCTACAACACAAACTGAAGTACCTCACAATGTTTGGAAAAAACGTGAAAATGTGTCATTTATATTGTGTGAAAATAGTTGTGAGTTCAAAAAAAAATCTATTGAAAATTGATTCAGGTACTTATATTGAAGAAGGAATAAATTTTAAGTATGTGTATATAATAATCTCTAATGCATTTCTGAAATAATTAAATAGTAGGCATTTTATACCGTCAGCTAGTGATTGTAGCACTGTGATCTGATTGTTTCTAGACAGGAAATAGAAATCTTATTAATTGCCAAGCCTAAAGTGAAGTCCAGATCTCATATGCTAACTTCTATCCCGACTACATGAAGACTACTTCTGCTGAATTCTTCTGGCCCATTGCCACTCTCTCCTGAAACTCTCTGCTGTTCACCTTTCTCCGGTACAAGACGCAAAAGCTCCGTCCTTTGAAGGAAAGGACGGTCACCTTTTGTATAACCACCTGTCTGTATCATTGCTCCCGGCTTTTTACCCAGCCTCTACTCCAGCACTGACAGCCAATCACTTATTTATCCAGCTGTTCCATAAATCTCTTCTGTTTTCTTAATAAATCCGTTTCTGCACTGCACAGCCCATCCTCCACAGCCACATCCCTCTGCAAGTGATCCCTGTCTACTGTAGTTCTGATGGCAAATTCCTTGTGCAGAAGAATTGGGCAAAACCCTGACGAGGGTCACTGATACTTTCAAAAAAATTAAATAAAGATCATGAGCAGGAACATGATTAATATAGTCTATGTATCCATTCCTATCACTTTTATTCTTGTCCTTCCTTTTTCACTCCTTCCTTTCATTTCCTACACCCACTTAGTGAATCTTGTCTAAATTTAGGACTCTGTCCTGTCAACTAATCCAGCCCCTCTTGGCCCTTGTGCCCACACAAAGCACTGGGAATCTGGTGAAGCTGCACCTGAGCAAACGATTTCATCCTCCGGGTTGCGATCCTAGATTAGTAGGCAAGGAAGATCCCTTACTGTGTGCTCTCGGGGTCAACAGAGCTGTCAGACCGGCTGCAGCCTCCCGGCATTCCCTCCACATTAGTCATCGTAATGAGAGATGAAGTTAAAGAGGTGCTGTCATCTTTAAAATGCCATTGAAGAAATGGGCTTCGCTTTGTGAGGCTGACCTGCTCCTGAGCCTCCCTGAAATTTAAAAATAAATCCAACTCAGGTTGTTTATTTTTAAAAAGCTCACAAGCCAGTGTTTGTCTGCCTGTGTGCGCGGCTGAGCCTTTAGGAACCAGCGCAAGCCCAGTGTCTCCGCTGCCTTTCTACCCTTGGAGTCCTACCCTCATCCTGCCCTGCTCCTGCCCCGCTGCTCCCAGAGGCCACTGTGCTGGGATACTCCCCATCTTCATCTGGGCCTGATGGCCACCACAGAGAAAACTGTAGGAGGGAACCATAGAAAACTGGGCTGAAGGAAAGGAGAAGGATGTGTAGTCCATCCTCTGCCCCATGGCAGAATCAGCTAGACCAGGAGCATTTCTGCCAGTCTGCTTATTTCCTCCCTGCTCCTCAGCTGCTTCAGGAAATCTTGCTTCCCGCTTGGCTCCACTTGCTGCCCTGGCTTCAGCACAGATGTCCTCTTCTGGCCAGTCTCTACACTTAGTTCCAGCACCACTTATGGTGCTCCACAAAGTGTGCAGGTGGCCGTGTCTATAATTAAGAAAATTTATAGCCGTGTAATGACAGAAGGGCAATTACACCAGCACGCACCCTTAATATAGATCCACTAAACCAGCAAAACTGGGGTTGCCACTTGTGCAGCTTACTCTGTGTTTCTAGATGAATGTACATTAATGCAAACGTGCCTCCGTGCCAGCACTGTGCTTCCTCAAGATGTTGAGGTTGCACTTGTGGGACCATACCCGCAGTTATACCAGGCTGCTTTCCCACTCGGAGAGACTTTTCTGGTGGATCCCAGGAGACCTTATTTAGAGAGCCAAAGAATCAAACCCAGTGTCACTGCCACTCTAGATTAATGCAATCGCAGATCACAGACCTTGCAGTTGAACCAGGCGATCAGCTGCTCTTATGAACATCTTCAAGCTGTGTGGGGAAGAAAATAATACTGAGCCTCCCAGAGCACATGGGACAGGAAGGCAACTGGCAAAAGGCAGAATATGCTGTTAAAGGGACAAAATCACATGGAAAAACTAGCTAATTCGTTTGGCTGCAATGTATGTATTTAGCTATAACAACTTATTGCACAAGCGGTGGGATTTATGGAGTTTCACGTCTTATAAATGTATTTTCCACATTTTCTAACCCCTAAAATCCTGCAATAACCCTGGACTCTTCCATGGCTTTTCTTTCCACAAAGTGACAAATAGCTCCACATAACCTCAGTCTTTCTCTGAGCAGGGGCTGGACGCCATGACCTCTGAAAGTCCCTCCCAGCAGAAATAATTCAGTAGTTCTTTAATTAGCCATCAGTTTCCACAAGGTTTGCAGGTATTCCTTGGTTCAGTCTTCTACCCCTCTATCATTTTTTGGTTGAGAGTGCCAGACAGGCTGGCAGCGCGATAACCTAAGCTCTGATCATCAGGAAACTAGGGTAAAATATATAATTACAAAATTTTTAGGAATTTTTTCAATTCAGAGATCTTTGGTTTGATGATTTCTCTTTAACTATCTTTTAAGGAGAGATATAAATCATTACTCCCTATAAAAGGTGGTAAATCCATTACATCTGAATGCATCCCATAGTTCAAAGCTTGACATGATTTAAAGTATATTTTTAAGCAGTTTTCCAGAGCCACATCTTTCATATGACTTTCACAGAGTCAAACATCTAATTTCATAGCTATTTAAAAAAAAAATTGATGAAGTTTAACTTTCACAATAAAAACATGCTTGTTTTGCTAGAAGTCGTATGTTTACATCTAAGGTATTAGGTGCTAACCCACTCTCTGTTTCCTGTTTTTAAAAAGTCCAATGATTCCTTTTTGTCGTGAAACTTTGTTGGACACCGTAAACTATGAAGTGGAGTGTTATAGTGATACAGATCCAAAGCAAAAAAAGGAATGGAAGGTACTTTACTGGTCCATCTTTTTCTGTACAATTGTAATTAATCAGCTAAGGGTAGCTGTAAAAATGATGTCTTTCTCTGCAGAGAAGGTGAAGCTGAAGAGTATCTGTGCAGGTAGGTGTACTTGCAGCAGCCCGTGTTGGAGTGAGTGTGTTGTTAGTGGAAGATAGGGATTGCCAGTAAGGAAAGTGACGCCTCCCGTGCAGCATGCATTGTTCTTCCGAAGCATTTCGACCTGCAGAGGTTCTCAAAATGCTTGTAATGCGGTGTTTGAATAATCTATACATCCCCTCCTCCGTAAGGGAGGTGAGGTGTTTAAGATCACCATATTTACAAACGGGCAGAAAAAGATGGAGTGACTTGTCGCTCGCACAGGCCATACAGCCCCTAACTCGCCGTTGGCGCCAGAACGTGAGCTGTGTATATATTAAAGCAGAAGTGAGTTATGTGGTCTTTTTAAAGAAAAACTGATTGTTTATATGCTCTGGCCATCCCCATATCACACATGTAAGGAAAGGTGGCACAGAGCAGTGGGATGAAAATGAGGTGAATTCTTCTGGCGTGGCATAGCAATTGATCACCCTGCTGCAATTCTCCTGTTGTTTAAGTCTCTTGGATTTGACATCAAAAACAAGCATCACCTGTAATGGTGTTTGGCCACTTGTCTGTTCAGCTGGGGGGCATACCAAAGAATTTCTGTGCCCTCTGCCCAGAGAGCTCTTGAAGACAAGAAGAACAGAAACTTTCTGGTTAAGGTACTGGGTTGAGACTTAGAAGACGGGACTTCAGTTCCTCCACAGACCTCCTCTGTGACACCTCCTGTGCAAAGCACCAGACAGCTGATCCAGAAGCCTGCAACACATGTTTAAGTGGGGCCTTGCTAACTAGAGGAGTTAATTGTGTATCCACAAATGTAGTTCCCTGCTCATCTGGTCATGGGAAAGGGTCACAGAGATGGGCAGGTACTGTCTCTGCTAAATAGAATTTCCTGTTGTTGACTAGGTCTGCCAGGTGTTAAGTGCTGCTAGGCAAACACAACTTATTTTGTTCAAGTGAAAATAGATATAGAATATACAATAAAAAAAAAATTGGAGTACTCCAAAATTTGAGCTGTTTCTTCTCCCTGAGATCATCTCGCTTTGCCTGGCTGCACGTCAAATCCCCGCCTGGATACTGAGTTTAGCTTTCGTGCACCATGAAGTTGATTGCAGCCCAGGCATCAGCCTGAGACCTACAGTGCCATCTATCCACTGCAATTTCCTCTACCTTCTGCCTTGGAGGAAAAACTCACCTCCACAAATCCCTGCCTTCTGTCAAGAGTCCACATTAATGATTACCTCCTCTCTGCCTCTGATTCTTCTTCACCCTGGTGTTCACTTCATCCTGACAGTTCAACAAACTGAAAACAGGGCAGGGGCAGCATAAGCGGAGGTGATGCTATGGCTACATCTAATCTTTATCTAATTAGAATAGAGTGTCATATAGTGAGGGGTAGATTTGATTTCTGTTCAATGTGCTAGTTACAATCTGGCAGAGTTCAGTCCAAATGTAGGAACTGATCCTGCAATTTGATCAGCCCAGGTAAACCCAATGCAGTCAATGGAGTCTGCACAGATGGATCGGATTCCAGTATTTGAGATTATTCTTGGTGTTTAACAAGCAAACCTCACAAAATCTTTAGTCACAAAATGCCTAAATAAAAAAAGTCAACTGAGGTTGCGATTGGCATTTCTACTTCAAATGAATGTTACAGCATTGACTGAATTATTCTATTTGTTTTAAGTGGCAGAGAAAAGATCCTAGAGAGAGAATGAATTAAAAGAAGTGAAATTAATAACAGAAAGAATTTTTTAAAAGATAAGCTTAAGGGAAGATAAACCTTTTGCTTTGCAATGGATAAAACTAGGTCCT
This sequence comes from Tetrax tetrax, assembly GCA_009806455.1. Taxonomy (NCBI): domain Eukaryota; kingdom Metazoa; phylum Chordata; class Aves; order Otidiformes; family Otididae; genus Tetrax; species Tetrax tetrax. The sequence goes on from WHYT01016976.1 coordinate 7,097, forward strand.
AGAAGACTTGACTTTCTGTCACTTTCAAATGAGAGCACTGATTCTGCAGGGAGCTCTGTGCAGGCAGACATCAATGCAGTGTCCTTCAGTGTCTTGAGTTTTGATTTCAGGTCAAAAATGCTGATGTGAAAGCTCTTTGGCTTTTGAATAAGATGTGACTGCTAAATTTTTCCTAGAGTGAGTTGTCTCCTAAGTATTACTGGGAATTTGAGTTCAGCAGGAGGAGGAAGAAATTTGATTAGAAACCCCTGCCCTCTGATTGTTCTGATGTCAGCTCTATTGTCATTGTCATCCTCCTGGTTTTCCTATGCTATTTGCCAGCTAGCAAAGCTGGAGACGTCAAAGCACAAGCAAGCCAAAACCCCAGGACAGAATAAAAAAAGATATCTTCAGCTTTTCTTCATAAAAGCCATAAGAAACAAATTAGATGCTTTGGTTTTCCTCTTTAAGATACTTTTCGGAGGCATATGTGAACAGGAATGATTGTTACAGATATTTGGGCAGACACGGAGAATTAATTGCTAGAAAGCTGCTCCTACATGTGGAGTTTGAGGAGGAGGAGGAGTTTCTCACTACAGCAATGCCCCAATTGTGCAAATGTTGCAGAAAGGAGGAAGATACCAATTACAGTAATAGAAAGAGCGGGGCTGGGAGCACAGAGATAAACATCTGGAAGGCTCCCTGGAGCAATTGCATTTAAGGCTTAAAAATAGGAAGGATGAATTTAACTGGGATCCTGAAATGGAATTGAAACTGGTAGAGCTGTTTGCGGGAGGAATCACATAATTGCACTTCTTCTTCTTCTTATCAGCGGTAGTTTACATTAGGAGGAGTTTAGGAAGCTGGACTTTTAAAGGAGGAGAACTGACAATAGAGTGTGGGAGGCAAGCTGAGAGCATGAATTAACATTTCCACAGTGGTGAAGGCAAAGCCAAATGTGGCATCTGACTACCTTTATTTGTTCTCAATATGTAGCAATGAATATTAATTCTATTTAATATGAGCTGGTTTGGTATTTGAATATGAGCATTAAACATTCAGTTGGTGTAACATCACAGCTTAAAGCAGGCTGTCATTATTTCAGCACGCCTTGCTTTCCAGGCAGCTCTTCCAATGTCCACTGTAGTGGAAGTGAAGGTCCATTTTGGCTGAGCTTGTTTTTTAGCAAAAATAAACCATTTAATTTGTTTGAGAGAATTGTGGGTAGGGGGGAATATCTTTTTGGCAGTTTTGGATATATTGTATTTGAAATACTTCTGATGCACGGTGTGGTCGGTAGTAGTAGGGCATGGAGTGTTAAGAGAATTATTGGTTTAATTTTTCAGATGTGCTATACTTGGAAAACCTTTGAATTGATCATTTTTAAAAATAGTCTCTAGTCAGAATTCACTTCTTGGTCTGGGACTGTTAGGATGAGATAATTTTCAATAACTTTTGGGTTCATCCTTGATGTCTGAAGCTGTTGCGTTAAGCAGAAAGTAGGATTCCTATGGTCATCACCTATCCTTTTTTAAAGATCTTGTCAGGAGCTTTCTAACAAAGGCCAATCTTTTACCTTTGGCCTCAGATCAGAACAAGCAGAAGATTTTGAGTGATGATCAGTTGAGTTTCAAATCTGGGAACACCTACAGCTGCAAGCGAAGAAGGACTGACTTTTATTTGATGGTTCTTTGGCAATTTAGTCCATCAGTACCCAAGCTTAAAGCACTGACCTTCCCCAATACAAATAGGAAGCAGCACATCCAAGTAGTCAGGCTCCTTGATGTAAAAATGCCAACAAGTTTCACCTAAACTAAATTACTCCAAGGCAGACTCTTAAAACTTTGTTACAAGTTCATATGGCAATGGGTATTTCTGAAACCTCCCACAAAAAGCTCTGGTCTAGGGTCTTTATGGGGCCTGCCATTGCTGACTTCTTTGGAACCACTTATTGTCTGGTTTCTTAGATACTTCCTGGTGACATCAAGTGAGTTTCATGCGTCAGTCACTTATTTATCTTCTCTTAGATTGTACATGGTAGAGTACTCGACCTACTTTGCCATTTTCACCCTGCATTGTATAATGAAGCCCTGTTCTACATTTTTGATAGAAACTGACTGTAAAGTGTACTTGAGCAAACCAATTCCCTCAGAAGGTCTATTGAACTTATTGTCTCACTTGATATCAGCAGAACAGGCAACTCTGTTACCAATACCTTGTCTAACTGCTAAGCTACTCCAGTAGATTTTGGTTTTATAACCTATCTGTCCTAAAGTGTTAAATTATGTCAAACTGCATTTGATCTGAATAAAGCAGCCTCCACTATTTGTCTCTGAGATATTTCTGTCAAGGACAATGGCAAGTTAGCTATGTGGACTTTCTCCCTGCATTTACAAAACCACTACGATTTAGATTTGGTCTACAGGAACAATCCTATTTTAGTCATCCAGCGTTGTGGAAATTGTTTCCAATGCTATAGGAATCAAGCTGTTCGACCCAGAGAAACTTCACGTGTTGCAGGATAACATTACTTAGCTCTGAGTTTCTTTTGCTGTAGTCTCACGTGCATCTTTCAGAATAAGCAATGCTGCGCTGGAGATTGCTCTGAGTTGCCTTACCTTTTGTTTTAAGTATGACTTGGCTTCTGTATCCATCACTTTCTCCTACCACTTCCATCTTTACATGGCTTTTCTTATTATTTAGCTTCTTTTTGGTCACCTCCTGACACTCCAGGGGTGAGAATCCGGAGACACCTCTGGAGAGGCCCAGCCACTCGCCAGAACTGACCTCTCTGAAGAGACTGGGCACCTCTGTCCTATTGTGGGAGAGTCTCTGATAAGATATTGATTTTGTAGCTTTGGTATTGTTCTGTCAGAGTTTCTTCCCGTTCTTATCCTCTTTTATGTTTTTGCCCTCCTTGGCTGATTTATTTCTCTAGTAAAACATTCACTCCTGCTCAAACTGGGAGCTGCACAGAGCAGCTGATCCAGCTATGGAGATCACTAGTTTGTGCTTGGAACTAGTACCACGCCACCGCTGTATGGACCCAAACCTCTCAGGGTTATAAAGGCTTGCGCTTATCTCATTCTGAGTAGTCAAGATGTAGGACTGAGAATATTGACTGAAATGAAAATCTGAATGTTCTCTTCAAATGCAAAAATTATAGGTCAGCAGCTTTCTTTTTTTAGGCAGCTGATATTTTACAATGAATGCCATTTGGGATGTGCTAGTATAGTGTAAGATCTCATTGTGCATTCACAGCATTAAAGCTTAACCAAAACTAGAGAATAAAACCACAACTAGGCAAAACCATGCCTACATTAAGAAATTGATTAATGTAGATGTAGAAATTGACGTAGAAATTGATTATTCTATGAAATACTTTGGATTTACCCAGGTACAAAGTAAAAAAGCCATTATTTTTTTCTGGTAATTTGAGTAAAGGTAAGAGAGGAAAGAAAATATTTTTCAAAAACTAGGCTGAGTATGTGAAAAATGTCTTATTAGACAAACGTCTACTATTAGACAAATGTCTACTTCCTAAATCATGGACATATCTTTCATGGAAAAAAGGTGGAAGCCTGTCCCTTAAAGTGTTTAAAATAGTGGGGAGCAATCCTGCATTAGCAGGTAGGATGGACTGAAGCACTGGTTGCACACTTAGAACTTGATGAAGGCAATAATTAGCCAGCACAGCTACAACTGGAAGAGGATGAGCTCTGAAACCCTGAGGCTCACACACAGCTTTTCAGCGGGGATATTCCTATGCATAACTTTACACATACACACTTGCAGACCTGCAAATCTAACGCAATTGATTTCTTCCTCTCTATATCCTATAATTTGAGAGCTGACAATTATTTATAGTAGAGGGAGTGTTGTTTAAACATGAGGGGAACTTGTTTTTTAAATAGGTTGTTTTTTAAGGATGCTTCCAACTTGTTACACATCATCTCTCGATACAACAGCTAGGCACTAGTTTCCAGGAGGTAGGAAACTTTTTCCAGTCCAATGTCCTCATTTCCTACATTCCTGAACAATAATTTATACCAGTGTCACACAGTCCCAGAAATACTGTGTTGCAGAGGTCAGTATGCTTAAAGATGTCACTACTGTTAGTCACCTTTCCCATCCTTTTGCCGGGTGTCACTATCCTCAAAAACAAGGACAGCTTTTTGCGAATTCACCCTGCAGTTCTGTGTTAAGGCCAAGCCATGACAGAGTTATTTTCCTTCAGTATATTGGGCTGATGGACAGTGGCAATCCAGGATCTGATTCACCAGAGGATCAGGTGTCTCTGCCGTGGAGAGGGGTAAGGCTGGAGACAGCGTAACCTCAGACTGCTGATTTTAATCTACAGTCCTAAGTGTGCTGGAGCTTGGTTAAGCACCGGATAGCGGCAGAGATGGAGAGGAGCTGGGCTACGTGACTGGTACTACAGGCCAGGTAGATTGTTGGTCTGATTTTGCTGGCTGTGGATTGCTCAGACATACTGGTAAGCTACTTTTGAACCCTGCCAGGCAAAAGCTTGAGGAGTGGCTATCTAGAAATTCATGGGACATCCTCATTCCTCTTCTGTTCCAATGCAAGAGATGGAAAAGTGGTTATCTTATATACCCAGCAGCAGAACAGCAGGGAAATGTGGAGGAGTCACAGCTGGAGAGACCCTCATTGACTTTTAAGGGGTTGCAAGAATAGCCACTGATTTTGGGAGTCGGTGGCTGAGCAGAGGGAGCTACAGCTGAGGGCAGTGGTGAGAGGAGGCAGGAGTGGAAGGCCAGGCTCACCCGCTGCCTGAGGGGAAGGGAATTTCCAAGGGCAGGTGGAAATCCTCGCGGGGAGGGGTAAAATACCACAGATGGGGCCTCCTGAGAGCGAGGAAACCCAGGCACATATCAGATCCTGAGAGGGTGCAGCTCTGAAGAGGGATTCAGTTGTTTGACGTGTACATCACTTTGCAGCGCAGCGGTGCACACCAGTCACGGTTTCCTGCCCAGTAGCCAGTGTGGTCTGAAGCTCTGCAAGGAAACTGCTGCCTCACAGGGGAACGCACGCAAACACATGCTCCCTGTGCAATGCTCACGCTCCTGCACTCACCCTCTCTTCTTTCTCTGTCACAGAGAACTCAGATTCATTATTTTTCTTTCCCCATTATTTAAAAAAAATCACTGTTTTGAAAAGAAAGGGGGGGGGGGGAGGGCCATTTTATAATTGTCAGAGGGGCCAGACTGTTCAAAACTTAATTCTTCAGAGCACTTTGAAAATTCTCACCAGAAAACACCACATGAGGAATCTGGAGGGAGCCAGGGCCGGTTCAGGAGTCATTTCTGGAGATACGAGGCTTTGAGGAAGAGAAATAGCAATAACCTGCGTGAAGGAAAAAGGCCCGTTGGTCCTCATGTGGTTGTTCTTCCTGTTCTTCTGGCTCCATCAGCTCCCTGCCGGTTCCTGCCCAGAGGAACTTCCTCATTCTTTCCCTATTCTGTTTGAATCCACCTCTCTCCATTTCCAAAAGAGAACGTGAAGCAGATCTATCAATGAAATAACCAATTTTGTGTTTCCTAATGCAAATACTCCCAGAGCCCATATGACCATCCCCAGGATAGAGGATCACTCTGGGAACACCGGCCTGCACCAGAGGGGAGCTGGAGGTGCCAGGCTCAGCGGCAGTTCCCTCTCTTTTTTTCTTGAGACTAAGGGAATTAAGTCTTTTTACAAGTCTTTATGTAGAAAATCTTGGTTTTGTTTGTTTTCCTAGATTGGTGGTGTGTGATTCTTCCTGCTTTATTTATGGAGAGTTTATTTGGCCACATGATTAACTAACACAACAACCAATTACACACATATTGTACTAATTGGGAGTTTGTCTACAGAAAAATTACCATAGAAATTATATGAAATAGGCTTATCTCAGTGAAATAGAGGAAGACAAGAGGAAGACCGGCTATTAGAGCAGAAAGAGTATAGACCCTGTCTTCCCATATAGATCTGTCATCTTGCTTTGCATCAGCAGACAGAAATTCTTTTTCAAAAAACGCATTTGGTGACATTTAAAAAAATGTGTAGTTTACTAGATGCTCACATATGGCATTTCTTCTATGAAACAATGACACGAATAGACTCCTTGTGGCCTGTATTTTTTGCTAAACGCTTTTACCGTGCAAAAGACACTTGACTAGGAATGTTACAAACGGAAGGTGGAAGACGTTTGTGTGATGTTTTGCAGCCAGCAGCCTCGTGTGGCCTCTGCTGCTTGGGAGAATTCCTTAACGCTTGCACTGAAAAACCCCTATGTTTGGCTATTGCAGAGGTTCTGCAGGAACTGCTCCCAAGAAACAAGCAGCTTCAAGTATCAATGACTTCCCTGTTAGGAAATTTGAATCTTTCCTTGAAGGATTCAATAGCCTTAATGGTTCAATCTGGGGAGCAGAAAAATAGGTTAAGTAAGTGAAAGAAGCGGAAAAGGATAAAAGTAACCTGTAGGTAATCTCAGTTTGTCCCAGAGGAATTTTGTAGCAGAAAGGCAGAAAATGGTTCTGCAATACATCTGGAATTCAAAATTCACACCTACTCCTGAAATAATTTGCTGTAAGGTTTATCACCATCTTAGCACATTGATGACGCAGTGGAAGAAATGCCAGCTAATTCAAGAACAGAGGGAACTGGGCAGCAAGGTAAAGAAAATTAAGAGTTCTGTGATTTGTATCCCACCATAATAGAAAAGATTGGCACCAAAGTAACTATTCTAAGGCTGATTTTTCATTATGGACTTAAAATCAGTTCCTGAAACTTTACACTGTTGTACACCAGCCAGGACAACACTTCTGTATAGCTACACTATCACTGTCAAGAGTGTTAAGAGGGAGAAGGAAAGGCAGTTGTGTTCACCAAAGATATAAATAGAAAAGTAAGGTTTAAGGAAGATACCAAAAACTGATGAAGAGAACCAAAAAGCTTACTTGAGCGTATCGCTGAATTTCCTGGTCTTTCACGGAGAGCGCAGCCTGGAGCCGCTTCCCCGGCAGGAGCACACATCAGCTCCTTCGCCAACAGCAGCTCATCCTGCGGGAGAGGAGAGAACAGCAATGGGTAAACACAGTCCGCCTCCCGGAGAGCTACAGGACAGTCCCACAACAAAATTACAAAGATAACACAGTTAACATGCTCTAGGCTTTGCAAGCTAAATCCTCAACGGCTGTAAAACTGAGCAGTTCCACGCAGTCAATACATGTATGTCAGCTCAGGCCACTGGAGGATTCGGGGCTGTTACGCACCGCAGCATATGCATCTTGCAAATCTCAGGTGACACAGCGTTCCTGGAGAAGCACAATAAAGGGGAAAACAATGTACCATAAACCACGGTCGTGTTAAGCCGGCAGCGTCAGGTGACTTTCCACACAGCCTTTACGACGGCCATAAACCAGTGTCGCCAGCCCGTGCTGCGCGCTCAGAAGAAATCCAGACATCTTCACTGCAAAGCAGGTCCTGGCCACTCCTGTTTTCATCATCTTGTACATACTCACACTTGGAGCTTTAAAAGGGCAAGTTATGCTAGGGCTGATGGAGACCCAGCCGCTGGGGATATTATTTTGGCGGTTTGAGGACACCGCTCCCCATGTGTGCGGTGCTTGGCATGAAGGAGGAAGGGCTGTCTGCCTTCTGCCACCGCACACGCTCTGCACTGCTGGAGAACGGCCACGGGAAGTCCGTTAGGAAGAAGATTGCCATTTAACTTAAGAAAGCAAAGGTGATCCCCAAGTTAGACACGTGGCGTTAGTTGTGATTGCCTGGGACAAAGCTCAGGCGTGCCAAGCTGCGTTTAACGGTAAGGAAGTGCCCTCCGCGTCGGTTCCCGGTGTGTGTCTGTGTTGGGGTCAGGCTATGCCCTACACATTTTTCATTTTTCACAAAAGAAACAAGGAGATCAGCTCCCAAATGATTAAATCCAGAGTGCTCCACGTGTCACTCTAATAGAGTGCTGCACAGGGGAGAGACCCACCGCGTCTCCCCAAGTACAAAAGCACAACTGTGCTATAACACATCAGAGAATTTGCACAGAAGAACGTGCAGAAACCAAGTCTCATCATTTCTGCCATTTGTAGAGCATTGTTTGTAAGCAACATTTCTTCCTTTTGTAGGGTCCTTAGCCCTAATTGACTAGATTTTAACAAGATTCTTGTCTGTCTTCCCTTATTTCTCAATGGGTTGCCATGCTGAGAGAGCAAAGAAGCAGCCTCCTCTGTTCCCTTCCCTCCTCCCCTGGGGATCTCTCCCTCCCCAAATTGCAGGCAGATTGAGCCGTCTGGCATCCAGAGGAGTGGGAAAACAAACAACTCTCTCACAGTCCAATTCCACTTTTTGCCTCCTCTTTGAGACCGGCTTGGCTGAGCGCGCTGGCTGCGCGTACGCAGGCAATGAGCTGTTCTGCTGCTGGGCTGGGATGTTCAGGGCTGTCACTTCGGCGTGCCATGGTGAATTTTGTCCCTGTGCTGGTGTGAAGAGACACATGCTTTCACACTCTCATTCTGGCCCGTGCGAGGGAGGTTAGACTTCTGAAAAACTGTCTGCTTTACTTTCTTTTTTTTCCCTGTTCTACAGCCTGCAACATAGTGAATTAAACTTCTAGAAAAAAAAAAGCTGCGGACTCTTTTTTGCAGCTTTCAATGGTTCAGATCAGGCGAGCAATCAAAGGGCAAGGCAGAGAGGCATGCCTTTTCATTGCCTGCTATAAACAATCAAACTCAGACTTTGCACCATGTAGCAGGCTGCGTTATAAACAAGCGTGGCTGCTATCATATTACTGTCCTGAGGCTGATTTATATAAACTGCCTTCTGAGCACTGATGAGGCTCAAAAAAAACCCGTGTGCCCCATAGGCAGAAGAGATTGCTGGAGTAAGATTTTCAATAACACCTCTAATTATTCAGGAGCCTACAAGTGGGAAATTTCTGGGTCAGGGAAGCTGCATGCAGTTTCTTAAGTGTTGTAGGAGGAATGTAGTTAAGCAAATGGAGATGGACTGCTTGTTGTCTTTGAAGAGGTTGTATGTTCTAGACATGCTGTATGTTCAGGAGCTGTAACTTCGGTAAATTGCTGGAGGGACAAATAAATGTATTGTCATGTTAAGGCAGCATGCAAGGAGCTGCATCAAGTCTTTTTAATTTATCCTATGGAAGGAATATTTACAGCTAGTGAAATCCAAAGAGTTTTCAGGAATATGTTCAGAGGTCGTGATCGGGGCTGCTCTAAGTGAACCTGCAATCAATCGTACTTAACTATGAAAACTTTCTATCAAAGCATATCATAAAAACAGCACTATTTCTTCCACTCAACAATTCAGAAATCACACAAGCCCTTGATTGCAGACTTGTGATCTGCTCCCGTGATATAAACCCCTCCTCCCCCAAGATTTTTGAGGCAAAGACTCCCTCTGTATTGATGTGAAGAGCCAGACATAGCTATGGCTGAGAACGTGTCAACTCGTGCCTGTTCCAATGGCAGTGCAGTGAGGCTGGGGACAGGAGAATTACACATTGTAGCGAAGGCTTAGCTGCTTAGGAAAATGCTGCAAGCAATTAGGAAACAGCTGTCAAAAAATAAACTCCAAAAGGTGCAATTTAGTGCCGCAGTTCAAACCCTGTGTTAGAAGAAAAGCGGTACAAATGTGCTAACCTTTATCCGTCAGAAGACCCTGCTGTCCTGGATTCCCATGCAATTGAAAGCAGAGTCATCTGCAACAATGGGAGCTTTATTTATCCTGCACAACTGCTGCCAAAGCAGTCCTGGGACTTCCATGAGACCGCTATGAATATGTTTGGAGCAGGATGAATCCGGCAGAGCGCTGCGAAACTGCTGTATCACCAGTCCCAGGTCTGCCGGCTGGCTGCACTGACTGGCAGGTTTTCTGCAGAGCTGCTAAGGAAATTTTAAAGCTTTTAGGAGACTGAGATGGTGCTGTGCAACCTGCCCCCCCCCGTTAGAGACTCATGATTGCTCTACCCTCTAGAGGCAGTGGAGAGGATATAATTGCTGCTGTTAGGACAGCTGATGGAGATCTAGAGCAGGGACTGCGGTCTGTGCCCAGCCCTGCACCCCGCACGTCCTCACCGCTCCCACTGTGACAGCGCGAGTTTCGAGGAGTAACGAATAAAGAGATGAGTCGAGAGTAACGTGGGAATCATTTTGCATCATCTTTCTGATGGCTCCCTGGACTCCATTATGGGACTGTCCGTTCTTTTCTTTATTCAAGGCAGAAGTAGGTGTTCACCCAAGGAACAAGAATTTAAGTCTTTTCTTTGTCCGGGACATTCAGCACTTTCAGGTGTGCTGCACGGTTCTTGTCGGCTGCAGTGGAGAAGAAATCTGTGGCCTTCTGAGTGTCCTAGTGAACTGGTCGTAATCCTGTTAGTCTCCCTAATACGACCTACTTCTTCCCAGGACTAAGAGTCATCCTGCTTTTGTAGGAGACAATAATGAAACTAAATCCAGCATGTAGGACTCTTGAAAGAGGAGTAATTTGCTCACAAGCCTGGACTTGATACTAAAGAGGCAGCGGGACTGATAAGTTCCCACTGGAGAGCAGGCTGGGCAGGTTAGAAGACTTTTCACTGGACATTATTACCAAGCACTTAGGGCTTAGGGAGCAGGGAGAATTTGGGGTCATTCAACAGATGAGGTACCTAGAAAGCTCACTGATTGCATCCCAGAAGATGGAGCCATTACAGCAGAAGGACTTAAGCACTCTGCGTCCTACAAGAGCTTGGCATCCTTATGAGATGTGAAAGTATTTCACTGCCTCACAGCCAGGAAAAGCTCTGGGTCTTTCTTTTAGGGGGATTTTTCAAATCTTCACTGAAAATAAAATACCAGTGAGAATGTTAAGGAGAATAACCTTTCCAGTTTCATCAGTGTGCCTTTTTGTTTATACAGTCTTCCTGGCTTCTCACTACATGGACCCTCCAGATGTGAGGGCTGAATTAAAGCTCAGACTAGGTCACGACTGCTTTTGGTAAACACAACTTAAAGAAATAGGGAACAACATAGAAGGCGTTCTCTGATGTGATGCTGATCTTATTTCTTAATGGACTGAAAAGAAATAGGCAAGAAGCAAATACCGGATAAAAGGGAATCATATATTAAATGCTTACTAGAACTCTTCCCAGAGTGAAGGTGAGAACATTCTTGACAGCCAGCTTCCAGGAATGCATGGTTCTGCTCTTTGGCAAACACAAATGATCCCTCATGGAACAGCCACTCAATTCTATGCTTTGAATTTGGTTAATTAAGGGATTCTGGGGGCATATTTCTTAACATATGACCCTTCATGTGAGAGGAACTCACTCAAAAACTCCAGTACACCAGAGGAAATGTGGATGCCAGGTACATGCTGAACCTGAGAACTAGAGTCTCAAATGTATTACCTTATTCCTCAGGAAAATGGCTTCTATTCTGCTACCAGTATAAAATGTGTACTTTCTTTTTTTTAAGATGTATATCAAAGTGAGGGGATGTTGGTGAATGTTTCCCAGCAGGAGTCATTCTAGGCTACTGTTAGTATTGGCTTACAGAGGCCAGATAGAGCAGCAAGGGTGAGCATACATTGAGGGATTCTCAGATTTTGAAGATTTTAACTTGTCTTTGAGGATACAAGCTTGTCTTAATGTCTGGTGGCAGTAAGTTTCCCCAGATAAGGTCTCCCACGTGGTCTCTGTCATTAGGTGTACTGCATTCCAAGTCACAAGTAGGGGGTGGATATAAAGGCAAACTTTGAGACGTACTGCCTAGGCAAAAGGAACTTGTCATAGATCCAGAATTAGAGCCCAGTGTAAAGCCCAGAGTATCGCAGTGGCAAGCCCCTAACATGCTAAATGTTGCAAACTTGTAAGCAATGCGTGTAGATGTAGCCAAAGTTTCTGTGCAACATTCAGTTGTTATTTCTATCTTGAAATATGTTCCAGGAAGGATAGTGTCACAGCTTGCAAGACCACCAATGTGAGGTATGCAGTGCATGCGAGACCACATAAGAGAAGGATTCTCCCTGGTTATCAGGTGCCTGAGAGAATCTGTGTCATCCTGATACTTAGAGCAATAAAGAGAGAAGCCAATGGAAAGCAAAGCCTGTAGGTTGACAGAGGCTCAAAAAATATTTAGCAGTTCCCAAAATGCTCATTTCCCCCTCCCATCGTCACCTCCGGTTTGCTTAACGTCATTTGCTTTTCATTTTTGTTTAAGGCTTTGTTAGCTCTGGCCTAGTGTTAAACTGTGAGACCCTGCAAAACAACTTGCTTACTTCTTGCCTCAACTCCTAAATCCCAAAGTGTAAGATATTTTTCAGGGGAAGAGCAGTGTACTGCCCTGCTTTGTTAAGAGACTCTAAGGGTCTACACTGCTCTAGTGAAGAAGTAAGAGGCAAAGCTCAACAGTGGAGGAAGCTTGAGCAGCTTGCAGGAGATCATGGGAAGGTTCTCAAGCAAAGAGATCAACTTTCCTCTCCTCTCTGTTGTTTTAGCTGGATCAGTCTCTAAATGTGTGTTGCAGTCTCTGTCCCGAGAATCTTACAGGTCATGTTAGAGGCAGCTACGACACAGTACTCAAACATTAAGGAGGTTGGTGGGCAGTCATAACATGGCTCAGTGTTGGAAGGCTGTCAGTGGAGAAATGGATATTTGGAGTACAGTGGTAGGAAAGATAAAAGGTTGTGAATGTTGAAGTAGAAATATCACTATTAGTATACAAAAGGATATGAAAAAAAACCAGTTAGTATGAAAATGTGATAATGTAATTGTCACTGAGCAGAGTAAAACGAGGACCTGTTTGAAACCTCTCTCCAGTCCTCCCAAACTCAGAAGTATTAGATAAGTAATTTTATTTCCCTGTCACAGCTCCTTATGAAAGGACACGGCATGCTCTGCATCCTCTGTTTCTAAGACTGGTGTTTCTCTCATAATGTTCTGGGTGTGAAAGTGTCCTGTTCTTTGATCGACATTAGACCTCCCCAAATAAAGTGACAGTTATCTCACTGGATATTATCTCCAGAGAAGGCAGGATTAGGAATAAAAGGTCCATTTGAGGTGCATTGGCAGAGCTGGATGCTGAGCTGTGTCTGAGGAGCGCTCCAGACAAGGGCAAAGCGCAGTTTCAGTGCTGTATTTCAGCTTGTTCTCCACGGTGACTGATATTCCATTGCTCCCCTGGAATAATGTGAAGTATCAGATGAAAATAGTCTTCAAGTACAATTTGCTACCAAGTTGCAAGTAGGGTGAAAAGCTTGAAAGAAACATTGACTCATCAAGTAGAAGCTGTTGGGGTTTTGCCCAAAAAACTTTCTTTAAAAATGAGAACTGCACCAAGAGTCCTCAAATCTTTAACGATATGTCCCAGTTTGAGAAAGAGTATAATCCAGAGATGCAGGCTCCGCTACGGCGGGATTTCTTGTGTGTGTATCATCACTACTTATCAGCCAGACGTGGATATGGTCCTCCAGTGCCAGCCCTTCTGCTGACTCTCCCGTCCTACTCTGAATAACATGACGCTGCGCAGTGCCTCAGATTACGCTGTCAGGGACCCTGGTGTGAGATACGCGTGATGACTCACTCCCTTGGTCTGTAAATAAATAATATACAGCTCGTCTTGATTCTAAAAGAAAAAAACAAGAGGTTTTATAGCTTCTGAGCAGGGTACATGGCACAGCCAGAGGCAGACAGACTGCGTGACATTCCTGTGAACTGGTAATTTCTCTTTTTTAATGGGAAGTATTTTTCATTCCTTTCATCAAGACAGGGGAGAGCTGTCTTCCTGCTTGCCTCCCATTCTGCCTCCCACAAAAATGTTTCACTAGAACTTTTCTAATGATGCCAAAACCTGATATATAGCACATAAAATACAGCACTATCAAAATGAATCAGTCACAAAGCACCTCGCTCCTGGTGAGGTAACACAGGTTCAAAACCAGACTGGGGAACTCCTGATGGATTTTCTGGAGAGCCTCAGCCTCCCAACCTCTTTTACTGTTACGCATAAAACAAAGAACATTTTTATTTGTGGAACGTATCAACTTGCTTGAAACAATACAAGCAAATGGAAACACAGCCCTGCCTCCTTTTTTTTTTTTTAGTAAGTTTGCAAACCAACATGGCCTAACCATTCATCCATGAAAATTCAGAGGAATCTGACTCTCATTCCCTTGGCAGCAGGATGGAGGACGGAATTAAATGGGAAACGCAGCTCTTGACAGCAGCGAAATTCCTTTCCTAGATGGTATCAGACATATAGGTTCACATCCTCAGCTGTTAAAATGGAGATTTATACTACACTGGGAACCATCTCCTTCTGTCTCGGGTTGACTCTGGTAGGGAAGATGAAAGGAGAAAACATTAAGGAGGCACCAAGAATTTATAAAGTTAATATTTATAGCACTGACCTACGAGCAGTTCGGACAAATAAACTCCTGTCACAAAATAGCTTGGCTATCTGAAGGTGCCTTAAGCCAGTGAAAGGCCCCTGGCATCAGATGTTGGCATTGTTGGTAACTGGGAGGCACAGCATGCCACCTGAGAAACCCTGAGCACCCATGGCTCTTAGCCACCCTCCTCTTCAGACTGCTAGGTGAGCACTCTTCTGATCAAACGTAAGGCCCTGTTCCTCATGTACCTCAAATAACACTGATTGCATGTGGTCTGTCAGGAAAGGTACAGGCAGAACTCCTGGCAATAACTGTGCAGTGAAGTCTCCGCAGGAGCCGTGGGCAGCGAGTGTAAACCATGGACCTGGCGTGCTGCCACCACCAGCTGCCACATGACGCGGGTGAGACTGGCCCGGTGAACTGGTCTGAACAGCGCTGTCCGTCGCCGCTGCCGGTAACGGCAGATGTGTAGCTAAACCTCTTCTGCGACTTCAGTCTCACTTGCAGTCTCCTCTCCGAAAGCTCGCTCACAATGACCCAGTGGATGGTAGTGTTCAGGCCAGGGATCCTTATCCTTAGTCACTGTTATTCCGTAAAAAACTGATGGATTTCCATCTGGTGACTTAAGTAGTAGTTACTGTACTCAGATTGCCGCGGGTGGTATATTTTGTCTATTTATCTCCTCACAAAGGAGAAATAAATACAGGTAGATGACAGGGGAAAGTGCTCTGAACCGAGCAGAAAGCTTTAGCGATAACAGTTTTATCATCCCTATTCCAGAAGATAGTTTAATATTGGAGAAAATGGTAGAACAGAAGTGAGAAGAAATGAAAACAATTTGTTTCTTTATGGATGAACCTTAAACCATGACACTAGGGCAGTTCTGTCCTGAAAAAGAAAACCCACCTCCCTAACTGCTTTCTGCTACACTCAGTCGTTAAAAACTGGTGATGGTGAGTAGATTTTACCTCTAGACAGAATAAAGGATGCCCCAGCTGTACTACATAGTTTATTTTCCTGTCTGTGTGTGCACAGCATGCCGTCTATGTAATGAAGGATAATTATGTCAGTACATAATTAGAGATGAAAAAGCGGGCGAGTGAGATGCCAGTAATGAGATCAGTACAGCAATTCTTCTCAAGAGATAGATATCTACTTGCCACATGGTTTGAGGCCAGGTCTGGGACTAGGGTCAAGAAACTACTTCTCTGACTGGACTGTTGCATGACCCTGAGGAGAGCGTTTAACTTTTCTTTGTCCCATTTCCCATGTGGTGCAAGTTAAACATGATTGTGCAGATGAATGTAACCGCTCTGTGGAAGACCCATGAAAAATTCAGGCAATATTTGAATCATTTAAAGGTTCTTTCCAAAATGCACCATACCAAAGTTTACCAAGCAGTGCAAAGGCTGAAGACTTACAAAAAGAGTTCAAAGGGCCTGTTTATGAACGAGCTAAGCATTGATTGATGGACAGTGTACAGAGGCAGCCAGGAGGCATGTCCACTGTCTTTATTCTGTAAAAGTGCAGAAACATCATGAACAATAATCAAAATAATAAAATAAAAGAAATTATCAACAGGCCACCCAGCAGCCATCCCAGTGCTAGCTGTTTCCCTGCATCAGGCCTGAGGCCTGAGCATGGCTGGGATGCTCCTTCCATGACTGAGGCGAGTGTTAAAAATTTGATCTGGGCAGCACCTGGAAAACTGAGTCTGGATCTAAACCCCCATTGTACTGTTGGAAATGTGCCCCCGAGTGCCAGGTGAGGGTCACTAGTCGGACAGCCCCGGATGAAGGGCCGTTTGTAAAGTGCAAATGGTCTCGTGGCTAGTGACATGAGGAGGGGACCGAGGGAGAAGTTCACCAGGCCATGATGTGAGCAGAATTGCACTGACTTGCGAGGCAGCGTGCTCAGCCGTGCAGCTGAATGCAGAGAAAACAGGGGCATTGTTAAAAACCATTCCTTTGTGGGACATTCCTTTCTGTTTACTTCTCCACAACACTTTTAAAGGCCATTCATATAATGCTGGAACAAGAATGGGAACTGCCTCATCTCAGACTTCCTGTTGTCAAAGCGAAAACTATTCCAATATCCTCCCGCACGGGTGCTGGCGTGGGCCCAAAATGCACTTTATTACGGTGTGGGGGCCTTCCGATGGCTTGCGCTGGAGCGGGGCCGAGCGGCTGGCACAGCGGGGCTGGGAGCGCTCCCTCTGCCGATGGGCACCGCGCCTGCTCTTCCGGGTGATATTTTATTTTAAATTCAGCTAGTCGGGGGGATGGAGGGAGGGAGAGGTGGGTGCTGCCCTGGGTTGAAGTCCAAAGAGCATTGTTTTCTCATTATGAGCATTGTGTTGCCAACATGGATAATTATAATCTTACATCTCAATTATTTTTTTTTTAAAACCGCACATAAGGCATTGAAGCCAGAGACTCCTTGGTGACAACCCAGGAGATGTCTGTTGTTCTTCCTGACTGTGTATTTTATCTTATGGGGATTCTAGGGTATTGCTGTGGAAATGCCAGATATTAAAACCTCATTACACTTCTGTTTGCAAAACAGATCTTAATCGCTCGCCATTCTAGACAATTACCCTGGCAGGCAAATTCTGGAAAAATTAACAGCCAAAAAGGATGAAAAATCTTTTCTTTTGCTTTGTTGAAGCAGCAAAATCTGCATGCAAATTCATTTAGTCAGCCAAAATACCCTGCTAACACAGCCCTATTCCCAAGGAGGCACTTTTCCAATTTTCTAAAGTGAAGCTACTCGCGTCTCCCAAACTTTGTTCTAACTATAGCTGTAGAGTAAATTAAGTGTTTTTCTGCAACCTGTACAGCATATAGAGCTTTGATATGAAGTAGGGAGATGCACTCCTACTGTAAATCACATGGGAAGTGAGAAGTGAGTGCAAAGCCCCACTGGTCAACACTCAAGATGCAGTGCAGAAACATCTTGACATTAAGAATTAACAAGGCAATGCTGGCAATTTCTAATAACTTCTTGTCCAAGAGAAATATAATCTCATGCACTTTGAGTGGAGCTACTGAGTGATTCTCACTTTGAAACCTGACAGTGTTAATGTGGTAGGACTACTCTGGATTTACTGTAAGCAAGGAGTGATGTCTAATAGAATCGTCTGTTTTGTGGGAATCGTGATCCTGGTATTTCTGTCCTTGTGTAAGTCTGAGTTCCTTGGGGTCTCTGTACCCCCTTGGGGTCTCCGTCACATCCGTCGCAGCTCTCCTAATTGTTGGTCAGGTCTGTGCTTAAAGCAAACCCCTCTCAAGAGGTTCAGGAGGTATGGCTCCTGCAGCAGTTATTTGACTAAGCGATGAGTATTATTGGAAGGTTTAGTTGCCTGGGAGAAGATTAATTGCTTTTGCTGTTTCCCTCCCTGCGGAGGATAGCCATTCCTTGACTCTGGAGAACTGACTTTTAAAAAGCTGGAACTAAATGGTCTGTGTGCTGCCGCTCCCGGCCAGTGCTTGGGCATACGGTAATTCCTGAGATGAGCAGCAGAGTCCCCCTCCAGGTCACCTCATCCAGCATCTCTGAAAGGCCGTGTGCGAGTTGATGCACAGGCAAAGCAGCCTGCTTAAAGATGGTCCACACGGGCCCCTAAGTGCGTGGTGGCCAGCTGGGTCCCTACTCTGTCTGCTCACAGCCCCCTCCCCAAAGACAGGCGGAGCTTGCTGCCTCCCCCAGCAGCACCTCCTTTCTGGAGCCTGCAGGGCAGCTCCCTGGGGACCCCCCTCCACTTCCACCAAGCGTGCATCCCAGGGGGAAGCTTAGCGATGGGGTGCTTGCTTCCCTACAGCCACCCAAGGGGAGGGGACACCGCGCTCATGCCACCCTAAGCCCCATCCAGGCAGCGGGATGCTGCAGAAAGGGAGATGCATCCAGTACAGCATCTGAAGTACGTGAGGAGTACAGAACCCCCGTGAGATATAAATGACTTGGCTTAGTTTTGCTTTGGTGGCATTTACATATTGTATTTTAAGATTAATGATGGGATGATCCCTGCTCCTTGCAGGGGGGTTGGACTGGACGGCCTTTAAAGGTCCCTTCCAACCCAAACCATTCTCTGAGTCCATGATCTGAGGGACAGCGATGTACTTCTGTGTAAGCTGGCTTCTCACCCTGCCAGCCCAACGGTTCAGCATGGCACTGAGGTCGGTGAATTAGGAAATCTGTGAAAGATCACTACTCTCCTTTAGTAGCTGTAATTTTCTAAAAAGGCCAAAAGATAAAAGTACATTATGAATTGCTTAATTCCATGTTTCATGTCTCAGCTTTCAGTGGCCAATAAATGTTTATTTACCTACTTGGTGAAAGTCTAGTGCTTGAATGGAAAGTTGAGCGCAGGTTTGAGCGTTCCGAGCACAGAGCCAACACCTCTGTGTTTGCTAAAGCCCCTCAGTGGAAAAACCTGGCAGAGCAGCCCCGAAAGGGCCACGGGCTGGACCAGATACGGGCTGGGTTGGTCCGAGGCCCCTGGGCTCTGCTCAAGGCGGTGATTTAATGACAATCTGACCTAATGGCTGTGATTTCCAAAGCACTCAGCGTTATTGTGCATACCTTTTCAATCTTCTCTCTTCCTTAAATACACATGCTGCTTTACATTTGTTTCCCTGGCTAATCACCCAGTCCCTGAAGAGGTCCAGGAAACCAGCCGGTGTTTAAGGAGGAGGCTTGGCTGACTCATTGTCAGGACAAGAAGACAAAACTGGGGAGGGCTGGGCTCAGCCCTGCCACCACCCTCTCCAGTCTCCTGTACAGCCCTTATCTCCTCCCTGCCTCAGTTTTCCAGTCTGTGAAATGGAGCGGACAGTAGTGTTTGTCTTATGTGAGTCCGTGAAGCAGCAAGATGCCATGTTATCTGAACTAAATGGGTATTTTCAGATGAAATGCAAAATCTTAATATGTGACAAGACTTCATAATTTGCTTGAACCTATTGGAGGTCAGTGGGTTAAGTGCAATTGAAATGGATGCAATTGAAAAAAAAGTATGTGTAACTGAAAGAGATTCTGTTCCCTCTAACAGGTAAGTAGAGCGAGATTTTATGTGAAAGACCAGTATTAAGGTCTGTGAAAATTATTTCTTCCCAGAAGGCATAACTCATTCACTTGTTATCCCAGAACATCTGCTTTAGAAGCCTTTTCAATGGCATTAGTCATTCAGGGTCATAGTTTGGTTTTCTTATTGCATTAGAAAGTCATAGTTGTAAAGCTGCACAATGGAAAGAAAAAAAAACCAACAACAAAATCCCAATTTAAGAACATAAGCTGCTCCACTTGGATTTTGAATATTGCTCTAGATACCTTACATAGGGACCGAGGCACTAAGACCCCCAGCCAAGGATTACGCAGCACCTAAAGGCAAACACACTGGAGAGAAATATTTCTGGTGAGGAAGTGCCCAGTGTTGAGACTTTTCACACGTCTTTAGAGCGAAAGGGATATTGTCTGTTGTATCCAAACAAGCCAGTTCTCAAGCCCACCGGGGCCTGCAGCTCCCGGGACAGTTGGCTGGGAGAGGACCAGCTCCCTCCTTCCCTCCAAAGTGATGCTGGTGCTGAGCTGCCAAACACCAGCCACGGCTGCGCTCCCCACGTGGCCCCTAGCTGAATCCCTACCCAAAAGGCTTTAACTCCACACAAGGTTTTTTGAAGGTGACACCAGTGATGCAGGAAGGGGACCTCCTCAGAGCTGCTGAATTCATCTTAAATTTGCAAAACCTGCTTTGATGTCAAACACAGCCAAGCTTTGTAAGGCCCATCTCTGCTCCCACTTCTGGAGAGAAGAAAGTTTCATTGTTTTGGCCACAGGCTATGGAACCGATACAAACATTTCGTGTGCGCTATGACAGGTACTCATATCTTAGCACATTCGTACTTCAAGAGTCACCAAGAGATTTGAACTCATCTGAGTGCTCAGCGGGAACTGGGAAGGACAGAGGCTGTTTAAGCCTTTGCAGTCTTGCCTTAACAAGAATTGCTGACAATTAAAAGAGCTGGCCTGCAAGGAGCCCATAGCAGGTATTGTATGCAAGCCCCCTTCGCTACAGGAGGATTCTAGCCAAAAAAATGTCACTCTGTGTTAAGTGAGTGACTATTCCCAGTCAGAGCAGAAGGCGGTAGGATGCTGCGCTCCACCGCGCAGGCACAAGGACACCGGTCTCAGGAACCGTGGTCCATCTTTGCGGAAGCTAAAAAGAGCGCATGTTGGGATGTGCAGAGTGAAAGCAGCAAGGAAAAGCTTTCAGTCCACAGCGGAGCTCCTGCAATGAAAGGGTGACTCGGTGTACCCCTGATGGGGACGGTAGCCGGAGGGGGAGGGCAACTGCTTGCCCCAAACCCTGCCAGCCCAGATGGGTGGGAGACGGCTGCCTGCATTCCTGGGCTCTGCCAGCTCCCCCTTATCTTTGGATCTTAATGGCAGCAACAACCAACCATTTGTACCTGGAGTGGGCTGGCAGGGAGAAAGGCCTTTCAGGTGTACAAGCTCCTGCAGCGCTGCCAATTCTTAATTGCTGTATGAGGCATTTCGCAATATTTTGTGTGCTTGGGTTTTTGGAGTTTTTTTAAAGCTCCACATGCTGGAATCTTGTCAATATGTGAGAATTTTCAGCCCAGATTTTGCTTGTCTTTCTCTAACCTGCAGCTTGCTCTTTCGGAGGAAGGGAAAGTGATTTGGGAAGCTCTGTGATTTTAGAGGCAGCCCTCAGACAAAAGCTCTCCTCATCGCGGACTGAGCCAGGGCATTGCTCTCAGGATGAGCCCTACCAGCCCAAAGAGCAGCTTCCCCAAAAACACCCCCTGGGAAGCCGAGGGCTGAAGTGGACACACACCGCAGTACAATGTTTGAAAGCAGAAGAGGAAAATCAAGCAGGAAGAGGAAAATGAAGCTGCAGAAGCAATGTGATGGGGAGGCTGAGCTGGGGGAGGCCCGCGCTGGCTGCAGGGACACATCCAGAGGTTTCCGTACGCTGCACGCCTCTCGTGTCAAACACAGCAGCTGCTTTGCAGAAGAGCAGCCAACCAGAAGGTTCAGTCCGGTAATAAACCTCTCACTGTTTCTTCAGAGGTTTGTATTCCCTGTACTTCCCAAGGGGTGGCTCTGGGCAGACGCGTGCCCTCCGCACCAGCTGCAGTCAACGCGAGCTTACGGCACAGCACACTGTGCTTGCCAGCAGGCCCCGGGACCTCCTCGGGGCTCCGGGGCTGGGCAGAGCCATCCTCAGGAAAACGCGTTCCCTCGGAAAGGGTGGTGTGATCTTCCTTACAGCAGCATTGCAACACCCAGGGAAAAGTATTTGGAAAAAATGTGGCATTTTGGCACCAATTCATAGAAACGGCACTGGCAGCACATTTTTCAGCGTGGGGATCCAAATGAGTCAGAGGATCGATGAGCACAGCGTTGGAAATGAAGAGCAGAGCGGAAGCTGAAGTTTGAAATAAGATACAAAATAAATATGGGCTGGAACCCGTGCTAAAGATTTGCTCACAGTTGCAAGTGCCAGGTAATAGGCGAGGTCTGCTCTTTAATCAGGTACCAGCGTGCCGCCCTCCCATTAACAACTTTTCGTTAACCTTTTCTCGTTAACAACTGGTAACCAGGGGGCTGGGTGGCCCTTCCAGGAACCTGGAGCAGCAGTGCGGAGCCTGATCAATATTTCAGGATTTCTCTCGCTAGTATTTCTCTCGTTCACTCCTTACGTAACTCATGTTATTTTTAACTCCCAAAGGCTTTTCTTTCATGGAAACAAACACTCTTAAACAGATTCCCAAAATTAGATTTATGTTAGTGTTTAATAATCTTTTAAGGTAAATTGAAATTTCCCACTTAGAACAGCAGGTAGAATTTAAATGGATGGTTTCTACTAGAGGAAAATGTTCCCTATGAAATTTTGCCGGTGCGTACAGAGTAGTTAGTGCTCAAGTCACATTTATGGTTAATTATTCATTTTCTTACTTTGAAGTGCCTGGGGTGACAGTGTAATAATCCACGCAGTGCTAGGCAGAATTTATTTTGGAGGAAAAATTATCTGTTGGAATTTCTGAATATATTTTGGGTCAATTTAAAAATAATTTTAAAAGGCCCCTGAAAGGTCAGTATGTGGATGTCTGCAGGGAAGGGTGAGCACCC
Organism: Tetrax tetrax; assembly: GCA_009806455.1. NCBI lineage: Eukaryota > Metazoa > Chordata > Aves > Otidiformes > Otididae > Tetrax > Tetrax tetrax. The sequence continues at coordinate 29,627 of WHYT01016976.1, forward strand.
TTCTCCTACCCTAGGGGTGAGCGTTAAGCTGAAGAAATGAAGAAATCTGTCTCGGCCTAAAGTCAGAAGACATAATTTCAAAGTCACCAGAGAAACGCTCTTTGTGTAGGCAGGGTCTGACCGACGGGACACACGCTCTCTGCAGATGTCCCCTGCCAGCTGGGGAGGCCCTGGGTGCCCAGCTTTGGTGCCTGGTTTGGACACGGGGGACAGCGGGGGACAGCGGGCAGGAGCGGGCAGCAGGGGACAGCAGCGGGCAGGAGGTGGCGGCAGGGGACAGCGGGGAGCAGCAGCGGGCAGGAGGGGACAGCAGGTGGCGGCAGGGGACAGGAGGGGACAGGAGGGGACAGGAGGGGGCCGCAGGGGACAGGAGGGGACAGCAGGTGGCAGCGGGGGCAGGAGGTGGCGGCAGGGGACAGGAGGTGACCGCTGGTGGCAGCAGGGGCAGGAGATGGCGGCAGGGGACAGGAGGGGACCGCAGGGGACCGCGGGCTCCCCGCAGGTCCCTCAGCCGGCCAGGGCAGCCCCGCAGAGCGGGCAGCCCTGTCCGGTGCACGGTGGGGTGCTGAGGGCTGAAGGGGGGCTGCGGTCCGGTATGGGCACAGCTGGAAACGCACCTCTGTCCGGTGTTCGGTATGGGCACAGCTGGAAACGCACCTCTGTCCGGAGTTCAGCTCCGCCGGCCACCGCAGGGACCACGAGCAGATCCCAGCTCTCTTCTGAAGCTGAGATGCTCCCATGTTTACCCTGCGTATCGTTAGTCTCCCGCAGCCCCCCGGGGGCTCATCCAAAGGCTTCTTAAGTACCAGATGCAGCCAGGAGAAGGCAGCTGTCACCAGAGCCACAGCAAATACATCCCATCTTCAGGTCTGTCATACTTGGGTTTAGGCTAATTCTGTGTTCTAGGAACCACCTTCTTACCCGTGGCGCTGGCCACAGGTCTCTCAAGATCTTTGTGAAGTTTCCAGTATGATTTTGATTCAACCAGAAAGGGAAAGCCCTGTAAACTACTGCAACATAAATGTTACATTTGATCCTGTGTTCAGGGGGTTTAACAAAAACCTTACAGATGCATAGGCTATGAAAATGATGTTTATCAACTGTTTATCCCCCCCAAAAAACATGCCCTAAACTCTGCAATTCCTAATACGCCTTCCCAGGGAACCACTTGCTCTGGCTTTGGGGACCTGGCATAGAGACAGACCCACCAGCCACTCACGCTCAAACCAGAGATTATTCAGCCGCAGCCGCCTCGCTCCTGCAGATTCCAGCTAGCGAGGTGGAGGGACATTTTGCTACCCTGATAGCGCACACCTATTTTAATTCAGGGTTTAAAAGACTGAGCACAGCTTTTCCAGTTTCAGAACACTTAAAACAATAACTATGTACTGGTATCTAGGGGTTTTGCCCAAGCACATCATGTATTTCACACCTAGTCTGGCAAATTGCACTTCTTATGGGCATACCAGGAAAGGCAGGGTTTAGAACGGGCTTAACACCCCATAGAGCAGTCCAGGCCAACCGGCAGCGCCTGCCACCACCGCTGTCCTGAGCTGTGCATTTACAGTGCATTGCATGTTCCCAGTCTGCTGTAATTCAGCTTCACATCACAAGCACACGTACGATCAGTGGAATTCCTTTCTTTCCGTTGGTTCTTTGTGCAACAGTTGGAATTTGCATTGTTGCCCTCCTTCAGCTCCCACTAAGCAGCCTGAGTGCTCCAGGGCCCAGAGAGAGATCAGCTCTTCCATATTTGTATCCATCCAGAAAACTACCCGTGAAGACTGAAAAACAATCGGCAATTTTTAAGCTGGTGGAATAATTCTCTGCCAGTCTGCTCAGGAGCTTGGTCTGAGCCAGCAGCGCTAATCCAATCGGGCATGCTCAGGTGGTGCCGATACACCACACCACGTAGCCGCCTGTATTTCTTGGAAACATCAGTAAAGTCTAACATTGACAATTTACACAGGCCTAAGTCTGCTTTGGCTTCACAGTAGCCTCTTATAGAACAGAAGGTGTCAGTATCTCGCGATTTCTGATCAAAGCCAGTGATATCGGGGGGGGGCACAAGACACGGCTTCAAGAAACCTGGCTTCCAGTGAGCATCCAGGTGTGCCAGATGTGCTTCTGGAACAGGATAGCAGCTTTCCGTCCGTGCAGGGCTGGAGACAGCTGAGTGGCCAAGTCTGCTGAGTGCAGGGCTGCGTTCAGAGCCTATGCTGCAGATCCGTGGGTGAACAGCAGCAGTGAGCCTGTACCCATCACCCTGCCCCAGGGGCTGTCACCAGAACACTCACCGATTTTTAAATAGGTCAAGTAATCTTTGAACATCGTGCCTCATGTTAGACCTTCCTGTGCAGGAGATTTTATTTATAGATATAGACACAGATACAGATACAGAGATACAGACTGCAGCTTTTCGTGGCAGAGGGGTTGATCCTTATTAGACCCTTGGACCCAATTTCCTTTGGATGTGTCACCTTAAAGCGTTGCCAGAGACTGCTGTATTGTACCCAGATAGAAGGTGACAAGCACTATATAATCAAATTATAAAATGAATCAAATCATTTGATATTTGAAAGAAAAAATGCTTCTCCCAGAGCTCATCATTTATTAAAACCTGAAATCAAGAGCTGAATATTTATAGTTTACTTTTGTGCCTCTTTCTGGAGCTCCCTAGACAGACATTTTGTTCAGTTGGCCTAAAAAATTAGATCTGCATTCAGAAAGAAGAAATCTGAAACGCTTTCCCAGATTTCTTCCCTCTTGGAAGATATGAAGAGTTTTGCCCGTTTAAGTGCATGATTTTTCCCAGCTAACCAGCTTTCTGGCCTTTCGTAACGGTGGGGTTGTCTCATGCAGTACAGCATGGTGTAACGCAGCCTGTGTGCAGCCTGTGTGGCCGGGGATGCTCCGTGTGTCCCGTCCCTGCGGCCGTCGCACCTCGCTCCGGGGCTTCTGGGCCACGAATGCACAGGTTAACCCAAGACCTTGCATAGTCTAGAATTTTTTTGTGTTTGCCAAATTTTCCTCCAAGTCTCGGCTCCATCAGCCGCAAAGCCGATCAAATTCGCCTGAGCGTCAGAAGGAGCAGTGGGACGATGGCACTTCCCGGGACGTGTCACTGAACTCACCAGGATTGCAGACTGCCCCAGGCACACATTTACTCACAGAAAAAGTCAAAGACTTGATATTTCACAACATATTGTCTAAAGCACAGGTCAAACTGTAATGCTGGAGTCATGGTTATTTTAAACTGCAGAGGTACAAAGAATAATTATTTATAGATTATCACCTAAATTGGCGTGTGCCTGAGAAACTGGCTTATTTGTTTAAAAAATCTCTTTCAGGAGTTTTTTTCTCCCAAATCACATAGAATCATTCAGCATCCATTGCAGAAACAGATCACCTACAATCATAAGCACATTTGGGCTTATCATTAAACACTGCTTATTCAAATGAAGCTCATGAGTAGTTCCTTAAAGAAAATGGACTGAAATGAAATTTAGGTAAGATAGTTATAGCAATTCAAACTTCTTGTCTTTCTGCTACCTTAAAGCTCAAACATTAGCAAATCCTCTCCAAAGTCGGCTCGTGTCCAGGGCTGGACAGCAGCTTTATTCCTTCCATCCCAGTGAAATCCCTACTGAGGAATGAAGCAGGTTATGTTGAATTCATGGACTTTATATTCACATTCAGAATTAATGGGCATGTACCTCCACGTGGAACAAAACAAACCGCATGCTAATTTTTCAAAAGTATGTTTAAACCCTAAGTTGAGGAGTGTTTGTATAGTGCTCACTGTCCTGAAAAGGCAGAATTCAGCTCTATTGCATTTCTCAGCTGCTACAGCAAGAAAGGAAGGGAAAATAATCAAGAAACTAAAAAATATGCACCCAACACTCCAGTGCATCAATGTCTATGTGGACACAGAAATGCTTGTAGAGAAGCCTTGGGGTCCAGCTCCTTAAATTTGTATTTTCCCGTGTTGAGCCTGCTCAGGTGGCAGTGAATATTCCAGCACCAACAAGTGACTTTCTGTCTGCTTTCTCTTTCTTGAACCAGCTCCTACAGACTTTAACAGAAAATACGTCTGTGCTTTCAGTTACCTGTCGAAGCCACCTGATGCACGCAGTAAAGTTTGAACACAGACACGCTCTGCATAAAGGCACCTGCTTAGGAGAAAAACTGGTGGCAAAAGTGACAGCTGAACTGCTTCCTCTCTGCACTGCCGTAGTTTGTCAGTTCTAGTGCAAACATAAAAAAAAAGTTGGTTTATTTACACAGGCAGAAGGACAAAGCCCTGTGTATGGTGTACTTCAGGGGTCAGGAAACCAGAGAAGGCATCAGCCCTGAAGCCAAAAGTGGCAGAGAGACAAGCGATACTGGATGCTGGCTCTTGACTGAGACCCCGTGACCAGCTTCCTCGCTGCCGTACAGGTTGGTTAGGAAGTGCCAGAGAAGAGACATCCACAGATCTGACCTTCCAGCTGGACATGTCAGGAGCACAGAGTACTACCAATATAGATGCAAGGATTGCACTCCTCCTCGGGAACAAAGATACCTCCAGTGGCGAGGTCTCAATCCTGATGGAAACATACCTGAAGTGTGATATGGAAGTTACTGACTTTGACAGATTTTTCTCCGCTTAAATAATAATTTCAAGTCAGAAGACACCACTATGAAAATCTGCTTAGCACACAGCAGCGAACTTCTACTACCGAGTTTTACACAAGGAAGCATAAACTGCGCAGAAACGCAGAGGATCCACACTTATGCTTCAGCGTAACAGGATTTTCCTTCCAGCACTAGAAAGATCATTTGTTCATGGGCTGTTCAGCAGGGAGCAAGCAAGTGGCTTGCCATACGCTTCCTGCAACGTATCCAATTATACAATACAGCAGGGCTTTGCAATTACACAGCCTCTTTCATTCAAATGCCACAAATCATTTTGCAAGCATTCATTAAATAACTTGCACAACATCCTTGCTGATAAAGTACGTGCTAATCATGTCTCAGCATCACAGGCTGAGGCACAGAAAGATTCAGGGACTCGCTCAGGGTCACACTTTGAGGATCAATAGGAATCACCGGCCTCTTCCCTCTCATTACCTCATGCCAGTTCCCATATGCAACTTCCTCTGTTCAGACTTTAAAAACAAATGACTGATGCCATCTTTCTATTCCTGTTAGAAGGAATCCATGTGTCAAATCTGAGTGTGAAAATACCATATTTTGATACACCTATGTGCCACAAAAGGAGACCATGCTAGTAGGGCTTGCAAATTCCTAGCCCTTTAAGTCCTGAAGCATCTCACAGAGCTCTCCCCCGAGTATTGGTATGATTTACTTCTCCTCAAACGGATCATAACATTCCCTTAATAGCACGCAGCAATACACAGAATAGAAAGTGAGGAACTGTATCCAAGGATGGGGCCGAGAATGAGAAGGGATTTAAACCCAGAAATAGGGTAGTGCTTCACCAAAAGGCTTGATCTAGAACTCCAATTTATTTTTCCCTGCTCACATGAAACTCTATTATGAAAATCTGCCTGATTTTCTGCTTATCACAGAACAGAGAATTTCAGCCTCAAAGTTTTATACCAGGGAATGTCAAGTGTCCTGAAGGGGAGAGTCCCCACGCTTACAGCTCGGTACAACACTTATCAACACCCAAACCATGGTTTAGGTTGGAAGGGACCTCTGAAAGTCATCCAGTCCAACCCCCCTGCAAGGAGCAGGGACATCTCCAACCAGATCAGGTTGCTCAGAGCCCCGTCCAGCCTGGCCATAACGTTTCCAGGGATGGGGCATCCACCACCTCTCTGGGCAACCCGTGCCACTGTTCCAGCACCCTTATCATAAAAAAAATTCTTCCTTATGTCTCATCAAAATCTACCTCCTTCTAGTTTAAAACCATCACTTGCTCCTGGGCCAGACAGATGGAAAAAAAGCTACTTATAGTCTAGTTTCCTGAAAACGATCCCATAGTATATAATTTCCAACAGCTTTCTTTTTATATATAAAGGGACAGATCAGCAGTGTTAATTAACAGACAGTTATTATTGGAAATGGATGAAACCCAGGGCTCAGAAAGTCCGCAACCTGCTGCTGTGTGCGGTTACGGGAAGAGCCGCTCTGCACTCACCTCGCTGTTTGAGATGGATGCCACCCGCCTTTGCCCTACTCGTGCAGGCTTTGTAGTGGGAACGTAGGGAATTCCTAAGTCAGAAGCATCCAGACCACTGTAATGCTTGTAATGAGTTCATTAGTTTCTTTAATCCTTTTATTTTGGTTCTCTTGTATCCACAGTTAGATTCC
>WHYT01016976.1:62036-76565 GCA_009806455.1 Tetrax tetrax
CCCTTCCCCGGCGGGCTGGGGGCTCCGCACCCGCTGCCCGGGACCGGGCCGCTGCCGGCCCGCCCTTCTCGGCCCTGATCCCGAGTTGCCTTCGGAAGGTGGAACAAAATGGCGAAACCTAACATGGCCGTTCGGAGTTGGTGACTCCAAAATAAACAGCGTGTGTCCTTCCCTCCCTGCAGACCGGGTGTGCCAGCAGCCGGGGCTCTCCCTCTGGGTCCCCTTCCAGAACGCCGCAACTGCGGTCACCAACCTCTACAAAGGTAAGGGGCTGCCTCCCCCTGCTGCCCTGGCAGCCCTCGCCGCCGAGCCGGGCTGCTCTGTGCCTCGGCTTACTCATAAACAGGGCCTGTTAATGTCTCTTATTCACCCTGATAAAATCTAACCGAGACTGCTTCCTGAATCTTGCAAGTTTTCCCTGTGCTGCTTTAGCTGACGGTAGTTGAATCTTTTCTGTTGCCTCATGTCAGTGAGTAAGAACTTAGAAGCTGTTTTACTTTGGGACCCTTGAAAAGGGGAGTTTTTAATGTGTGACTTGCTCTTATGAATTCCAGGGAAGAGTGCAGTAGCTTATTAAAAAGTATTTAAATTTCTTGGATTTTGTATATTTCATGGTGTATTAAATGTTGGAATATGAGTATAATACATACACATTGGTGGTGAAGCATAGGTTGAGTCTAGTGCTTGTAAAATTCTACGTGGATGTTATGTGGCAAAAATAAACTTTTATCTTCTTGTGACAGTGGGGCTTCTTAAGTAAGCCTCCTAGTTTATTTTAAGCCCTAGAATGTCATTATGACTGTGTCCAGGGTGGCCGTAAGAAAGCAGTGTTGGCCAAAACTCTGATTAGAGTGCACTCTGCACATGGCTGTGCTTTTGTGCTGTTTTACTGTGTGTTTCTGTCAGGATCTGTTTCTGAGCTCTGCTATTCTTTCGGTTGTCACAAGAATTTTTTCCGCAGAAGAATAATTCAGTGGTTTCTAGTAGGTTTAAAAGATTGTACAAATATGGTACCTGTATCAGTGGAGGCTTAAATTGGCACGATGTGATTCCCATTGTTGCCATCTTCCATTCTAGGAAAAAACTTTAAAGTTTGATTTTTATTTTTATTATTTTTTTTTTTTTTTTAGGTTGAGGGATGTGGTTGGCTGATTTTTTTTTTTTTTTTTTTTTTTTTTTTTTTCTTGATCTGTACAGTGTTATCTGTAGTTCTACCTGAATGTTCTTTCATTTGTCTCCGGTTTTCCCATTTGGGATTCACTTTAAGCAATTGAACTTAGTGACATGTTTGTGGTGGTTGATCAGTTTCGTGGCAGAAGTGGACAGAGCAAGGAGGAAATGTAGATTCATAACTGTAACTAGCAGAGACTTGACCCTTTCAGAAAGTGCATTGGAATGTTGTGTATGTGCCATAGGGCATCTAAAGGGGCAGCACATCACAATAACAGCGGAGGTGTTGGCCTGAGGGAGTGGGTCACTAGAACATGGTCTAGGACACTGGTTGCTAGAGTAGCAGCAGGTAGTGCTAATAAGCTGTCTAGAATAATTATAGTCTCTTTTAACAAATGGCATTGCTCTCCCTTACAGCATCTTTACTGCAAAGACTTAGGCTGTTTATTTTTGGTTAAATCATTTGATTACTTTTGCTACTGGCTTAATGAGCCCTATATTTCTACAATAATGTCATTAATGGAAGAATATGTATGTGGTGGTCAGGGATACTGGAATTTAACTAGGAAGCTGTCTTTAGTCAGATGTAATGTAATACTTCATAAAGCAGTACCTGGAACAAATCTTTCCTTCAAGCAGATCTTTAAATGCTGAGGTAACTCAGTTACTCTGTTACCACCATCTTTCAATTCTAAATTAACTACCAAGTGGGTAGAAATTTGTTGAGCATACAGGTAGAACTAGCTAGGCACTGGCATATCAGGCAAGCTGGAGTCTCTTAATGTGACTTTGCCTTCCCTAGTGCTGACCATGGCTCTTTAATTTTTTTTTTTGTTTTGTTTTTTCGTTTCGTACATACTTAATGTTTGTATTTTGGGGGACTCTGTCAAAACACAGGAAAGGTACTTGGTGTGGTAAACTGAACACCATGAACTGCCTCTTGCCCTGTCAGCTGGTTTCTGATCTGATAAATGTTCAGGTTATTGAGGCATCAGAATTCTTTTTAACAAGAGCTACATGAGGAATAGCGTCACGAAGAATGTAATGATGTCTTGAATGTCAGTATTTTTTCTGAAAATGGATTAGAAGTTTAGAATCACACCACACTGTGAAGGTCTTGGGTCACGAATTTTTGATTGGTGCTGGTGATAGAGGCCACATTTAACGACATTTGATTATCTCCCAGATTGTGCTAAAGAAGTGAAGGCATGGCTTGTAATGTGAGATTTAGAACTTAAGGCTGGTGTAGAAAGTCTTAGGCATATAGCAGAATGTAACTTCTGAGCCTACAATTTACCTTATTTTTGTTTTAAAAAAATAAAAAAGCTGTTTGCTAATGTTAGTTTTAACTTAGTAATTTCAAAACGCATGCAACTTGACTGCTTATATTTTGCCAGCTTACCTTTTTAAACAAAGTACTCATAGCTTTTACCATAAGAATCTAATCTTTCCCATGGGAATGATGCTTGAAATTTGTCTAGGCTGCATCAGCAGTCAGTATGTTTGATCTCATAACTAGTTCATAGTTAGTTCTTTGTAAAGCATTCTTGTATACGAGGAAAGCAGGTTATTGGTATAAAGCCGGGCTCCTCACCTCTCAGACTTTCTCATGGTATTTCAGGAAGTTATTAAAGGAATATTGTCAGTTTCCAAATTAGCTCCAAAATGTTTGGGTAGCTTTTACTGTGAGTGCATTGGAGCCTAAGCTGCTGTGGAGTATGAAATGGCTGGAGGAATAATCTGTCATGTTGCCATTGCTTTCACAGGAATTAGCATTTGTGAATCTTCTAGCCTTTTCATTACAAAGCAGAGTAGGCAAAATACTCCTAGAGCTCACAAAAGTAGCTAGCGTGTTAAGTACGTATACATATGCTCTTAGGTATAGCTTCTGTTCTCAAAGCTCCAAGATTTGACTATGATCAGTTTGAGATGTTTTCTTTTTTGGTAGGTTGTGTTATGTTTGAAGTGCTGCTCTTTGATGGGGTCTATTTTAGTGCTGTCTTTATGGACCATGCAGTGTGCCTTGGAATATAAGTCTAAGAATAGCATTTAATAGTGATTATTTTTGGGGTTTTTTTTGAGTGTGAGAAAACTGGCTTAGATATGTCACTGTTTACCTGTAAACCGATATCTTGGACAGCTGTTCTTAAATAAATCTCTTAATATTGTTCTGGGCAAATGGCTCTTATGTTGGACTTCATTAGTAAAGTGAGAATATAAAAAGCCGTCTTAATCAGCTCTGCCAGATTAAAAAAAAAAAAATCTATGGAAATCAAGTAAATGAAATTGGAGTGGATGTGTTGGTGTCTTTTAACGGAGCAAGAGCTAACATAGTAATTCTCATATAACTGAGATAGCTGTTGGCAAAGCTCTCCTAACAAACCCGTGGCAAACAAGATGAGTGTAATTGTGTAGAGAACATGGTTTGTCCCACCTGTTACTGTTGTCAGAAATTTACTCAAACTAATAGCCAGAATTGTACTTCAGAGTTTGAAAGCAGTCTAGTACAAGGCATTTAAGAATGCTTCTTAAAGGCACAGTTATATCTGACATGCACAGGTGACCAATTGCATTAATAGAGAATGAAATTGCATTTTGTAATAGGATTAGTTGCAAATAATATTTTTAAGCTTTTGTATATCACATTTGCAATGGGATCTTAAATGGGGAAGGAAATTTTTAGACTTCTGTTGTAAATGATATGTTGCCTAACTGAAAGGCACTGGGGACACCAGTGTTCTGACTAGTTTCAAAACTATGGCCTCTTGCAAATTACCTCTAGAACTGAAATTCAGATAAAGCTAGAGGAACTCTAAAGAAATCAGTGTTCTGGAAATTCCTTACTTATCACAATCAAGAAAAGCAGTTACTCCTTTTGTTTTTGTGAGATTTCCTGACTGTACTGATGCACTTTAAGAGTCTCTCTTCAAGTGCATTGTCTGTTGATTTAAGTACCTTCCTCAGCTCAGAGTGTGTTTTTAATGTTAATACAATATGGTTTTGTAAACAGTGCTGTAGTGTTGACCTGGAGTATAGTAAATGCTATTTAAGTGATGCTTGAATTGCTGGTGACTTTTTGACTTTTAAAGGAGGTAGAACTTTTTGGGTAGCATTCTCTTTAGGTTTAATAGGACTTGTCTTCAGTGCTAACTGCTTTGTTACAGGTAACTTGGTACTATAACACAGTGCCCTGTAGAAGACGTACTTCTTCTCCAGGAAGCCATTTTGGTGATGTGCTGTACTGTACATTGATCTATATGTTGCTCTATCTGTAACACTAAGAACTTTTTTCTATCTTTTTGCAGAGAGTGTGGATGCGCATCAGCGAAGCTTTGATGTAGGAATTCAGATTGGCTATCAGCGTCGGAATAAGGATGTGTTAGCTTGGGTTAAAAAACGCAGAAGAACTATTCGTAGAGAAGACTTGATCAGCTTCCTATGTGGAAAAGTTCCTCCTCCAAGAAATTCTAGAACTCCCCCAAGACTGACTGTAGTATCCCCTAACCGAGCTACTTCAACAGAAACTAGCTCATCTGTAGAGACTGATTTGCAACCCTTCCGTGAAGCCATAGCTCTGCATGGTAACAGTAATTTTTTCAATACTACTTGGTTAAAATTGGGTGGGGGTTCTTAAAACATGTCAGGCCCTTGGCCTTTGTGTCATAATATGTCATGTACCTGATGTTCCAGCTGAAGGTGTCTCCTTCATTCTCTAAGGGAGTTTTTGCATGTATAAGGCATGTTAACTACTAAAAAGTTGCACAGTCAAATATTTTGAATGAGGAAAAGGTATTGTATACAAATGAGGTTTGTATGGTTTGGATCTCTAATGTTCTACAGCTGTGAACTCCACAGTCAAGTATCAACTCCTGGTAGTGTTTTGAAAGTGTGAAGAGACTTGACATTCATACCAATGCTAAAGTAAATGGACTTATTGGAAAATGATACTACTGTGCTAGCAACTAGTTAAATATTAAGATTTGGCTAATGGCAAGTAACTAGCAAATTTCTGTGGAGTTAGAGAGGGAATTTAGTGTCTGAAGCTTCTGTCTCTGGGATAGCTTATCTCATTCTAGTACCCTTGTTGTGCTCTGGATAGCACGGTTTGGCATTCTGCTTAAGGTACCCTGGACAGAGTACTTGCACATCATTGCAGCAGTTGAGTCCCGTTCACAACTTAGTTCCAGTTCACTTTCAGGCTTGAATCTCTTCCAGTGTCATACTGAATTTCCTTTCTTGCCATCACCAACAAATGGTGGTGGTGTCTTTTTTTCCCCTTTTCTGATATGAATATTCAGCAGCTTATAGATATAGCAGGTATCTTGAAGTATAAAGAGTAGACCATTTTAAAAGTAAAAATCAAGCTATCTAGAAATACAATCTGTGAAACTTAAATAAATTTTTTACGATCTCAGTATTCTCAGTGGAGGGAGGCATTAATTAGTTAATTAGATGGGTGGATTCCTGAAAATGCAGTCTTTCCTCCTGCTATGCTGTGGTGGTTTTTTAAGATACGTAAGCCAGACACTGTTACTATCTAGGTAACAGCCTAATTCTGGTATTGTGTACTGCTCTGCTGCCATTTAAATCAGGCATGCTTCCACCCAGTTATGTACTTTTTGTCAGTTTTCTGTCTCATATTGGAAACTGGCTAGAGAATTCTGTGCACCAGTATTGCTTATTAGTAGGTAAAGCTAATTTAATGAGAACTGCAGAAGCTGGCTCTCACCTAACATGAAGTGATAAACACTCTCTTAAAATTCTGTTTTCTGAAACTATAGTTGAATCTGGTGTGCAGTTGGCTTTAATTATAAAGCCTTACAGTCAGGTGAGAGTAAGCTATGTAGACTCACTTCAGCACAGTGAGCTCTCAAGCAGAGTAAGTGCAGAGGCATTTTTATTGGTAACGTGGCTCTTTTCATGTCCTTGTACTGTTTCTTAGCACCTGCTTTGTATAGAGGTGGTTCATGGAAGTCACTTTCCTAAGCATGGGAATCTGAACTGTGAGGTATAAGTTTTCTTTCATGTTTCATAACGTAATAGAGGGTCATGAGGACTGTAGGAAGTTCTCTGCTCTGTACTAGCACTGCAGGGGCTAGAAATCCACTCTTCCCCTTCATCTGCTGGTTGACAAGATTACATGTCAGTCACCTTCTGGATCAGGTTCTCCTGATACCAGTTTCAATCTGGTCTTTGACATAAATGCTTTTGTGGTAATCCTTTAGTGGCTAGGCTTGCGTTTGGCCTCATAACTGTTTTTAAGTTACTGCATACAATGTGTGCATTCCTCCAGCTTCTCTCCTTTTCTTTAACATGAAGGAAGCTGTGATTAAACCATCTCCCAAACTATTTCCCTATTTATCATAGGGCTTCTAAGAACTATGTTTTGATTTTGAAACCTGTATAGGATCTTTAGGTGTGTGAAAATTAATGTCCTCTGTAGGACTATGTTTAATGTAATTTTTGGCAGGCTCTTAAAAAGTGATTTGCTGCTTCTAGGTATTGTGGGGAAACATGACAAAACCTGATGATAGTAGCTGTCTCAGCAGGTGTTGAGGACTAAAGTTTTAAGGGGAATTTGAGTGGTATATAAAGGAGTGTGGCTTTTTTTTTGTGCTGGTAGGCTTCCTGTGGAGATGAAATATTTATTGGTAACATGGATGGACTGAACTGGATTTGAGGGATAACGCTAAAACTTCGCTGCTCTAAGTTCAAGTGGATTTTTCTGAAACATCAAGAACTATGCTGGTGATGCTTAGTGTTTTAAGACGTGATAATAGAAGATAAATACTTTTATTGCTCAACATCTTAAATATAGAGTCAGGTTTTCAACTTCCGCCAGTCCCTGAAGTGTCATGGCAGTTTGTATAGATATGGATGTATCTTCACCTGCTTTCTGGATGCGTATTGCCATATCCAGTTCTGTAAGAGAAGAGTTTCAAATGACAGAATTACATCATGCATTAAAATTGAGCCTACTCAACTAAAAATGGTGTGAATAGGCAACAGCACAGTGAGGAAGTGTTAGTTCTTTTGCTCCTTAGCTTTAATGTTTGTTTATATCATTAATGGGATTCGGCCTCTTTGGGGGTGAACAGAGCCCTTGCTCTTACATGTAGAAGTGTGTGGCTTGGCCCCTTTTAAGAGCATGAGTTTTCCATTAGGCCTCCTGATTCTCTTCTCACAGTATTAAACTGTGATATAAAACATCAGCAGTTAGCAGAGTGGAGAAGCAGCAGTTGGAAAAGAGGGGATGGGAGATCAGAGTTCACATTTATTTGAAAGAGTTTAAAGGTTGTGTGTGTATATAGCTGTCATAGTTATGTGTTGGTAGGTACCTGCTCTTTGAGCAGCGCTGTGAAAGCTTGAGTATGACGTAGAGGAGTGACAAGGATCTGTCTGCATGCTGGTTTGTATTTGTCTGGGGTTATTAAGTAATTCCTGCTTTAGCCACAGCTATCTAAGCAGGAATGCTTTTTGATGGTTCCTGATTAAAACTTCTGGAAAGCAACAGCTAACTACTGTTCAGTATAGTAATGGTATTATATGTGGTGGTGACCTGAATAACTCATACTTGTTACGGACATGGTTATAGTGCAGATAAAATGGCTTTTACAGGTTTTTTTAGGCCAGTGTTTAAAAAATTGCTAATTTTGAGTTGACAGTTCTATTTACCTGAAGTATTTCATACTCCAAAAAGCATAATTTTAGCCAAACATTCTAATGACTTGATAGTTTTGGAGAGTACTTTCTTAGTTAGAAATTAGCTAGTATTGGTCAATTTCTTCTATACTGCAGCTTTTTCTAGTAGTACTATAAAAAAGCTTTAGAATACAGCTTTACACAGAAGCAGAGTTTTTTGAGAGATTACTGGCTATGAAATGCCATATTGTTGATGCTGAAAGATACGTCAGGAATGAGAATGTAGATATGCCCTCCACTTCAATCCTTTCAAGCTTAAAAGGGGGAGAAAGCCGTGTGCCCTTTCTTCAAGGCCTGTAGTAAAAAAGGAAATGTCCCCTGTAGAAAGCAGTGGGAGACTTGAGAGGTGGTAGTGAGATTGTGAAAGAAGTAAAGACACTTTAGCAGCTGTTTCAATCTCTATCCTGTTGTATAGACAAAACTGATACACTTGTGATTAGGTCATGTTAGTCACAATACAGAAATTTGAGGTTGTGAAGTGGTGTTGCTAATGGTCATATAATCTCACTACTTCCTAGTATCTGTTACTGCTTGCCTTACTGCTTTAAATGGTTACGTGCTTTGGAAAGCTGTTTCGGAGTCAACTGAAAAATTAAACTCAAATAATTCACAATAAACTAGTTTTCTGAGATTTCCTCTTTGCATTACAACAACTTTCCAAGAAAAAATGAACAGCTCCTGAAAGATGCTTTCTCTGTCAACAGAAAATCGATCTCTTCCATTCCATAGCTTCCATTGTCTTCAAAGATGTTGCTTCCATGAAATGGCAACTCTGTATTTCAGTGCACGCCTTGCATTTTCACTCTTCCCTGTTAGCTTGATTACCAAATCCTAAACTGTGATCTAAACATTTTATTTGGCAGTTCTGCTCTTGGATCGATGTGTAGTGCTATATAATATGGTTAACTGCCAGTAGCTGATAACCAGATTGTCACTCAGTCTGTTAGCACGCCCAGTAATGACGGTCACTCAATAGTTCAACATCAAATACCTATATGAGACGTAAGATTTAAGTGCAACTAGAAGTTCATGTTGTGATGTGATGTGTCCTCATACTCTGATCTTTGTAGAAATTAATTAAAAACTACTCTCCTGCCTTCGACATCAGGTTTGATTGAAGATTTTAACTTCTTAATTATCTTCTAAAGGTTGTTTGTGTATTTAAATGTATAGTGATTCAGTGTTACCTAAATACTGGAAAGTCAATGCCCGCTTGAGGCATTGCTTGCAAACCTTGGCAGCCTGTTTTAGAATATGCTGCAGCATATTATGGATGCATCTTTTAATTCTGACTTCTGTATCTGCTATATTAAAAAATGCTGGTTACTTGACAAGGCTCCACTTAAAAACATAGTTCTTGAGTGATGCAAAAAAAAAAAAAAATGTATTCTTACATTGCAGGTCAGTTTTGGAGTTTATTTAGAATAGTATTTCTCTCCTTGGGTGCTAGACATAATGAAAAGATGTCATGATACAACTGAGTTAGTATATTGGGCATTTGGTTATGGCTTGTATAATAGGAGTGAATTGTAAGTGGTGTACATTTTTGGCTCAATGGAAGTAACAACACTGAACTTGTGTATTCAGAGCAATCTTGCTTGGAATAGTGATTTGGGGGGAATCTCTGCAATCAGTTTGGATTTGAAACAATGTCACCACCTGTGTACTGTCAGTTTTTTCCAATTTAAATGTACAGGATGAATTAATGCTTTTTATAATGTATGTCATGCTAGATGAAATTAAACTTGCTGTTACCTTTGAATTGTGAAGTGATTTGTTACCTGCCCAAATTTTGCACGTTGGTGGCTTATCCAAGTTACAGTATCTGAATTGACTTTTTGCTTGTACATCTGTGTCATCAATTAGCAGCTGTATTTTTTTGGTAGATATGTAGGAACCTCTTCATAATGGTTTTGTATTTAAGCTTGACCTTAATCCTGGGAGTACTGGAACAATCCTTGTTTCTGAACTATCTTTTCACTAAAACAGCTTCTGCTGTTAAAATACTTTCTACCATTGTAAATGAAATATGATTTTAATATTAATAAAATCTGCAGGGTTCCTATCAGACTTCAGACCATGCTTCTGAGTTGTGTTGGGGCACCATTTAGAGCTGTAAGCAAAAGCTCTTAGGAAAGCATCAGTGATTAGTGGCTGTTTCTACTGGTTGTTGCATAATGCCCAATCTGTATAAAAAGTAATCCTGCACTGTTACAAGATCTGACTTTGAATGTCCATTCAACAGTAACGTACAATAGAGGGGAAAGTCATTGGCCTGTTTTATTCAGACTTGTACATCATCCTGCCACTGCTGTGGGTGGCTTTAGAATTTATCTTCTAACCGAGGTTTCTGGCAACTGATCTAGTAGCTCTAGCAGTCTTTTCTCTTCACACAGCCTCTGGAGTTGCTTATGTGGCTATCAGCAGCTAATAGATAGTTTTGTTAGGCTCTACTTGTCTGTGTGTGACTTCTGACTGCCTACGTGACCGTATATGAAGATGTGTAGTAAATAGCTTTGTACATGCACAAGATGTATGACGGCTGGACAAAAGTATAGAGTATTTCAGACTGGAAAAAATACCTCTCAAGAGCTCAAGATTTTGAAAGTTACTGAGACAGATCTTCCTGGTCAGCTTAACATTTGCTTGTTCTTACTGATAGAAAAACGCACAGATGTAGATCTTTTTCTGCTTTTCTTCATCTTCCTGCATGACTCTTGCTTTGGTTTGTTGTACAGATGATTTTGTACTTCCCTAACAATACTCATATTTGAAGCAGCTATGATAGCAGAGATGTTTGCCTTACCTCTGGTTTGTCTACAAATATACCCTGAATTCCGAACTGAGAAGAATTGTTAGGCTTTCATGTACTAGCCCTTACTAAACTTACGTTTCGGAATGTCCTGCTTTTGCAGAGTTGCAATAGTAACATTCGTGAAGACAAATAGTTTAAACTAGTATAAAGTTAATTATTTTCTTGTTTATGGCCTTGTTTTTACAAGAAAGAAACTTCTGTTTTAATTAAACATTTTATTAATAACCCCAATACAAACCAATGTAATTGCAGAGTACCTGTGACAGTGTTTTGGATCAAATCTGTGAATAGCAAATTTGAGGGGGTTGTCCTGTGGTCTTGCCTGGCTTATTTGTTTTTAAATGCTGTTCTCATAATACTGATGTTGGCTAATAGTGGCAGCTGTGAAATAAAGCTTTTATTTAAATCTAGCTGTGGTATACATCTGTCTGAGACCTGCTGTCATACTGTGGTTTTCGTTAAAACTACAGTGACTGAGGGAGTGGCAGGGAGCAGGGTGTTTGAAACAAGACCGTATCAGGCCAGCCTGGAAAGTCCTTGGTAGGGGGTTTTTCTTCTGTGTGACTGTTGGTCTAGTGTGAAGCCTTTATATTGAAATAGTCTGCTCTTAAGTATGTACGGGTATTTTGAATAGCATGTCATGCTTGTGGAGCTAGCCTTTGCCATGGTGTGCTGTTACAACCTGATGTATAAGCTCACTTTTATATCGTAAAAGCAGTTCTTGTTATCGGTAGATGCTTACACAGACTAAAAGCTGGGAAGGTATGATGTGGACTTCAAAGTAAGCGTGGTACGAATAACAGGATAAAGTGCCTTTAACATGTCACTAGAAGTCAGATAAGTGTCATCCCTTCTGCCACACATAGGAAATGAACTTTCTTTACTGTTTGATCTAAATACTCTTTCTGTTTTTCCCCTAGGTCTTAGTGGTGCAATGGCTAGTATAAGTGTTCGCTCAAGTACCCCAGGCTCGCCCACTCACGTGAGCGGTGGCTCCAATGCTAGTCGAAGGAGAAATGGACTACATGATGTTGATTTGAACACTTTCATATCAGAAGAAATGGCACTCCACTTGGACAATGGTGGAACTAGAAAGCGTACCTCAGCCCAGTGTAGTGATGTCATTACAGACTCACCAACTCATAAACGCAACAGAATGATCTAAACTGCAAAAATTTCAAACCCACCATGCTGCTTGAAAGCCACTTGATCCTCAGAGTACTATTGAAAAGGAAACATGAGGCCATCTTTCCATATTCACTGTTTAAGACAAGTTCAATAATTGCCATAAAGGAAACTTTAGATATTACATTAGATACGTCTTGTAACTGCAGCTTTCTTAAACTATATTCTTAGCAGAGGACATCAGATATTGTGTAGTAGTTAGCAAGATCATCATAGGCGAACATGTATCTGTTCCAAGGCTAAAAGTGACCTTACTTGTATTCTTAAAGGGAAAGTAAATTTCAGATATTTGGTTATAGAATGCTTTTTTTTTTTTGTCCTTTATTTCCTGCTGTGTTGAGTATTTGCTTAAACAGTATTGCCAGTTTGACTGAAATTGTCTACAACATGACTTGGCATCTTTGTCAAAACTGCAGGCTTCCATTTTTGCAGCACTGTACCATGCACCTAGTTTCTCTATAGTAACAGTGTGCAAGTTATAAATATTGGACTGTACCCTTTCTAGTTTTAAAAGCAGTTGATAATTCTGGTGATTGTGTGATAATGTAAAGAGGTGCTATGATGGTCATGCAATTAATATTGAATCAATACAAGGATCTTTATTGGATTCACTTTGTGTGTTTTAGTGCTCTGAAGTAGCAATATTAAACTTTTCCCCAGTTAACTTCATAGGCTTTTAAATCAGTTTGAGAAAATATATGTACTTATTGGTATTATCCTTGTGGTAATCATACACAGTGCAGACTGCACCAGTGCTGACCTAAATTTAGAGAAAGATGTCCTGTAATTGGGAAATAGGCTTTTCTGTTCAGTATTAGTGGAGGGTAGGTTTTGTGTACACCCATTTTACATTTCTTGTGAATAATTGCCCATTGCTGGGGAGGGGGTGGGAGGAAAGGGAACAAGGGGGAATAGTTGGAAAAGGGGTGTGTTCTAACAAGTAAGACTTCTGGTCACATGTGGAAACTTGGTTTAATTTAAACAAGATTCTGTGTGATGCTCTCCCCTTCAGGAGGGAGGTGACATGCAGGTTCTGTGAAGTGCTAAGAAAATAATTTAAAACTGGAAGTTGATTATAAAGCTCTGGATAAACACGCCGTAAGGATAAATTAAAAAGGATAAATGGCTTTCTTTTTGTGTTGAGCTTACATTCATAGGATTGAACTCTGGCTGCCATAACTTAAACGTAATCTAAAACTGAACTAGAGATGAAGACTGATCTGCTGCAAATCTGTTTCTGCATGGGGAAGGATTTGTGTTGGTCTCAGAGTGTCCTAACTATTTTTACATGAAGATGCAGCAAGTATTTGGTGGAGAGCTCTGGCTAGAAAGGGATAATACAGGAGGAATAAGAAAATGAAGAGCTCCAAACCTGTAAGTTGGGAAGGGGTATCTAGTGAGGTCGTATGCATGCTTTAACTGGAAGCATAGGCTGATTCTTGGATGAAATGCAGCTATGCTAGGTTCACAATACTAAGAAAATTGTGGTCTAGCTAAGTTAAGGCACCTTGAGCTCCATGTTAGTACACAGTTCTTCAAGCCTTTTGCTTATGTGCTTGTAATATCAGATCTTTTTTGTATTATCTTCCCTGTTGGGAGCAGACTTCACTGTAGCTTTGCTCCTTTTTACCCTCGTGTCCTCTCATTGGTGTTATGTCATTCAGGCAAGACAGCAGTGATGTGTTAAACTCTCAGAGTTCAAGGCTCTGTAAGAGCATGATTTCCTTGCTTTGTGGTGCTTCCATCAAATTTCTTTATGTTGAAGAGCTCTTGAAGATGTCCAGAGTGGCACGATGCTGTAGCTGGAGTTCTTCAGTTTATGGGACAAGTGTAAGAACTGTCCAAAGCCCCTACCTGTGTTTCATAGCTGAACTGGCACATCACCCAGAGACTCAGTGTACATTAATTTCAGTTACTGCTATTAACTACGATTCATAAGGCTTATTTTATGTAAAATATTAATAGTGCATAAAGCTAGCTTTCATTTGGGGACTGAATTTTCAACAAAGATTTTGAAGATGGTATCTAAATATGTGTCTTAGTATTTATTAGGCTGTTGGCAGATGGACTTTTTCTGTTCCAAAAGAAAAATCTAGAGTCCTGAACAGAAAGGATGTGTGAGAGAACCATTCTTCAGCTCTTCTGTTTATTCAGTAACTGGTTTATACAACTAAGATGCTTATGCTCTGCAACTTCTAACACACTTCACTATTACATGTGGTAAGGGTAACATCATGTTGTATCAGGTCTGCATATATGGACTGAACTGTAACAGTGCTCTGGTCCAGCCTAAGTACACAGGGCCTGTTCAAATTACTTCTCCCTTTCCTTGCAGTGAAATAAATCATATTAATGCTTTGAAGCATTAATTCAGTCTAGTACCACCTAGAACTAATTTTGTCTGGATTTTATTTAATTTGTGCCATTTTTCTCTGAAAGAAAGCAGGCTTAGATATTAAACTGGTTGCATTAATGGTTGGTTTTTTTTTTTGCTTGTACCTTAAATATTTGGCAATTTGATTGTTTTTTGTTTAGCCCAAACTGTTGTTTGCTCTTTGTTAACTTCTGCCAGAATGATTTAAAAAAAAAAAAATGCATGTATTTACCTGGTAAAAACAAGAAGAACAGGTTGTCTCTTTAAAAAAAAAAAAAAAAAA